>OZ018318.1:137625223-138147319 GCA_963969495.1 Ceratothoa steindachneri | reverse complement strand
GTGATAACAATAATGCCTGGCGCTCAAACACTAAAAAGCGAATGCCCAAAATGCGAAAGCACACGCTGGTGTATCGACTTCCCGGAAGGCAACTTCAGGGACATCGCTCCAACGAGCAGATGCCTCTTCTGCGTTCTGGAGGAGAAGCTCGAGCAGGCGGAGGAAAGGAGGAGGAAGGAGATCGCCCAGATGGAGGAGAGGTACAACGGGCAGATCGCCGACCTTAAGAGCCAAGTCGCCCTCCTAAAGAATGCACTCGACCTCAAGCACTCGAGTGACGACTCGAGCGCTACGGCTGAGGAGAAGACCGCTGAGGGTAGTGGAGGGGACAATGATGGCAGCTACGCAGCCGCCGTCAAGAAACCCCCCAAAACTCCCATCACAGAAGATGAGAAAAAGGAGAGAAAGCGAAAGAAGCAAGAAAGGAAGAAGAATAGAAGGAAGCAGAAAAGGGAAGAAGAGAAGATTGAAAAGAAGAAAAAAGAAGAGAGCGAAGCTTTAAACACGAAAGAGAAGGAAAAGAGCACGAAGGCAGACGGCTGGAAGAAGGTGGAGAGGAAGAAGGAGAAAGCGTCCAAGAAACCGGAGGTCACTGTCTATGGTGACTCTCAGGCTCGAGGACTAGAACCGTTCCTGCGAGCACGGCTCCAAAAGAAAGTGGAGGTCAAGTGCCTGCCCGGCAAGGGTAATAAGGCACTGAGAAAGGAGGTGGAGAAGAGTCCCACTCCTGACTCTTCAGTAGTTGCCATTCTGGCTAGTGGCAACGACCTCTACTTCCGCAACGGGGGAGCAGGGGTGACAGAACCAATACTCCAGAACGTCATGGGGGCAGTCGACGACTGCGGACTAAAGACGAGGAGGAGGGTCGTTGTCGGGATCCTTCCACGGAGGAGCCCTAACCCCATTACATACCGTCGCAACGAGCTGGTAAACCAGAGGTTGAGAGACCTCTGTACAGCTGAAGGGGTCTTCTTCGCGGACCCTTTCCGGACGTTCTTTGGTAGGAACGACCTCTACCAAAGGGACGGAGCCCACCTGTCGATGAAGGGAAAAGCCATGCTGGCTAACCTCATCCAGGAGACGGTTAACCGCTGCGTCCGGTCTGTTCGGGAAAGGAGGACCGTTCCTGCCGCCAAGCCAAAGGCGGCGGGAAACGGTCGAACTTAGGGAGACCACCAGCCGGGAACTCCCTTAAGGTTCTTCTGTTCAACGCGAGGTCCATCCGGAACAAGTTTCTGGAATTAGTGGCCCTCGTAGCAACGGAAGAACCAGATCTGGTGGCCATCACGGAGTCGTGGATTCGAACCTCTGTTCGTGACTTTGAGGGCGAATTCGCAATCCCGGGCTACCAGATCTTCCACAAAGACCGGCTGGCGAAGGAGGGGGGCGGAGTGGTGGTGTACGTGAGAAGTGTATTCACGGCAACGAGCAGCAACACCACCGCCCACCAAGAAGTCCTATGCGTGGACTTGGAGCTGGGTACCACCAAGTACAGGACTGTTACAGTTTATAGACCCCCATCCTCGACGGAGGATCAAGACAGGGACCTCTATAATCAACTGAATCAGTTAACTGAAGGCAGGGTGAGTATCGTCATGGGGGACTTCAACACTCACGTTGACTGGGCAACCAGAGAAACCCGCATCGACAACATACGGCTCCTTAACTTCGTAAATGAAGGATTCTTCACTCAATGGGTGAGAGAACCAACACGAGGTGCAAACATCCTCGACCTAGTTCTCACATCCGAGGATGACATCATTGAGGAAGTTAGTGTAGATGAGGAGCTAGGTGGCGGTGGTCGACCACCGCCTCATCAGGTTCTGCATTCGAGTCCCAGCTCGCGAAGCAGTAGCTCGTGCTGCAGCCAAGCTGAACTTCAGAAAGGCAAATTTCGCGGGACTTCGTGCTGGCGTAGCAGCGATAGAGGTGGAAGATAGTGACAACGTCGAGCAACCATGGAAGAATTTCAAAAACTCATTCATGGCCCTGCAGTCACGATTCATTCCATCAGAACGCGGCCGAGTCGGAGCTACTCAACCCAAGTGGTTCACCCCCGAAATCGGGAGAACCCTACGGAAGAGAAATACCGCCTATCGCCAAGCGAAGAACACTGGAGAATTCGAGCACTACAAAAGTCTATGCCGAAGTGTCAAGTCCATGATAAGGGTGGCGAAACGCGCCGAAGAAGTCCGTGTGGCGAGACTCTGCAAAGAGAGCCCCAAGGAATTCTTCGGATACGTAAACAGCCGTAAGCCGACACGTAGACGGATCGGTCCCTTGGTGAAAGAGGATGGTGAGCTAGAGCTCAGTGACGAAGCGAATGCGACCATCCTCAACAAGTACTTCTCGTCAGTTTTCACTGAGGAGAAGGACACCACCCCTGAGCCTCGTGACAAGTACGAAGGCTCAGAGCAATTGGAGAGATTTCACTTCGAAGAGACGACAGTGCGTTCAAAGATCGACGCTTTGAACCGCTACAAGTCGCCAGGGCCCGATGGCTTCTTACCACGGGTGCTGAAGGAAGTGCGAGATGAGGTCTCCCCACATCTCTGCTCGATCTTCAGGAAATCGCTCGAGACTGGATGCGTGCCAAAGGACTGGCGAGACGCGGAAGTCACCCCCATATTCAAAAAGGGTAACGCGAGCGAGCCATCTAACTACCGGCCGATCAGCCTGACGTCGGTAGTAGGAAAATTGATGGAAAGTATCCTGGTTGACAAAATAACGCAGCACGTCGAGTCCAACCACCTATTGAGGAATTCCCAACACGGGTTCCGGCGGCACAGGTCATGCCTAACGAACCTTTTGGAATTCTTCCACTTCGTGTTCAGCGAACACGACCGGGAGAAGGCGGTGGATGTCATCTACCTCGACTTGAAGAAGGCCTTCGACAAGGTGCCCCACCGCCGATTGCTGAAAAAGGTTCGAGCGCTAGGCATCGCCGGAGCTGTAGGTGACTGGATCGAAAACTGGCTGCATAGTCGAAGGCAGCGAGTAGTGGTGAACGGGCAAAAGTCCGGTTGGCTACCGGTAACAAGCGGCGTTCCCCAAGGCTCCGTGCTGGGCCCCCTACTCTTCATCATCTATGTAAACGACATAGATGATGGCATAACTGCGAGGATTTCCAAATTTGCCGACGATACCAAACTAGGTATGAACGTGGCAGACGCGGAAAACGTCGAGAGACTCCAAGCCGACTTGAGGAAACTCGGGGAGTGGTCAGACAAATGGCAAATGCCGTTCAATGTCGAAAAGTGCAAGGTGATGCACATCGGCCACAGAAATCCCCAAGCCGTCTACAGCCTCAAAAACTCGGCGCTCGAGAGCACAGACATGGAAAAAGACTTGGGAGTCGTGATCACCAGCGACCTCAAGTTTTCCAAGCAGTGCATCGAGGCGGAGAAGAAAGCCCAGAGAATCTTGGGGTATATCAAGCGACAGTTTGGGTATCGGAACAGGGAAATCGTTCTCACTCTCTTTAATTCCCTGGTCCGACCTCACCTGGAGTACGCAGTCCAGTTTTGGAGTCCATCCCTTCGGAAGGACATCGCCCGACTGGAGCGAGTACAAGCCAGGGCGACCAAACTGATCCCCTCGATCAGGCACAAAAGTTACGAAGCCCGCCTAGAAGAACTAAACCTCTTCTCACTGGAAACCCGAAGACGGCGCGGTCAATTAATCGAGGTCTTCAAAATCCTCCGAGGTATTGACCACGTAGGCAACGGGGACATGTTCCAACTAAGCGAGGGCGTAACGAGAAACCACGGCTACAAAATTGAGCTGCCGCGTTATCACCGGGACAGATGCGGGAACTTCTTCAGTTACAGTATCTGCAACGAGTGGAACGCGCTTCCGCCAGAAGTCGTGAACAGCGACTCTGTGGAGCAGTTCAAAAGGCGCCTGGATAAAGTCCTGGTTCGCTGACAGGCTCACGAGTCCCTGACTCGTAACAAGTACCCTCTCGTATGGACCGTAAGGTCTTCTAGGGTACTTCTTTTCCTTGTGACTCCTTGTGACTCTCTCTCTCTCTCTCTCTCATAAAGAAAGTAGAGAGAGAGGTGACGCCCCCTTGTCGCGGGAAGAGAGTTTGTGCCTACCCTTGACTTTTCTAGCTATGTCGGCGAGGGTATCTATCTTCTGGTAGCCCTGGCAGGGTTTCCCTTGTCGATTTGGTTGGAAATTAGGTTCCAGACTAAGTGCGTCTTTCTTTGTCTTTCTTTATCCTACTCTATCCTTCCTCTTTTTTTTACATTAATCCTATTTCTTCTACTTATACAAAAAGAAAAAAACAACAAAAAAACAACCCCTATTCCTATCATGTCACTCTTACCTTTTTTTCATCTATCTACATATCAGGACCTGGCAGCTACCTCATGCGTCAGAAGAGAGGCTTTGGAACCTCTATAAACAACGCCCATCGACGCTCACTGGTTGCAAGAGACTAGGACTTGAGGGGTCTTAGGCATTGGGGCACGATGAATGGGATGAGGGTAGTGCCCCGTTAGCCCCTTTCCTGGCGCATAATTATTGACCATTCCCAGTGACCGTTGATGAGTGCCTCTGGTAGCATTGGTCCGTGGCGACGGCCCTTTGTTCCCATGCTGGTTGCCAGGCCAACAAAAAGCCTTGGGTCGAGTTTCTTGGTGTGGCGGGATATCCATTGAACGCTGCTCTGAGATCTTGGCCACCGCGAAGGGAACTAGTAGGAGTTTATTATGGGGCGTGCTTCGTTGTTGTTCACCTGGTGACAAATCGATGGCCTCTTCGGGGATCGTCTGTGCTGCTTGGTTGGGAGCCACGGCATGCCGAGGCTTGACGACTCGGTCGGACGAATAGCAGCACATGGAGCGTGCCTTCTGAAAGATCCGAAACGTCTCCGATCGATAGGCGGGAGCGACTCACGCGGGGAGAACTCACCAACCCCCTTTTTTCTATTGATTGGTCGCAAAGTTTTGAAAGAGAGAAAGTGCTCAAAAGGACAAGGAAAAAAGGTCTAGCTGCACTCAAATATACATGTGCAATATGCCAGAAGGATAAGTGGTGCATTGACTTCCCGGAAGGATGTTTTTCAAAATGCCACCCGGGAAGTATATGCACCGACTGCATCCTTAAGGAAGAGGTCTGAGAGGCAGTGACATACTGCAATGAACTCAAGGATCTCTTCACAACGTCTGAAGAAAAATCTAGGGCACTGGAGAGTAAAATACACACCCTAGAAATGCAGCACACGCTTCAGATTCGGCGACTCGAGGAAAAATCCTAGAGCTACCCTCTAAACTAGAGGCCCAGTCAGCTCAAGCTCGAGACGAAAGTCCCACTGACTTGGGTGGTTCTGCCGATGTGACTCCAGCTCAAGGAGCTTAAATTGCATTGGCAGTCCCACTTCAGCCATGCGGAGAAGCCAATGAGAAAAAGAAAAAGAAGAAAAACGACTTCAATGCAGCTCACCCCAGTGTAGAGGATTCGAGTGTTACTGGTGCGCAAGGGAAAGTGGAAAGAGAAGAAGAGAAAAGAGAAAAAAGAGGTAGACAAGAAAAAGAAAAATGTAGAGATACAAGACGAAAGCAGCAAGTCGCTTCCGAAAGGAAAGACTAAGTCGTTTGCAGACAAATGTGCAAGAATCACTCTTATTGGTGATTCTCAAGCACGGGGTCTGCAGTCCCTGATAGCGGCCCGCCTTCGCACTAGTGTGAAGGTAAGCTGCCTGCCAGGATGTGGTAACCACCACATCAGAGTAGAGGCTGAGAAATCACAGATTTCTGAGAGCTCAGTCATTGCTCTGATGGTCAGTGGAAACGACCTCTACCTGAGAGGAGGTAGGGTAGGCCCTACAGATAAAATCCTCCACACGGTCATGGGTGCCGTGAACGACTGTGGGCTGAAAACCCGCAAGCGTGTGGTAGTCGGGATGCTCCCGAGGAGAGGTCCAACACACGGACCGCTCACTCGATGAATGTCTCTTTAAACCGGCGCCTGGCAGATTTGCGTACGGCAGAGGGGGTCTTTTTTGTGTCACTGTACCGCACCTTTTATGGTAGAAATGATCTCTACCAAAGGGATGGGGTACATCTTTCCTTTAAAGGAAAGGCCTTTCTGTCGAACATCATCCAGGATGTCGTAGAGAGGACCTAAAGTAGTATCCGGCCCAGAGTGAGGGCAGACGTACGCCAGTACACCCGTGTCACTCCTGAAACGACCTTCTCAGAGGTCGCAAAGAGGGGTGCCTCCTCGCCAACAAATAAGCCGGGAAATGGAAGAGCATAGGGAGTCCTACAGTCGGGGACTCCCTGAAAGTTCTTCTGTTCAATGCGAGGTCAATCAGGAACAAGTTTCCTGAGCTCCATGGCCTCGTAGCGACGGAAGAAACCGAAATGGTAGCCATAACAGAAACGTGGATAAAAACCTCAAACCGAGACTTTGAAGGCGAATTCTGGTTCCTGGCTACCAACTCTTCCACAAAGATAGGCCAGACAGATTGTGGCGGTGTAATGTTGTATGTCAAGGATACTGCATGGGGTGATTAGCGTTTGCATCCCCTATTTAAAACAGGGTACCCATGATAGCCATAACCTGTAGAAGGTGAGATGAATTATGAGTCAGTATCAGAGAAATAACCTTAATTTGATACATATTTGTTGAAATTATAAACATAAATATGCATTTTGAATAAAATAATGATAAGTAGCATTCATTTCTTGAAAAAAAAGGTGTAATTTACAAAAACAAAAACTAAACAAGTTCTTTTCAAATTTGACTTAACCCTTCTCCCCCACATACACTAATGAAACCTGTTGTTTTTTATTTGCCAACCCTGATTCTATTGGACCACATCTGATTGTCTTGCTAGATCAACCTAAAAAAAATAGACCATTGCTAACACTGCCTGGGAGGGTGGTTCCATGCATTGGTTTCAAGTCAAGCTTGGCCGTAAACGGATCTGGTTGGTTTGTGCCCTCCACACTGCTGAGTTCTCCCTGCAACACTTGATCACAGCACTGGATGGGAAGACTTTGTCTAACAAGTGGGCAGATAATATTGGCAAGATGTTAGACACTGCAACTGAACTTGAAATATATCCTTCATTCACTAAACTCTTAATTGGAAACCTTCTTACCTCACAAAGGCCATAAGGACATAACTTCTCATAGATCTGGCCCTTCTTAAAATTGGTCCAGTGACCCATTCTAGGTGGTTGACAACATCAAACAGGCTTTGTCACATAGGGGTTTCAAAACATGGCCTTAAAGGCAGAACCCTCAACAACCTAAGACTTATAGTGGAATACATTGTTGGTGTTCATCACCTGTTTGTTCAACATCAAAGGAAAACATTCCTGGGTGGAAGGCCTGCACTGCATCTTGTTTCAACTGTGGTGACTTAATCTGCAAAAGAAGGCTGCAGGGGCATTCTACATGAAGTGTACACACCCTCCTGACATCTTGGTCACAGAATCGCATGGAATTTACATTTGTGGTTATGATGAATAAAGTTAACATACTAAGTATGAGGCCTATCTGGTCATTGTGGTCATATTTATGGCCAGATCAATTTTTGATTGAAATGATTGACCCAAAACCTTTGAGAGGTCATAACTTTGGCAGAATTAACCAATCTGAACGATTTTAGTACAAAAATGTTCAGGAGAAAGAGATCTTTCAAATAAGTGGAATAATGATGTTTCTATGATAATTTTTGACATGATGACCTTTTTGTAAACTCTTTGACCTTTGACCGCGGCCAAAGTGCAACTCAGATCATCCCAACTTTTTTTCTTTAATTCAAATCTTTCTATCCTCCATAGCTCCAGAAAAATTAAAAATGGGATCTCCATGGGTTTAGAATTTATGGGCAATTATGTGACACTGGGTATACCTACTAAAAGTATTATTGATCCAGAAATTGTGGTGATATCACATACCTACTAAAGTCCTAACCATGGCATGGCCTATATACCTGTTATATAATCTTTTTGAATCAATAAATACATCACTGCCTATATACATCTTATATACCTAGATACCTATCCTTATATAGGTAATCTTGCCTAATCAAAGTAACATGAAAAGCAGTCTTTAACTGTCTTTCATTAATCCTTAACTTATTAATGTACATTTTTCAGATACCAATGTTATTTATGTCTTCATATATAAATTAAAATAATTTCAAGATATCTTCTAAACTACCTACTTAATATTAATTGTGAGATTATCTGCAGATCCTAAAATAATATACAGGTTTCCAATTTTGTTATTGATTTTTGATAATTTTGAAATACCTAATGATTTTTATACAGCTACCTACCTACCAAATTATTATATTATGAAAAAGAGGGGAATGATTTATTATTTATTAGGCATCTAAAATGAACACCCATTAATTAATAGTGACTTTTGATTGATCACATATTTTTACTATGCCAAGCTATTTCAAATGAGAAAGTGTAATAAACCTCTTCTCAGCAATGCATTATGATGTTGTAGTAGTTTGATTGTCTGCCTCCCCTCCCCTATGTCTAATCTCTTTCTTCTTTTGCAGAATGTGTGTGTGGATCGTGTGATCACTGTCTTGCTTTGTGTGGGGGAACTCGATGGATCTCTATCATGCTCCCCCCATTCATCTCCTATTTTCTTTCAGCGTAACTATAGCTTTGTATTTAGTAATAGTTTGGAAGTTTGTGACTGATTAAAGAAGAGCCACCTGGACGGAAAATAGGTGAGGGAAAATTGTGTGAGAGTGGATATGGTTGAATGTGTTAGGAGTAAAGATGTTTGAGTGTGGCAGTGAATAGGTGACTGAATGTGCCTTCTCTTTTCCAGTTCTGTGATACCGATTGTCACTGACATCTGGCTTTCGGAGATGGCTGAAGCCAATCTTGACTCTTGTGTGGCAGTAAGGGGACGGTTTTTCGAAGCGTGAGTCTCGAGACTGCCTCCAAGTTGTTTACGCATCGCTTGGAACCACCATTTCCCCGTCCTTGAGTGCGGATCATTTCACCTTGGCTGGAGCTGGACTCCTAGTCCCTTAAGAAAAAGGAACCTCTTTTCCCGCAAGAAAGCGGGCCCACCTCCCTTTTCCTCCCCCCCCCCCCTCCCATACCGGTAATAGCGCTCCCAGATCTGCTAAAAGTTCGACAGACTCACATGTTGGCATTGGGCAATCTGAACGATTTTAGTACAAAAATGTTCAGGAGAAAGAGATCTTTCAAATAAGTGGAATAATGATGTTTCTATGATAATTTTTGACATGATGACCTTTTTGTAAACTCTTTGACCTTTGACCGCGGCCAAAGTGCAACTCAGATCATCCCAACTTTTTTTCTTTAATTCAAATCTTTCTATCCTCCATAGCTCCAGAAAAATTAAAAATGGGATCTCCATGGGTTTAGAATTTATGGGCAATTATGTGAATACTCTCTCTTCAATATCCTCTCCTTGAACCACCGTGCGAACCTTGTCAGGGCGGCGGGAATTTTTGGCTGGGGACTCGTGATCCCGCTGCTACATATTTTTGGCGGCTGAATAGGGACTGCCCGGTGGTTTGAGGAAGGAGAGGAGTGAGAGCCTGTGTTTTTTTGTCCCTAATGGAGGAGGAACAGAATGGGGCCATGGAGTTGGAGATGAGAAGACTAAATGAGTTAGTGCGGCAGAAAGACAGAGAAAATGCGCAGTTGAGAGAAGAGAATGATAGTTTGAAGAGGAAAATGAGGGAGATGGAAGAGAGGATTAAAGACTGTGAGGTGCGAATGGAAGAAAAATTGAAGCGAGAAAGGGGAAGAATGAGGTTGTGAATTCTTATGCGCATCACTTAGAGTCCTTGGCGTGAATGAGATTTGGACATGATGGAATAAATAGGAATAAGGAGCTGATGAAGAAGTTTTTAAATCCCGTTCCGAATGAAGTGAGTGAGTATGTGACATATAAGAGGAAAGAGAAGATGAAATGGGCTGGTGAAAGATTGCTATGGAAGGATGTCCTGGAGATGTTAGAGGACTGTGAATTTGAGGATTATGGAAGGGAGGAGGCCTCGATTCACACTGTGCACAACTCAAGTAGAAGTAAGTTGCCCCAGTTCTGGTCCTATCGGGACGCGCTGATAGAGAACCTGATCGAGGTGATGTCGAGATTTTTGGAGAGTTATTACCGACCGAATGAACAACAGATTGTGTATGTTGGCTGCGAACTGAGAGGGAGTAAAAGTAGGAGTGAGAGTCGGAATGGTCAGAATAGCAGTTGCACGAATGGTAGGAATGACAGTAGATATAGAGTAAATGAGCCTAGGTGTCTGAGGTGCAAGAAAGTTGGGTACATGAGGGCTGACTGTCGCTGGTCACAAGGAAGTTGCTTTGGCTGTGGGCAAATGGGACATATGATAAAAGATTGTAGTTGTGCGAGGGAAAGAGTGTGTTATGGATGTGGAAGAATGGGCCACTTGGCACGAGATTACAGGGAAGGTGATCGAGTGAATATGAGTGGACCTGGACTGTGTGGTAATTGTGGGCAGATGGGCATTATGCCAGGATGTGTGCCAGTCCAAGAGCTACCTGTGGTAAATGTGGAATAATAAGTCATGCAACAAGGTTGTGTAGGACTGGTGAAAGATGCATGAACGAAAGACTGGATGGGAATGATGCAAGTAATCGAGAGGATACGACTCAGGGAAACTAAGGAATGAGAGGGTTCCTTCTGGGGAATTCTCTAGAGTGCAAGTGATGAATGTGAGAGAAGGATTGTCAAATCGTGTAGTGAATTGGGGTTAGAGAGTGAATAGGTGTATGTGTGTTAAAATTAAGTGTGGAGAACAAAAAGTAAGTGCATTGACTGATATAGGATGTAAGGTGAATATGGTGTACTATGAATCATTTGTAGGAATGAAAGTAAGTGAAGTTAAGGATCATGGATATCATTTGACTGGATTAGGTGAATAGGATGTGCCGATTGTTGCAAGATTTAGAGAGAGTGTTTCGATTGCCAGTGTCCGGATGAATGAAGATGAATTTTGTGTTGTAGAAGGTGCAAACAAGAAGTATGACATGCTATTAGGTTATAAGTTTTTGAAAGCGAATGGTATTGTGATTCACCCTGATTTAGAGATGATTGAATGTAAGAAGGATGGAAGTATGAAGTTTCAATGGTATGTGAATCCAGATGGAAGTGTGAGAGTGAACATCATGAAAGGTCTGGAGGTATATGCGATTGAGAGTGTGCCTGTCAAGCAGAATGAAACATTGAGTGTAAGGATTGGATGGAATTCGGATGTCGAGATAAATGAGAATGATGGGAATATTTGTCTTGGATGGTAGTGCTGCGAACTATCGATTAAGGCGAGTGGTGCATGTGTTTGATGGTATGATTGATATGAAAGATCCGCGTGTCTGCATGCAAGTTTGGCCTGATCTGCGAAGGAAGAGTCTTAGAGGAGTGCAAGTGGGAGATAAATTGGGTGTGTTAAATACAGTGGTGAATATGGAGAATGATATGCATGTGGTGAACGCAAATGTGTTTTCCGTGAGTGTAACGTCGAATGTTTGGAAGTATGAAGATTTGATTGACCAAGTGAAATTGGAAGAAAAGTTGAGTGAATGTGAGAAGCAAAAAGTTTACAGGATGTTGTGGAATAGAAGTGCCTTGAGTCAAGGGGATGAGGACTTTGGCAACGCTCACTTGCCTGAGTTCAAAATAATTTTGAGCGACGATATGCCAATTTATCAAAGGCCTCGTCATTTCTCTGCCCCCGTGGCTCAAGAGATTGAGGAGCAGTGTGAGGAATTAGAGAGAATTGGTGTGATTGAGCCGAGTGTGAGTGCCTGGAATAGTCCAATTGTACCTGTACAAAAGCCAGATGGATGTTTGTGACTGTGTATTAACTATAGAAGAGTGAATGAACGAACGTTGAAAGACAAGTTTCCTATGAGTGTTGTGTCTGAATGTGTGTACAGTATGCATGGAATGAAAGTGTTTTCTAAGATAGATCTGGTACGTGGTTACTACCAGATGCCTGTGGCTGAAGAGAGTAGGCCTATTATGGCGTTCTCCACCTCAAAGCGCCATTATCAGTTCAGAAACCTTAGCTTTGGGTTGGCGAATGCCCCGGCTGCTTTTCAGTGTGCTATGAATGTAGAGTTGAGTGGTTTTCTGTGTAAGAATGTGCAAGTGTTTTTGGATGATATTTTGGTGATGAGTGAGAACATGGAAGAACATATGACCTTGGTGAATGATGTTTTAAGAATGTTGGAAAAGGTTGAGGTGATGAGTGAGAACATGGAAGAACATATGACCTTGGTGAATGATGTTTTAACAATGTTGGAAAAGGTTGAGGTGAAAGTGAAGTTGAGTTTTTAGGACATAACGTGTGTGTGGCTGGCATGCGTAAATCGGAGAAGTTCGTGGGAAAGGTTAGGAATTTCCCTAAGCCTACCACAGTGAGAGAGTTGCGTGGATTTCTTGGTTTAGTTGAGTTTGGCAGAAAGTTTATGAAAGATTATTCAGGTGTGATGAAACTGTTGAGTGTATGGACTGAAAAAAAAAAAGAGTACTGTGATTAAGTGGAATGACTCTATGAATGCGGCATTTGAAAAATTAAAAGCGGAAGTTGCAAAAAAATGTGGAACTTGCGTATCCAGCGTATGGAACAAATGCAGGAATGCTTGAAGTAGGATGCAAGTAGTCATTTACTGGGTGGATGTTTGATGCAAGATCAAGTTGTGAATGGGGTTGAAAGAAAGCGAGTAATTGCGTATGTTTCCAAGGCGTTTAGTGTGGCAGAGCGTGCATATTCGACGATTGAAAGAGAGTTGTCTTTGTTAAGATTCTGTCTCAAGTAATTATGACCATTTCTATATGGAGTACAGTTTGTAGTGAGAAAAGATCATCAGCCACTAGTGTATTTGCAGTGTATGAGGTTAGTTGATAGTAGTAGGCTTGCAAGGATGATAGAGGATTTGAGTGATTTTGATTTTGTGGTTGAGTATTTGCAAGTTGAAAGGAATGTGATTGCTGATTTGATGTCACGTTTGCCATGTAGTTTGAATGAGAGCGAGACTAAGCATAAATCCTGAGTATTTGCCAGCAGGTGTAGTTGTTGGAAGAAAATGTAAGGGTGGAGGTGATTTTATGTTTGAAAGTGTGTTGTAGGATTTACGAGACTTGATGAAAAATGGATTGCTTGAGAAGGTGCCAAAAAGTGTGAATGCGTTATGAAAGGTGGATATGGAAAAAGCGTGTAAAAGACCAGAGCAATTGGGAATGGAAAATTCAAGTAAGTTAAGAAAAGAGTTGAGAAGTATGTGTATGCCAGGAGTGATGATGTTTCAGGAAGTGTTAGCGATAGTGAGTAAGCTGTTTGGTGTGAGAGTATATGTGCATTATGAGAAGCCAGTGATGTATCGTGGTAAAGGTGTAGACTGAGTGAATGAGTGTTAGTTGCATCTCCAATGTTTGAGTGGTGATCATTATAATTGATTAATTGAGAAGAAGAATTATGTAAGAAGAGAGATTGATTACGTTTGCAAAGGAATTGTTCCTGTTAGTGAAGATGAAGGTTTAGATGCTGTAATGTGTAAGCATGGACTTGAAGAGAGAGTGCAAGTTACCTTGACTATGAATGGGAAGAGCTATTGTGGAATGATTGACACAGGTGCACAAATTTCCTTGGTGAATGCAAAAGTTGTGTGTGATTTTGATAACATGAGTTTGAATGTTTCTAGAAAAGGTGTGACAGTTTCGATAAGTGGACTCGGAAGTGGATGTATTATAGCATGGGAGGAAGTGAGTTTGTCTGTAAGCATGGGGAAGTTGAATGACATATTGCATGAATTTGTTGTGCTAAGTGAGAATGAGTTACCTTATTGTTTTCTGTTTGGGATTGATTTTCTGCGTAAGAATAGGACTTCAGTTAATGTATGTAATGAATGTTTAGTGAAAGATGGTGTAACAGTTGGGAAGTTGCAGAGTGACCTTGTAGGCTCAACTGGATTTGTAGGAGTAGCAGCTGTCGATTTGAGTGAAGAGCTGTTGACTGCTGAAGATATAGAGAGCATGCAAGAGTCATGTCCGATGGTGCATGAATTGAAGGATAGTGTGATGACCAGTGTTCCTGTGAATGAATGGAGTTGCATATTAAGAGAGTTTAGAAGGTTTGCTGGAAAGTTTAGTGTGCAAGGGTTTAGTGTATTTTGTGCAATGTATATATGATGAGGATGTATATATTCCGGTGTTTTCCGTGTGTGGCACGATTGGAATGATGAAGATTGTTCATGATAAGTTTGGACATATGGGTAAGAATAAATTGTGGGAATGTATGAAAGGATGTATATTTATTCCCTTTTTGAGAAAGATTTGTGTGGATGTAGCGACTACATGTGAAGTGTGCCAGAAGAGAAAGTATCAGAGAGTGTATGTTGCCCCACCTGTATTAAAGTTGAGCATGAATGAACCCTTTGAAATTGTAGTGATCGATTGTGTGTCTTTTCTGAGGACTGCAAGAGGGTATGTAGGGATGATTGTGATGGTGGATCATAAGAGCAAATTTGCGTATGCTGCACCTGTGACAAATAAATCTTCATTGACTGTTGCTAGAGAAGTGAGTGAGAGAATGTTTCCCATGTGCATGTGTAAGCCTGTGCGAATGTTGAGTGACAATGGACCTGAGTTTGTGGGACGTGCTTTTGAGGAGATGTTGAGTGAATGGGGAATAGATCATGTGCAAATGGTTTGGCTGAAAGAACGATAAGAACTTTGAGTGAGATGTTGCGATTGATGGTGAAAGATGGGAAAGAATGGGATGAATGTTTGGGAAGAGTGCTTTGGGCGTATAACATGACAGTACATAAGGCGATTGGAATGTCACCATGTAAGTATTTGCTGAACTTTGAACGAATAATTAGGCCACATATGGGACTTAGTGAGAAGGATCGTGAGTTGTGGAGAAAAGGGAATGAAAGGTTTGAGAGTTTTTCTGTGGGTGATAAAGTACTGAAGGAGATTGAGACAAAAGGTAGACTGAATGTGGATAAGTTGAAAGAGAAGTTTGAAGGTCCGTTTGTAGTAAGAAAGGTTTGGTCAAATGGGGTAAGTTATGTGATAGTTCATGAGAGGATGGAAGTTTGGATGAACGAAGAGCGCATCGAGGTCAGTTGCGAAAGTGGCGTGAACCTCCTGAATATTTGGTGCAACATCCGGTGAATGAATATCTGTCTGGAAGAATGGAAGACTGTGAAATGGTGGATGATATAGCTAGTGCTTTAGAGGGGAAGCAGTTAGTGTTAGTTGAAAATGGAAGGGGGAAGTGTAAGAGTAAACGGTTGAGAAAGGATGAATGGATGGAACAGTTCAGTGAGAGTGATGTGGGAGAGTTTTCTGGCTTTGTGCAAGATCGGGATGAAGTACATGATAGAACGTATAGTATTTGTAAGTTTCCTTTGAATGAGTCTGAGCCTATGCTAGAGAGTATAAATGGGATAAGTCCGCAATTGGAACAAGAATCGATAAATGCTATGAAAGAATGGGAAGGTTTGATGGATGAAGTAGAGAGGTTAGTTGAGGATTTTAGTGATTGGTCAGTTGATGGACCTGTGACTAGGAGGAGAGGCAGAGTGAAAGAGTATGACTGGGTGATGTCAAAAGTGTTGTGAATGAATAAAATGGGTCTATGAAGATGGGGATTGAGACATGGTGAGGTGAGGCAAATTTAGCTGGGAGGGATGTAGTAGTTTGGTTGTCCACTTCCCCTCCCCTATGTCTAATCTCTTTCTTCTTTTGAAGAATGTGTGTGTGGATCGTGTGATCACCGTCTTGCTTTGTGTGGGGGGACTCGATGGATCTCTATCATGCTCCCCATTCATCTCCTATTTTCTTCCAGCGTAACTATAGCTTTGTATTTAGTAATAGTTTGGAAGTTTGTGACTGAGGAAAGAAGAGCCGCCTGGACGGAAAATAGGTCAGTGAAGATTGTGTGAGAGTGGATATGGTTGAATGTGTTAGGAGTAAAGATGGCAGTGAGTAGGTGATTGAATGTGCCTTCTTCCAGTTCTGTGGTACCGATTGTCACTGACATCTGGCTTTCGGAGATGGCTGAAGCCAATCTTGACTCTTGTGTGGCAGTAAGGGGGACAGTTTTTCGAAGTGTGGGTCTCGAGACTGCCTCCAAGTCGCTTATGCATCGAGTGGAGCCAGAGCCCTCCCACTTTCCGCTTTGACTGGAACCACCATTTCCCCATCCTTGAGTGCGGATCATTTTGCCTTGGCTGGAGCTGGACTCCTAGTCCCTTAAGAAAAAGGAACCTCCCTTCCAGCAAGAAAGCGGGCCCACCTCCCTTTTCCTCCCCTCCCCCTCCCATACCGGTAATAGCGCTCCCAGATCTGATAAAAGTTGGACAGACTCACATGTTGGCATTGGGCAATCTGTTTGTGAAGCCTTAAAAATTTCCTTGTTTGCGTGTGTGTGGTCGAAGTAAATTTGTAAGGCCAACTATATATATCTATATATCTTTTGTTTGTGGTTAGAAATAGTAAATATTTTGGTAATTGGGTAAATTTGTCATTTTTGTTTTCTGGGCTTGTGGTTGATCGCCATTATTTTTTTGTGTGTAATAAAATAGAAAATACTCTCTCCTCAATATCCTCTCCTTGAACCACTGAGCGGACCTTCTCAGGGTGGTGGGAATTTTGGGCTGGGGACTCGCGATCCTGCCGCTACAATGTAGCCATTAGCTAACTTAATAGCTATTAAAGTTGAAGCGCTGGACTGAGAAAACATTTAAATAATTAAAAATAATGTTGATCATTGAATAGGTACCTACTCTTTTCTTGTGTTTTGTCCACTTCTCTGGAAATTTATGAAGAATCAAATCTTAAAAAGCGCTAATGGAAATGTTTGTAAGTTATAAACCAGTCTACCAACCTACAGCCCTTTGCACCTAAACTTTGACCTATTTCTACTAAGATATAATACTTTATGATTATTATGCACTTCTTTCTTTCCTTACCAAAATTTTCTAGGACAATGCAATGATTGAAACAGCTATATTGATATTATATATTGGCAATTTTAAATATATTTCCTTCAATCATTTATATAGGTGTTTATTTTAATTAATTGTATATTGTTTATAAACAGTAATTTAGTATTTGGATCTTTTTCAGGCTTTGTTTCATTAAGATGGCGAATCGAAAGTACTGCAGCAATCTGCTGAAGATCCATAAAGCTCTGCAAAAGAAAGACCTAAGAAATGTTTCTGCTCAGTTTTACAGAAGTTTTCAGAGTTACCAATGGAGCAAAATACTTCAGAGGAGTCTGGAACTTCAGCAAACAGGAGTTCAATGAGATGCCTAGCCAAAAAGAGGATTCAAGCGTTGTGGAAGTTGAAGTTGACTTACTGAACCAATTATTGTCTTTCATCGGTGAGAGCCCCTTTGATAAAAGGAAAGCCAAAAGGCATCTGACTTACGTACCTGAGAAAAGGCTAAAAGTTGAAGAATCTGTTAGGAGAAAGTTGGATTCAGTCGTGGGTAGTAGTTCAGGAAAACAAGGAGATGTGCCGCAAAGATGTAACGTGAACTGTATGCCAGAAATCATCCAGTCTCTAAAGGAAAAATATCGGCAATCAAGCCGCACAGATCAAATCAGAATTCTAACCATATTTGCAACCAGTATGAGAGTTAGAAAACTCATGAATGAGTTTGATTGCTCTCAGAGAATGGCTGTACAAGCTCACCATATACTTTTAAAGGAGAAACGAATGTTAGCTTTACCTAACCCTAAGCTCGGCAGAGTGCTTCATGAGGAACTAAAATCTTTAGTCCTTGAATATTATCGTAGTGATGACATGAGTCAAGTTTTACCAGGAAAGAAGGATTGTCTAGTAATGCGAATTGAAGGGGGAACACAGAGGTTACAGAAATGATTCATTCTCAACAATTTGAAGAACTTCATAGCAGTTTCAAAGTGAAGTACCCTAGGGTAAAAGTATCATTCTCAAAGTTTGCTGTGCCACAGCCACGTGAGTGTGTTCTTGTGGGAGGCAGTGGAACTTAATCAGTATGTGTATTTACAATACATCAAAATGTAAAACTGATGATGGTTGGATCCAAGATGTCTGATATCACTGATCTACCCTCTTACCATCACCTAGTTGCCTCTGTCGTATGTAATCCAGCCCATCCAGCATGCTACATGAGATCATGCGAGTACTGTCCACCTGTGGATCAACTAGAAGCAAAACTATTTTGATTTTATGAACAGGAGAATGTGGATAATATTGAATTCAAACAGTGGACATCAACTGATAAATCTGAGCTGGTAACCATGGTATTATCGCTTGATGATTTCATGGATAGACTTTGTGATTGTGTCGAAACTTTAGTACGACATGATTTTGTTGCAAAATCACAAGCACAGTACTTGGAAACTGTGAAAAACAATATTGCAGATGGTGAATTTGTAGTAATTGGTGATTTTTCAGAAAATTATTCATTTGTAATAATACATCCTTGGGTGTTTTATCACATTAAAGATGGAAAACTCTGTCATGACTCATACACTATAATTTCGGAGTATAACATCCACAATAATGTGTCAGTGCATCTATTTCAGCGAATGTTGATAGAGTATCTGAAATCAGTATTCAAAACGGTAAAGAAAATTTACTACTTTCCAGATTGATCTGCAGCACAATATAAGAACTGTAAATCTTTCCAGAATCTTTGCTGGCATAAGGAGGAATATGGTATAGAAGCATAGTGCCATTTTTTTGCCACTAGCCATGGGAACGGCCCATCAGACGGCGTAGGTGGCACCATCAAAAGGGAGGCTACTAAAGAGAGCTTAAGACCCTATGACAAACAGATTGTATCACCAAGAGATTTGTTTGTATTCGCTGAAACTCTTGGAAATATGAAGTTTGGATATGGAACTCAAAAGGTATATGAACAGGAGGAAGAACTTTTGAAAACCAGTCCTGCGACCAAAACTATTCCAGGCACACAAAACTTCATTCGTTCATTCCAATAACAAAGGAGGCTCTCCAAGTTTGCTCATTTAGTCTCTGTGAGACTTTTAGATTAGAATCAGTCACAAAAAATGTTTCATGTCCAGTGCTCAATGGAAAACTTGCAGGCTATGTCACTGTGATTGGCGATGGACATTGGTGGCTTGCTTGTATAACAGTTTTTGCTTCCCAGAAATAGAAGATTCTTGTACTATGGACATCTCTGACATTTTGGTGTCAGTAGAACCAAAAACTGCAACAAGAAGAAGCTACACGATTAGCAAGAAGGAGTCTGATGCAACAAACAAAGTGATGGCTCTGCTCAAATGAGTACCTAGGCATTTATTAAATAATTTTTGTCTAAAAGTTTTTGTTTACATTTTTGTCTTAAATAATCTTTTGTCTAATGTTTTGTATTAAATAACATTTTATATACGTAATAAAAATTATAAATCTGTAATATTTGAAAGGTATTATGTTGTTTGTCTCACTCACATTTCTGAAATGCTAAAAAATAATCTCTTGTTTTATTGAATCTAAGACTGAAAAAGGCAGGACAGCCTAGGAAGGGGGAGAGGTTGTGTTTGGAAAGACTGAAATATGATGACTGTGTCAAGATACATTAAAGTCTCTTTCTCCTGAGCATTTTGGTACCAAACTCGTTCTGATTGGTTTATTCTAGCCAAAGTTATGACCTCAAACTTTTTCAGTCAACTAGTTTGACCAAAAATTGACCTGGCCATAAAAATGGTCATGGGCGACTCAGAGCCATAAAAATTGGTATGTGATGTTATCTCACCAGACCCAACTTGCATGCATAAAATCATTAAAATCCATGACCTAGTGTCGAGATTTTGCCATAAAGTGTGTACACTTCATGTAGAATGCCCCTGCAGTGATTCCTGTTTTGTCCACCATCAAGCGCTCAGCATGGTATTCATTCAGTGAAATGATAATCCAGACACTCTTGTGTTCAGATGACAGTGAGGGGAACTGGTGTTGAAAAGATTATTGACATGGGGATCTTTCTGTATGTCCCAGGAAGACACCTTCCATGAACTCCAGTGCTTCTTCCCTGTTGGAGCTAACAGATTGTTCTGATGTGGTATTCAAACCTCCTTTAACATCTAAACTGACTACAGCAAAAGTAAATAAGTTCCTGGACAAATCTATGCAAGTTCCACAGTGGCCCTCTCATGCTCAGTCAATAGAGGTGTGTGAAGCAAGTCACAGAGGCAGCAGGCAGAGCGTATACAATTGAGAAACATTAGGGCTATATCAGTGGCCAAGAAGCAAGTTGGCAGCTGATGTTCAAGAAT
Organism: Ceratothoa steindachneri; assembly: GCA_963969495.1. Taxonomy (NCBI): domain Eukaryota; kingdom Metazoa; phylum Arthropoda; class Malacostraca; order Isopoda; family Cymothoidae; genus Ceratothoa; species Ceratothoa steindachneri. Next base: position 138,127,015 of record OZ018318.1, on the reverse strand, counting down.
GAATCAAAGCAAGATTTGATAAAACTTGCTTAATTATTTTTTTTTTTACTGATCTCATCACTTACTAATGTTGTATGATTACAAGGATATGGTTTGTGATTACTGGGATATGTTTTATTGCATAAACTAAATGTTTATAGCATTACTTTCCATTTTGCAAGCTAAGATTAATAAATGTCTGAGAGCAACTTATGAAGGTTTTTTTTTTTTTCAAACATAGATTTTCCAAACTAAATGTTGAGTAATCACAAAAATAATAGCAGATTTGAATTCTTACATGAAACACATCTTTTTAGGACCACTCAGTGAAGGAGTTGGCCAAAAATATTTTTTACCCCATAAATTGACACACCCTACAAGAGCATGCCTTTTTGTTTTGTTTCCTTTTAATTTTTTTTGTAGCTTAGTAAGTAATAAGCTGTTCTGATTATGGTGCTCATGCACCATAATCAGGACTTTGATTTTGTCTTTCCCTAGCGATGGTGCCTTTTGTTTTTGATCCGCTCGTGTGGCTGGTTTAAATTTTATATTGTGGGCGTGTGATCTGATACAATCCTATGGATTGTTTATAAAGTAGTTGCATGATCTGATTTAGTCCTATGTGGGTGGGTTTTGACGGATGCGGATGACCTTTGATATGCCCTTTTGGCTTTTGTCATCAGTGAAATTATGGTATGTTATGCATTTGCAGGTAATCTATGTGAGACCCTCTTTAAAAAAAAGCAAAAACTACTTTTTAGAATAAAATTTTATAAACATTTGTTTTATTTCTTGCTCAATTAATTTCCACACTATTGTATTTATTTGTATACTTGGTAATTGCTGTTTTATCACTGAAGAGGTTGAAAAATAATGCTGAGACGATGGCACCCTAGGGAATACCATTGTAAATTTGTAGTATGCATGATATATGCATATGCTGCACCCATTATTTCAAAGAACTTTCTTCAAATTAAGTTCTAAATAGAAAAAATAATGATGCTGAGATTTAATTTGGATAATTTTATTCTCTTCAACAGATTTGCCTCGTCTCAACCCAGATGAATGATAGTTGGGTGAAGGCATTCCTTTTTCGAAACTACAACTTGCCACACAGGATGGCTAGTCATTTCAATGGTTGCTCCTCTGCACGTATGTGGGAAGGAGTGAGAGCATCTGCAGCAGCGCCTGGTTATTTCTCAGAATTTCGATTAAATGACTTAGTGTTACTAGTAAGTCCATTCATCCTCAAATAGGGTATTTTCTACTTTTACCACTGTAGCTTATTTCTGTAGAGAAAATTGAAAGGCTCTATTCCCTTTATACGCTTAAACTAGAACCACTGTAGAGAAGGAGGGTGAATTCTTTCTATCTAGATTTGGATAACTCCACCTGCATGCCAATGTACAGATGATGATTTGCCAAAAGCAACTAACAAGTAAGAGGGCTGTCTTGGTGGTTTTTAAACCATGTATGACTCCACTCATCCTTCCATATGGTAGTTTCTCAAAGAAGCTTTCAAAAATATTGAAAGAATTAATTTTAATGATTATTATTTTTTAAGGATGTGTTCCTATTTGTAACAAAAAATAAAGAATTAAATTCAAGAATCAATGGAATGCACTAATGTTTATCATCAAATTAAGCTCAGGGCAGCTTTTAGTAGTTGGAGTCTAAACTCTATTTTTTTATCGTTAGCTACATCAAGGAAAATTGAATAAAAATGCATATTAGTTAATCAGGACTACAAATATATAGTACCCTTCCTTAATTTTATGATTATTTTTATCATGACTGTCAAATTAAAGCAAAAAGATATAATATTCTCTTAAATATTATGGATGCCACCCATGAGTAGTTTCAAAAGGATATCTCTACATTGGAAAGAGTACCATTAAAAATCCCACTTGAAAATAGATGATTTTGCAGCCAATTGACCCCGTAAGGACCACGGCGATTTGCCTTCTTGGCCGCTGTGCTGACAGGACTCAGCGCCCTGTCTGGCCCCAGCTTAGCCTCTTCTTTCAGACAGCCTGCATTTCTACCCTACAACCTCTCCCACAACTCTCTGGTCGGCCCCTAATTTCACAGGGCAGACACCAACCAGCTTCCTCTCACCCATCCATTCTGGATCTGGGCTGAGGTGGAAGGGTACAACGCCCCCCTAATCCATGAGCCGCGGTTCGGGGTGGTGGGTTTTGAACAACCTACTTCATCCCCACCCACACTTTCCCCACATCCCCTTTCTTTCTCCTTCCAATCTCTATTTTACACCAAGCCCAAGGTGGAGCTACCATGCTGATGGGCTGCCAGGCCACTAGGTGGGAGGAGTGGCCCCAAATGGTGGTAGCTGGCTTTGACAGTCCTGTACTCACCCCTCGCAGAGTGAGCTACTGCGTGGGGTGATTAGCATTTGCATCCCATATTTAAAGCAGGGTCCCCATATTGAGATTAGAGGAGGTCACCATATGTGCCTTCCTCTCTTCCACGACAAAAGACACTCTGACCAATGGAGCCCCCTCCCTCATCCCCCAGAGATGGACATGATCCCTGAGGCAACCCAGCCCCAAACAGTAGGACCTTCCTTGGGGGCGAACCTGGGCTCTGTGCCAAGCACGAAACCTGAGTCCGCCCCTGTGCAAGGTCCTCAGACGGCTTGGGTCTCCAAGGCTGTACAAGAAGAGGAGGGATCTCCTCCTCCGGCTGGTGCCCCTGGGAAAGCCAAGACCTTTTCCATCTTGGAGAAGGATCTGGCCTGGGGGCTCCTGCGGGCGGAGAGGAGAAACGGGCTCATTCCCCGCCCTTCCCTGGTAAAAAGAAGAAAAACAAGAAAAAGACTAAAAAGACTCGGGGCTCCTCTCGTTCCGCGAGGACGCTCATGTTTCGGTAAGCGACCAAGCCAAGATCGGAACCTCCGGCCCCCTTGCTTCCCCGTGTGGGGAGTACCAGACAAAGTCCAGAACTGCGCAGAGCGGAGCCTCAATTACGTCGAGGCCCCTCATTCAGAGGCTACCTGCCCCGTAAGGGGCGCAGCGATTTGCCTTCCCAGCCGCCGTGCTGACGGGACTCAGCCACACGTCCGGCCCTAGCTTAGCCTCTTCTCCTTCTTTCAGACAGGCTGTGTTTCTTCCCTACAACCTCTCCCACAACTTCCTCTGGTCGGCCTCTATTTTGACAGGGTAGATGCTGACATAATTCTCAGCCAACTATCCGGGATCGGGGCTGAAGGAGGGGGGGGGGGAAATGTTCATGTTCCCTAACCCCTAAGCTCTGCTTTGGGGTGATAGGTTTTTAAAAACCTGCTTTATCTCCACCCATACCTTACTGACATCCTCTTTCCTTCTCACTTCACACTCTATCCTTTTTACGGCGTGCCTAAGCTGGAGCCGACAGGTCACCAGGCGGGAGGGGTGGCCTTAAATGGCGGCACTGGTCTCTGCTAGCCCTGTACACACCCGGGCTACTGCGAGGGGTGATTAGCGTCTGCATCCCTTCAAAAAAATAGGGTCACATTGCCCAACGATGACAAAATAAAAAATTTCCCCTCGTCCACCGTCGGAGCCGCCCTCTGGCAGCTCCACTGAGAAAATGGAGGTTCCCTCCCCCCCACCGTGCTTTCACAGGGAAACCTCCAAAATTCTTTGACCCGAGAGGAACCTTACTCCTCCTTTGCCTATGGGTGTAGGGAACTCACCTTCAACCCCTTGTCTGGAGGTGCCCTTGGGCGCCTCCCTCTTTCCAGCGGCAGTCCTCCCTATACATTCCAAGGGAAATGCCAAGAAAGCCAGCAGGCAGCCCATAGCCGACCGCTTCCCATTGAAGCGGCTTGGTAGGGCAAACCCCCTTAGGGGGGAGAGGGAAGACAGGGCCCATGGGCCGCTTCCCTCCAGAGACCTGCTGGCTCACATACTAACCTTAGCGGGGGTTAAGGCCTGTGCCTCCCCATACTCGATTCGTGACATCGCTTCCAATGGGACCTGTAATGTCCGGGAGTGGGGGGGGGGGGGATGGCCAAATGGAGGGCTCCACCGAGATAGACATGGTCCTTGAGAAAACCCAGCCTCAGACAGTAAGGCCATCTATGGGGGCGAATCCGAGCACGGCGCCAAGCACCATACCCGAATCCGCCCCTATGCAAGGTCCTCCTCAAACGGCTCGGGGTCTCCAAGGCAGTAGAAGGAGGGGAGGGATCTCCTTCGGCCGGTGCCCCTGCGACCGCCAGGGCCTTCTCCATCTCGGAGAAGGATCTTGCTGAGGCCGGTCCATCTGGCCTGGGGGCTACTGCCGGCGGAAAGGAAAAGCGGGCTTATTCCCCGCCTTCCTCTCACAAAAAGAAAAGAAACAAAAAAAAAAGACTCGGGGCTCCTCTCCATCCGCGGGGGCTGCGAGGACGGATGAGTCTGGTGCTTCGGTAAGCGACCAAGCCAAGATCGGCACGTCCGGCCCCGCTGCCCCCTCAGGTGCGGACTCCCTGACAAAGACCAAAGGTAGAAATGCACAATTACGTCGGCCCCTCTTTCAGACACTACCTGGCGTTTTCGATCCCATGGCTTCAAACGCTTCCTGATTATTCGCTCCACTGATGGCAGCATGTTGGCTAAGGGCAACATGATCCATTGGAGGAGAGCTTTAGCTAGTGTGATTAGTAGAGAGCCGAAGGTGACCTGTTTCTCGAACGGGAGGCTTTTGGCGAATGCGTTTAATCCCTCCGAGGCGGCCATGATTAGTGTCCTTTGGACACTTGATGGAACGCCCGTGAGTGTGACGCCGCACTCTACTATGAACTTCGTGAAAGGAGTAGTTTATGCGAGGGACTCTTGGACTACTCCATAGACGACATCAGCTTAGAGCTGGCCCACCAGGGGATGGTCAAGGTCGAACGTGTGACGAGAAAAGAGGGAAGGGCCTCGAGACCCACCCCTACACTCTTCATCACGTTCGAACTGTGACAAGCTCCCTGAGTCGGTGCGTGCCGGTTGGTATCACTACCGCGTGAAAGCATTCGTGCCACTGTCGGGAGGTGCTGTTTCTGCCACCGAAGCGGTGGCAGAAACAGCACCTCCTGTCTAATCGCTCCTGTCAACGTGCAAAGTCGGGGTTACCCGAAACCTGTGTAAGTTGCTGCAGGCCGCACACGATAAGTCCAAATCGTCTGTAGCCAAGTGTGCCCATTCGGAGCCCTTCTGCGGGTTCTACCCACCCCGGGCGCTTTCCTGGTAAAGCTGGCGGCACAAAGGGTCCAAACCCAGCCCTGGCTAAAACTAAGGCTCGCCCCCTTTCCCCAACGGGACCGTTTCCCGCAAGGCGAAACGGCCTCGTGCCTCCACTGAGTCGTGTTAGACTCACAGGAGGCAACCCCCCTGAAGTTGGTAGCCAGGTCATCTTCCGGGCTCCTAAAGCTGCCCCCCGAAAGGAGGACAGCACTAAAGGAGCTTCGGTACCTTCGCGCATACCCAGTGGTGGGCTGGGTGGCTCGGAGACGGGAAGTAGTCTCCCCCTCTGGGGAGACTACTGTATTAATGCCCGGGGTCAAGTCATTGCCGACCTGATCGACGGCATCACTGCCCGAGAACCGCTTCATTTTCCTGTCTCGATCTATCTTTGTGCTCTCCAGATACACAGCCTGATTTTGATTGGGGGGGGGGGTCGTCGATGACCCCCATGGTAGTGATCACTTTCCCATTCAAATATCATTTTCTGGACCGCTCCCGCCCTAGAGCCCGCCCCGGCGGGCGCGGTGGTCTGCATTTTAGGAAATAGCTGAATTCTCTATCCCAGTCGAGGAGTTTAGGTCGGCAGAAGAGTCCGTTGAGTTCTTCTCCTGCAATCTCATCGCCACAGGCCTAACTACTATTCCTAGAAGGTCAGACCGTTTTGCAAGCAGAAGCGTTATGCCTACATGCGCTATAACCGCCGCCCGAACGATTTCACTGTCGCTGAATTTCGGTGGACTAAGGCTAGGTTCAGGTATACTACGAAGCACGCCCGCCGCTTTTCTTGGCAAGCATACGTGTCTTCACTTAACGGGAAGACCCCTCTATCAGAGTGTGGAAGCGAGTCAAAAGGATTCGGGGCAAGTTCTCGAAGGAATTCATCCCGTTCTCAAGGAGAATGGGACCGCAATCTCGGACACAGCGTCTGTGGCGGAATCAAGCGCGACCGCATTCTCTAGCCGGGATGCTGCTCCTCCAGCATTCAATGCACGTCATGATGTCGCGGACGGCCGCCGGCTTGACTTTACCTCCAGAGGCGGAGAACCCTTCAACGACAGGTTTACTTTGAGTGAGTTGTGTTCCGCTCTTAATTCCTGCGCGGACACCGCCCATGATCCGGATGATGTCCCGTGCGCCATGCTTCGACACCTGGGTGAGCGAGGCATGGCCTTTTTGTTAGATTTGTTCAATGGGATCTGGGTGGAAGGTCTCCTCCCGGATTCCTGGCGAATCGCTACCGTTCTTGCCTTTAGCAAACCGAGAAGAGATCACTCTACTCCGGCCGGTTTCCGCCTAATCTCTATAACCACTTGCGTGTCCAAGTTGATGGAGAAATTGGTAAATGTTAGATTAGCCTTTTTTTTTCTGGACAGCGGAGGCCATCTGTCTTCTGAACATTGCGGCTTCCACATGTTCCATCCGACGGCTTCCACATGGCGATACGGTATCATGGAGACTCTCCGCACGATGGGGGCGAAGGGACGCCTCCCAGTCTTTACATTTGAATTTTTACGAGATCGTCGATTCCGCGTACGGGTGGGGGAAGCCCTCTCTATCCGGCCCAATGTAGCAGGAAGAGGGTGTCCCGCAGGGAAGTGTCCTCAGTGTCACACTCTTTGCCCTGAGCATCAACGGCATCACTTCGGTGCTGCCGAAGATGTTCTCGCTACGCTCTACTTAGACGACCTTTCGATCTCTTTTGGCGCGGCCCAGATGCCAACTCTGGAGCGTCTACTCCAACAGGCACTGAATCGCGTCTCTCGCTATGCCGAAGCGCACAGGTTTCGCTTTTCCTTGGCCAAGACTAAGGTGGTGCACTTCTGCCGCCATCCACGGCTAAACACTGACACAGACTTGTTTCTCAATGGGGTACACCTGGAAGTGGTTGAATCGCACCGTTTCCTTAGTCTTTTATTTGACCGACGCCTTACCTGGGCGGCTCATATTCGCAGCCTTAGGGTCTGTTGTACCCGCGCCATGGAAATTCTTCGTTCCGTGCATTTCTGCGATAATAAGGCGACTGCTTTACTTTTTTATCGATCCTTTGTTCGTTCGAAGCTTGACTACGGATTTGAGTTTTATGCATCCGCAGCTGAGCGTGTATTGCGGAAGATGGACGCGATCCACCATACCGGCCTTCGCCTGCCGACCGCTGCCTTCCGCATTTCTCCCATTGAGAGTCTACTTGTCGATGCTGGTGAGATGCCACTCGTTCTGCTTCGTGCACAGTGCATTATTCGCCTGCACGCGTGAGCCCGGCGCCTCTCTCAGTCGTCAACAGCTTTCACTGCATCCGCAGCTGATTTCGACGGTGCCTATGCCGCTTATAGACTCCAGTCATACCCTAAGCCGTTTGGGTTTAGGGCTAGGAAACTCCTTCAAGAGCTATGTATAGCTCTCGGGCCGGTGGTGCCCTTTCAGCCACGCCTCTGCTCCCAAAGCTTCTACACCCCCGGGATTGTTGCGCTCAACCTTTTTGGAGCACACCTCGTGTCACGTTGGAACCGTTCCATTGTATACAGATGGCTCCAAGTCCCAAGAGGGGGACGGCTTCGACGCCGTATCCGCTCTGTTTGAAGTCAGCGGGGCTATGCCAAGCGCTGAATCTATCTTCACAGCCGAGCTGGTGGTAATGCACCACTCAGTACGGGAGATTACGCGACGTGCCGGGTTCGGAGACCGGATTGTGATTTATACATACTCACAAAGCGCCCTGAGTGCTCTCGGGGCATTGAAATCTCCGCATTCCCTGGTTCGCGATATCCGTGTCGCCTCGGTTTAGGCAAGCCGGGCGGATGTCTAGATCATCTTCTGCTGGGTTCCTGGACATGTAGAAATTCCGGGAAATGAGGGTGCCAAAGAGTCCGCGAGGACTCGGCGACCGGACCAGCGTTTGGCTCTTCCTCACACCGACTACATGGCAGGAATACGGGCAGCTCTCTGGGCTGCTTAGCAAAGAAGATGGGAGACGATCGAATCGAACTTAAAGTTGCGTCTCATAGCGTCGCGACTGTTTCCATGGACCTACCCCTCATTTCTGCGAAGGCTTCAGGTTACTTTCTGTCGTCTCCGAATTAGATACCCTCGCGGGACGCACCGCTCGCCAGCGCCCTACTGTGAATACTGCGTTGTCCCCCCAGACTGTTCGGCACATTCTTGTTGAATGTCACAGTCTGGGCGACCTTCCGCGCACGTTACCTGTCCCAGTACCGGGATGGGCGGGGTCGCTACCACTTGTCCCTTGTACTCGGGACGAGTTCGTGCACATTGACTGGTGGACTTTTAGTGGAGGCCGGCCTTCTCCCCTTTATTTAACTAGGGTTTTTTTGTTGGTTTTTGTTATTTTAGTAGGTCGCACGTTCCTGCGCCGGGGGGGGAGGCGGACCTCCCCCACCCCCCGACGCCGGAGCTTGCTTCCTCCTTATTGCCTTTTTCCTCTTTTTATTGTTGGGTGTTTTTTTGTTTTGTTTTTTTTTTGCATCTTATTTTAAAGATGCCTAGTACTAGGCAGTGTTGAATATGGCGACTAATTCCCAAGTAGGTAGTCACCAGATGTGCTCTTAAAAAAACAAAAAAACAGGCTACCTGACCTTTTTGAGCTTGCTGGCTTCAAGCATTTCCTCGTTAAATGTGGAGGATGAGAAGTGCATTGATTGATACAGGATGTAAGGTAAATGTAGTGTACTATTAAGCATTTGAAGGAATGAAAGTAAGTGAAGTGAAAGATAGTGGATATTATTTGAATGGATTGGGTGAGTAGGATATTCAGATTGTTGCAAGGTTTAGAAAGAGGATTTCGATTGGGATGACATGCCAATATACCAGAGGGCTCATCATTTTCCTTCCCCCATGGCTCAAGAGATCGAAGAACAGTGTCAAGAATTGGAGATAATTTACAGCATTCTCCACTGCAAAGCACCATTATCAGTTTAGAACCTTAGCTTTGGGTTATTGAGCACCCGTGTAAGAATGTACAAGTGTTTTATGATGATATTTTGATGATGAGCGAGAAGATTGAAGAATGTATGACTTTTGTTAAATGATGTCCTGACAAAGTTGGAAGAGGGTGTAAAAGTGTGTCGAAGTATGGCCAAGTGTACGGGAATATACGCACACAGGCTCTTAAGGTAGGCTAAGCAAGGCAACAACTGTTATTGTTCTAAGAGTGCAATTTGAATACATAGCTGCAGCTGCATGACCAAGGAATATTCCAAACACAACGACAAAAATAGATTTTAATACACACTAAATAAAAGGCACAAAATAAATAGGGATATATATATATATATAGCCACTAGGAAAATGAAACAACGGAGAACTGCGAGGCCTTTCGACTAATGGTCCTTTAGTAAAGGACCATTAGTCGAAAGGCCTCGCGGTTCTCCGTTGTTTCATTTTCCTCGTGGCTGTAACGTTATTCATAAATTCCTCACGTTCCTTATTTTCGTGATTCAGTTATACATATATATATATAGGTACATGAATAAGACGGAATTAGGTTCCGAATACTAATTGGGAGATTTAGGGTAGTGAGCGATTTAGTTCCTTTGAACCTCAAGAGTAAAGCGGGGTGAACTTGGGGCTGGAGGTCTTGGTGACCTTGATTACTCACGGGTGTAGCCGAGAACCCGAAGAGGGTGGTGCTACTTTCTCCAAACTCGGATTTAACGATATGCGGGCCTCTTGTCCTCAAGAGGTCACCGGATGAACTTCAAATTGGGGAAGGTGACTTCTCCAAACTCGAATCAAGCGAGCTATCGGGCCTCTTGTCCTCAAAAGATCACCAGAAGAACTTCGGAGGACGACTTCTCCAATCCTTGATCCAAAGACGGTTGAGAAAGGCTGATGTTGCCTCAAGAGTGTCTTCTGCTTGACCCGAAGATACGAGTGTGATGTCCAGCTCTTCCGTGGCTTGCGACCGTCACTAAACACTTCTCTGGAGTGAGCGTCGTTGAATCAAACTCCTTTCGGGGAAGCTGACAGAACGACCAGCGGCTAGAGCCATAAAAGTTGTTCGAGGCAAACCTACAAAATAGATGAGTAATCTCCCGACCTGGGGGGTGGGGGATTAAGACGGCAGGGAGGTAGCCTAAAAATTCAGCGTCATGCCTCAGTGTGAATTTCTCAGTGACCTGGTGGCAAGTCCAAAAAGGTTCTTTCTCTCCCGAAGTAATATCTTAGGAGGTGGGGAAATACTACTATTTTAGTGGATTCCTCTACAAAGTGAAGTCTAAATTTGTGTGGTTTGCCAGTGAAGTTGAGTTTTGGAGACATAAGGTGAGTGCAGCTATCTGGATTGCGTAATTCTGAGAAATTTGTGGAAATGGTCAGAAATTGCCCCTAAACCTACCGCAGTGAGAGAGCTGCGTGGATTTCATGGTTTGGTTCAGTTTCGAAGAAAGTTTATGAAAGATTTTTTTGACTGTGATGAAACTCTTTGAGTGTATGGACTGGAAAAAAGAATACTGTGATTAAGTGGAATGACTTGATGAATGCAGCATTTGAGAAGTTGAAAGCTGAAGTTGCAAGAGATGTGAAACTTGTGTATCGTGCATATGGACCGAATGTGGGATTGCTTGAAGTATATACAGACGTGAGTGGTCATTCGATTGGTGGATGTTTGATGCAAGATCAGGTTATGGATGGGATTGAAAGGAAATAATTAATTGTATATGTTTTTAAGGCATTTAGCATGGCAGAGCGTGCATATTTGACAATTGAAAGTGAGTAGGCTGCCTTACGTTTCTACCTCAAGTCATTGTGACCTTTTTTGTGAGAATGGATCACCAGCCATTAGTGTATTTGCAATGTAAGACTTGCAAGGGCGATGGAAGATTTGAATGATTTTGATTTTGTATTTAATATTTGCCAGCTGAAAGGAATGTGAGTGCTGATTTTATGTCACAGTTCACACAAAGTTTAAATGAGAGTTAGACTGTTAGAATGAATCCTGAGTATTTGCCAGCAGGTGTAGTTGTAGGAAGGAAATGTAAAGGTAGGGGTGATTCTATGTTCGAAAGTATATTGTATGGTTTACGAGACTTGATGAAAAATAGATTGCTTGGGAAGGTGCCAGAAAGTGTGGACATATTACTAAAGATGGTTATGGATGGAAGCGTGTAAAATACCAGAGCAATTGGGAATGGGAAAGGAAAGAATTGATAAGTATGTGTATGTCAGGAGTGATGATGTTTCAGAAAGTGTTAGTGAGTAAGCTGTGAGAAGAAAATCCTGGCCGTTCAGGCCCAGGATCGTCTCTAATTTCGCGAGGCTAAGGTATTGGTCCTGGCTCGCCCGGCGGTTACTGCGACGTCTTATGCCGCAATGTTAAGAAAGATACCCGTCGTTTCTGCGCCCATTCAGAATCTTTCTCCGGGTTCTACCCACCCGGGGCGACCCCTCTGGTAGAGCTGGCGGTATAAACGGTTCAGACCCAGTCCCGGCTCAATCCAGTGCTTCCCACAGCATGACCGCTTCCCGTAAGGCGAAACGGCCGCTCTCCTCCACCGAGTCGTTAGACTCACAGGAGGCAATACCCCTGAAATTGGTCGTGAGGCCATCTTTCGGAGTTTCTAAAGCTGCCTCCCGAAAGGAAGACAGCACTAAAGGAGTTTCAACTTCTCCGCCTATACTGAGTGCTTTGCTGGGTGACTCGGCCTGCCCAACCTTCCTAAGGTTTCGAGGCAGAGCGAGGAAAAGACTCGCATGGTGAGCCCACTTCTCCCAATAAGTCCTCGAAGGCAACATTGCCTTCAGCTCCCGGAGTTCTGCCTCCGGGAAGCGTACGGCCATTCCCGTAAGGATCTTCTCTTCGAAGAGGGCCCCCGCATTTCCTCTGAGATAGATCTGGAGAGCATATTCCTTCAATGGAATTGCAGCGGACTCGGGGCCAACTGGGAGGAGCTGCGGAGGCTCGCCTCGTCCCGTTTTCTCTTAGCTATCGTTTTGCAAGAGAGCATGCTGAGCGCTTGCCCCCTGCCCACCCTGCCGGGGTTTTGTGAACCCCTAACCAGGGGACGGGGTCGGGGTCGGGCAGGAGGATGCGCTATTTACACCCGGCATGATGTCCGCTCTTCTCTTCGCTTTAGACACCTCTTTTCAGGTAGATGTGCTGCTGCACCTAGATAGGAGGTATACTATTATTTCTGCGTACATTGCACCATAAGCCGACTTCGACGCGGGAGACTTCCGCCGCGTCATCAATCCTAGGGGTCAAGTCCTTGTCCACCTGATCGACGAGCTGGAGATAAAGTTTCGTAAATGTGGATGAGTTTACGCATCACTGCCCCAGAAGCGCTTCATTTTCCTGTCTTGATCTATCTTTGTGCTCTCCGGATGCACAGCTTGATTTTGGGTAGGGGGTTTTCGATTACCTCCATGGTAATGATCACTTTCCCATTTAAATATCATTTTCTGGGCCCCTAGGAGTTTAGTTCAGTAGATAAGGCTGTTGAGTTCTTTCCGGCAACCTCATCGCCGTAGGCCTAGCTACTATTCCTAGAACGTCTGGCCTTTTTGTACCTCAACCGCTCCGTGGTGGTTAGCCGAATGTGAGACAGCCCTCAAACAGAAGCGTTCGGTTTAATGCGCTATAAGCGCCGCTCGAAAGACATCACTGTCGGTGAATTTCGTCGAAGTAGGGCTAGGTTCCGGTATATTTCGAACACGCCCGCCGCTCATCTTGGCAGCCATACGAGTGCTCGCAGGACTTCCTTCCCGTTCTCCAGGAGAATGGGACCGCAATCTCGGACCCCCTGTCCGTGGCGGAATCCTTCGCGACCGCTTTTCCGCATTCTCTAGCCGGTATGCTGCTCCGCCAGCATACAATGCGCGTCGTGATGTCGCGGAAGGCCGCCTACTAGACTTTACCTCCAGAGGCAGAGAACCCTCAACCACAGGTTTATCCTGTGTGAGTTGCGTTCCGCCCTAGCTTGGTGCGCGAACACCGCCCCTCGTCCGGACGATGTCCCGTCCGCCATGCTTCGACATCTGGGCGAGCGAGGCATGGCCTTTCTCTTAGATCTGTTCAACGGGATCTGGTAGACTGTATCCTCCCAGAGTCCTGGCGAATTGCTACTGTGCTCTCTTTTTACAAACCAGGGAGAGATCACTCTACCCAGAGCAGTTTTCCCAATCTCTCTTAACTTCTGCGTGTCCAAGTTGATAGAGAAATTGTAAATGTTAGATTAGCCTTTTTCCTGGACAGTGGAGGCTACCTGTCTATAGCACAGTGCGGCTTTCCTAAGTTCTAGTCCACGTCAGATGTTCTGCTCTGACTGGTAAATCTTATCTGCGAGACCTTCCTTCGTAGACAGCACTAAACCACGCTTTTCTTCGATCTGGAGAAGACCTATGATACCGCATAACGATACGATATCATAGAGGCTCCACACTATGTTAAGGAAGGTACCCCTCCCAATCTTTTGAATAACTTTTTGCGAGATCGTCGATTCCGTGTACTGGTGGGGGTTGCCCTCTCCAGCTCAGTGGAGCAGTCTCAGTCCCACACGCTTTGCCTTGAGCATCAACGGGATCACTTCGGTCCAGCCCAAAGATGTTCTCGCCACGCTTTACGTGGATGACCTACTTAAAGTTGCGTGCCATTGCGCCGCGACTGTTCCCATGGACCTACCCCCCAATGCCGCGAAGGCTTCAGGTTGCTTTCTGTCGTCTCCGAATTGAACACACTCGCGGGACGCACCGCCATTTGATGAAGCGCTCGCCAGCTCCCTACTGTGAAGACTGCGTTTTCCCCTAGACTCCGGCACATTCTCATTGAATGTCCCAGTCTGGGCGATCTCGGCGCACGTTACCTGTCTCGGTACCGGGATGGGCGGGGTCGCTACCGCCTGTCCCTTGCAGTCGGGACGAGTTCGTGCACATTGACTGGTGGACTTATAGACTTTTAGGGGGGATGGCCGGCCTTCTCCCGTTTTTCTTGAGGTTGTTTTCTCTGTAGGTCCCACATCCTTGCGCCCGGGGGAGGCGGACCTTCCCCCGACACTCGAACCTTTTTTATTGTTGTGTTTTTTGTTGTTATTCTAAAGTAGCCTAGTACTAGTCCAAGAGGGGGTGGGTTTCCACGCCGTATTCCCTCTGTTTGAAGTAGCGGGGCGCTGCGTCTCTCTTCACAGGCGAGCTGGTTGCAATACACCGCTTAGTACGGGAGATAACGCGTCGTGCCTTGTTCGGAGACCGGATTGTCTGTCATCTATAGCGACTCACAAAGCGCCCTGAGTGCTCTCGGAGCATTGGAATCTCCAGATCCACTGGCTCGTGGTATCCGTGACGCCACGGTTATGGCGAGCCGGGCACATGTCGAGATTCTCTTCCTCTGTGTTCCTGGACATGTGGGATTTGCGGAGAATGAGCGCGCCAAAGAGTCCGAGACGACTGGTCGACCAGACCAGCTTTTTGCTCTTCCTCACCCGATTACATGTCAGGAATACGGGCAGTCCTCCAGGCTGCTAGACGAAGAGGATGGGAGACGGTCGAGAGCAACTTAAAGTTGCTTGCCAGTGCGCCACGACTGTTCCGATGGACCTACCCCCCCCCCCCCCCCAATACCGCGAAGGCTTCAGGTTGCTTTGTGTCGTCTCCGAATTTGACACACTCACGGGGCCACTCGCTTGCACTTGATGCGACGACTGTGTTGTCCCCAAAACTTTTCAGCACATTCTTGTTGAATGTGTCTCAGTCCGGGAGATCTTCGCCCACGTTACCTATCCCCCACCTGGACGAGTGGAGTCGCCTCCGCTTGTCCCTTGTACTCGGGACGGGTTCGGGTTCGTGCACACAAATTTGCGAACTATATGACTTTTTGCCTCCTCCGCTTTATTTGACTCTTTATTGTAGGCGTCATGTTCCTGCACCGGGGGAGTCGGGCCTACCCCTGACGCCGGAGCCTGCTTCCTAGTTGCTTTTTTACTTATCTTGGTTTTTGTTCTGTTGTTTTTTTATCTTGTCTGTAAGCCTTTGTTCATGTTTTATATCTTTATTTTTTATTTACATGTTTTTACTTATTTTTTTAATCTAGCCTAGTATTAGACCGTAGTGTGATTACCTCGACTTATGCTCTAGTAGGCAGTCACCAGATGGGCTCTTGAACTAAAAAAAATATCTCACTTTGAATCCATTGATACTCTTTCGAGGTCTGTATCTTTCTTTAAGGACAGTTAGTTGCAATTCATCTTGTGTTGGAGAATACGCATCATGCATGGTTTGGATACCAAAACTCTGATATATAGCAACTCACAGACTGCACTGAGAGCCAACAAGACATCAAAATCTCTGCAGCCTCTGGTTTGCAGATCTCTGAGGCCACGGCTGCCTCAGTTCGGGAGGATGTTGAGATTATTTACTGCTGAGTTCTGGACATGTATGGATTGCAGGAAGTGAGAATGCCAAACATTTTTCATTTTACTTTCCCCCACTCAACCCCGTAAGGGGCGCGGCGATTTGCCATCCTGGCCGCCGTGCTGACGGGACTCAGCACCCCTTTCGACCCCAGCTTAGCCACTTCTCCTTCCTTCAGATAGCCTGTATTTCTCCCCTACTTCGTCGCTATTCATACAACCTCTCACACAACTTTCTCTGGTCAGCCTCTAATTTCACAGGGTAGATGCTAACCTTCTCAAGCCAACCGTCCCGGATCGGGGCTGAGGGGGAGGGGACAACGCTCCCTAACCCCTGAGCTCCGGTTCGGGATGGGTTTTTTTTAACAACCTGCTTCATCCCCACCCATACCTTCCTCACATCCCTTTTCCTCTCCTCTTCACAATCTATCTTTTTACGCCGCGTCTAAGGTGGAGCCGCCATGCCGATGGACTGCCAGGCCACCAGGCGGGAGGGGTGGTCCCAAATGGCGGCGCCTGGCTCTGCCAGGCCTGTAAGCACCTCTTGCAGTGCGGGCAACTGCGAGAGGTGATGAGCGATTGCATCCCGTGAAACAAATAGGGTCACCATGCCCATAGATGAACAAACAAAAATAACCCAACCCTCAACTTTCCCTGTTCCATCGACGGAGCCGTCCTCGGGCAGCTCCACCGAAAAAAATGGAGGTCCCCCCCACTCTTGTGCTTGCGCAGGGGACCCTCCATACTTCTTTAACCGGAGAGGAGGCTTACTCCTCTCCTACGCCTGCGGGTGTAGGGGACTCCCCCTCACCCCCCTTCTCTAGAGGTGCTTTTGGGCACCTCCCTTTTTCCAGCGGCAGTCCCTCCTTTTCTTTGTAAGGGAAATGCCAAGAAAGCCAGCAGGCAGCCCATTGCCGACCGCCCCTCGTGTAAGAGGCTCGGTAGGGCAAACGTCCTTAGGGGGGAGAGGGAAGCCAAGCCCATTCGGTCGCTTCCATCAAAAGACCTGCTGGCAAGAATTTTAAACCTTGCTGGAGTCAAGGCCTGTGCCTCCTCGCACAAGACTGGCGACACTGCCAAGGGGACCTGCGATGTCCTGGGAGGGGATGGCCAACTGGAGACCCCTCCTGTGATAGACATGGTCCTTGAGGAAACACCGACCTCAAATCCGCCCCTATGCAAGGTCCTCCGCAAACGGTTTGGGTTTCTGAGGCAATACAAGGAGGGGAGGGATCTCCTCCGACCGGTGCCCCTGCCACCACCAGAACCTTCTCCATTTCGGAGAAGGACCTGGCTGAGGCCGGTCCATCTGGCCTAGGGGCTTCTGCCGGCGGAGGTGAGAAGCGGGTTCATTCCCCGCCCTCCTCTCCAAAAAAGAAAAAGACAAAGAAGACTCGGGACTCCCCTCAATCCGCGGGGGCTGCGGGGACGGATGGGTCTGCTGCCACTCTGGCAAGCGACCAAGCCAAGATCGGCACATCCGGCCCCTCTGCCCCCCCGGTTGCAGAGCCCGTGACTAAGACCAAAAGCGCACAGGGCGGAGCCTCGATGACATCGGGGCCCCTGATTCGGAGGTTACCTGGCCTTTTCGAGCCCGCTGGCTTCAAACGTTTCCTCGTGATTCGCTCCACTGATCTGATGGCAGCATGTTGGCCAAGGGCAACATGATCCATCAGAGGAGAGGATTAGCTAATGTAATTAGTAGAGAGCCGAAGGTGACCCGTTTCTCGGACGGGAGCCTTCTGGCGAATGCGGCGAATCCCGCCGAGGCGGCCAAGATAAGTGCTCTTCGGACACTTCATGGCACCCCGGTGAGTGTGATGCCGCACTCTACCATGAACTTTGTGAAAGGAGTAGTTTATGCGAGGAAACTCGTTGACTAATTCATAGAGGACATCACCTTAGAGCTGGCCGACCCTGGAGCGGTCAAGGTCGAACGTGTGATGAGAAGACAGGGAGGGGCCTCGAGACCCACCCCTACACTCTTCGTCATGTTCGAATGTGACAAGCTCCCTGAGTCGGTGCGTGCCGGTTGGTACCGCTACAGCGTGAAGGCATTCGTGCCACTGCCGCGGCGGTGCTATTACTGTCACCGCTTCGGCCATACGAATCGTTCTTGTAGACGTTCAAATTCGGGGTCCCCCGAATTCTGTGTAAATTGCTCCAAGGCCGCACACGATAACTCTAAATCATGTGTGGCCAAGCGTGTCAATTGCGGAGAGCCGCACCCCGCTTCTTCGACGCAATGTGGTGCTTATCTCCTTGAGAAAGAAATCCTGGCCGTTCAGGCCCAGGATCGACTCTCATTCCGCGAGGCTAAGGACTTGGTCCTGGCGCGCCCTGCTCTGCCTGTGACGTCATATGCCTCAATAGTTAGAAAGGCACCCTCTCCTCCTGGCCCATCCAGGCCAACGAGCACGGTTGTTTCCGCGCCCATTCGGAGCCCTTCTGCGGGCTCTACTCAACCCAGGCGCTCCCCTGGTAAAGCTGGCGGCAAAAAGGGTTCACACCCAGCCCCGGCTAAAACCAGGGCTTTCCCCTCTTCTCCCAGCGTGACCGTTTCCCGTAAGGCGAAACGGCCCCGCTCCTCCACCGAGTCGTTAGACTCACAGGAGGCAAAACCCCTGAAGTTGATCGCTAGGCTATCTTCCGGGGTTCCTAAAGCTGTCCCCCGAAAGGAGGACAGCAAAAAAGGAACTTCAGCTCCTTCGCCCACGCCTAGAGGTGGAGCGAGTGGCTCGGAGACGGTGGTTCCTCGAAAAGAGGGCCCCCCGCCTCCGAAGCCGCAACGCCCGCCTAAGGTTTCGAGGCGTTAGGAGGAAAAGACTCGCATGGCGAGCCCAACCTCCCCCAATAAGTCCTCGAAGGCGACAGCGCTCGGGGTTCTGCCTCCGGAAGCGTACGGCCATTCCCGTGAGGGTCTTCTGTTCGAGGAGGGCCCCCGCGTCTCCTCTGAGCTAGGCCTGGAGGGCATATTCCTTCAATGGATATCCGTGGACTCCGGGCCAACTGGGAAGAGCTGCGGAGGCTCGTCTCGTCCCGTTCCCCGTTAGCTATCTTTTTGCAGGAGACCATGCTAGGCGCGTGCCCCCTGCCCTCCCTCCCTGGGTGTAAGGGTCTTGCGACCCCACCACCACGGTATGGCCGGGCTGGGGGATGCGCGGTTTACACCCTGCATGATGTCTCCGTTCTTCCTTTCTCTTTAGATACCTCCTTACAGGCGGTGGCTGTGCAGCTGCACCTGGATAGGAGGTGTACTATCATTTCTACATACATTCCACCGTCAAATGACTTCGACGCGGGGGACTTCCGCCGCCTCGTGGCACGGTTGCCGAGGCCCTTTCTCTTGCTTGGAGATCTGAACGGCAGGTATCCTCTCTGGGGAGATTACTCAATAAATCCCAGGGGACAGGTCCTTGCCGATCTGATCGAAGAGCTTGAGATAGGTGTCCTAAACGTGTATGAGTTTACGCATCACTGTCCGAGAACCGCTTCATTTTCCTGCCTTGATCTATCTTTGTGCTCTTCGGATGCACAGCCTGATTTTGATTGGGGGGTGGTCGATGACCTCCATGGTAGTGATCACTTTCCCATTTGAGCAGGGTTTGTTTTTTTATTTTGTTTTGTTTTTATAATTTGTTTTTATTTTCTTTAGGTTGCACGCTCCTGCGCCGAGGGTACCTCCCCCCGACGCAGGAGCTTGCTTCCTTTCCCCCTTTTTGGGGTGTTTTTTCGTCTCTTTAATTTTATTTTAAAGTAGCCTAGAACTAGGCCAGTTTTAATACGGCGACTAATGCCTAAGTAGGTAGTCGCCAGATGAGCTCTTAAAAAAAAAAAAATCCCCCACTCAAACTACACGGTATGTATCAGTTCAGCCCTCTAGGCAGCATGGCAAAGAAGATAGGAGATTGCTGACTGCAATCTAAGGTTGCGTGCCATTTCGGTGCAGCTTTTCTCTATGCCCTGAAAGATTCAGCTTGCTTTCTGTCGTCCCTGAATCGGGCACACCCTTGGGACCCTACACCATTTGATTGAGTTCTCTCCTAAACCTTATTGTGATGACTGCCTGGTCTCTGAAATTGTCCGGTACATTCTTGTAGAATGTCCCAATCTGGGCTAGTTTCATATCTGATACCTGTGCCGACACTGTGATGTGAGTGGTCGCTACCACTTGTCCCTTGTGCTCTGGATGAGTTTGTGGCTATGCCGCCCTGAGACACAATCATGCCCTAAGGCATTTGACATTAGGGCAAAGCAATCTCGAGAACTCAATATAAATTTTAGGTCGCGTTTCTACCCATGATGCCACCCTGGATGGTGGCACATCTGACCATTTATTGTCATATCTCTGCTCTCAAAGTTTCCACAGTGCCGAGATTATTGCGTTCAACCCCTTTTGGGCCAAACTTCTTGTTATGCTGAATCTGTGCCAGTGTACATGGATGGCTCTAAATCTGAACAAAGTCGCGATAAAAAGAACGAAGAAATTCCGTGGCTTTGATCAAATAGAAGACCGAGGATTCCACATGATTCCACCAAATTTAGGTGAGCCCAATTTAGGAACAGCTTCAATTCATGGCAATGCCCGCAGAAGTGCCCTAACCTATTCTTGACCAAAGAAAACAAACCCATGGGTTTCGGCATAGCCTCCAGCTTCCTCCCGGAAGGAGGAGAGCCCTTCTCTCTTTTCCTTCCTTTTTGTTAACGTTTGGTAGGGGAGTGGACTCAGTACCCTTTAGTCAGTACTACTCAAATGTGGGATCAAGTGGTGGTATCTGCTCTGTCACGTAATGATCCCTCCCAATGAAGACGCTGCTGTCAGGACCTAGATTAACTTTTCTTCCTCTCCCAGTTACCTGGGGAGGGAAGGGGGCTTCCATTGGGAAATTCTCCTTGAGGTGTTTGGGATTCCTTCATGGTTTTCCTGGGAGTGTTGGTACTAGGGGGTATGGGGGTATCTGGGGCACATGCGATGACAATGAATTGGCTTGTTACAGTGTGCCAACAGCGAAGCTTCAAGTGACCATGTGCGTCTGAGGCTGCTCTTGAAAGACAATGAGGCCTCTCATATCTCATCCTCAAAGCATCCCAATGAACAAACAATGATATCATAATGTCCGAGAGCAGTTCATACTAACAATCCAAGAGCATCTTTTCAACACAATGGAGAATTATGACATAGTGTACAAGTGGTAACCCCTGACTTCATCTGATATAAAGGTGATGTCAGGCGAGGCAGTACTACATCCATTATTTTTAATCACAGCAATTACATCCACCAAATAGATTTTTTGAAGTCCCAAATAATATACAATTGTAAAGATTTCAGTAAAAAGAAAAATTGTAGTATCATTATTAATAGGAGAAATTCCCAGTTTCAATCTTTCTGACGGTCAATTTAAATGTAGCTCCTATTCCTGGAACCTGATCACAAACAGTATAGTTAATGATCTCAGAACCACACCCCGTGATTAATGACCTTTTTCTCGACATTTTTTTTTTCTTTTGAGGCTGTGTATCGACTTTTATATCCATTTCATTCTTAGTATACGACTGAAGTGGCTATAGTAAACTTCATACCGAAACTAGTCTCATAATTAAATTCTATGCTCCTATACAGTGGTCTCACTATCATATACCATAACTCGCTATTGAGTTCTTTCACTTAAACTAACCTCCCGAATACTATCAGTATATATATATATTTTTTTTTAATGTATCAAAGTTTCAAAACTTGTGCATATCATTCTGAGCCTACTGTATGATACTTTTATTAATTCATGTATATGAGAGAGAAAGTGTTGAATCTTGAAATTTCAAAGTATGCTGTAGTTTCATTTCCGCTTACAAACTTCTTTGCTGCATATTAATCAAAGTATCACTTGGCCACAAAATTAACATTCTTTTTTTTCAGGATGGAGGTGTGATGGTAAACAACCCAACTGCTATTGCAATACACGAGGCACGTCAGCTGTGGCCGGATACTCCTTTTCAGAGCATAGTTTCTATCGGAACTGGTCGCCACGAACCCCTATCACTGGACACAAAACCCTCGATTAACTGGACATCAAAGATTAAATCTATTATAAACAGCGCTACTGATACTGAAGGTATATTACCTGTATTTTTCTATAACTTTCTTTTGAAGACACTTTCTTTGAATTACACCCTGTAGTGAGATGCCTCATGTAGACTGCTACACTTGGTACAAGGAGTAAATGCATGGCTTTGGTCAGCCCCCTATCTTAGGTAGGTGCGCCTCCAAGAGTCTTACCTGAGAGGAGATTTTTCCCTCTCCAATTGCTATGGGTTGGGTTTGCACGTTTCCCTAATACCCCATTTTGTAGGTCTCCTTTGCTCTCTCAGGAACCCGCCAATAACTTAGCTAGCTAGAGGATATACTGCCTCTATCCCTCCCCTCTTCATTGTTGATGGTTAAACCAGCTCAGCCCTGTCATTGATCCAAGGTTGCGACTGAAGGGAACTAGCAGGCCCGCTTCCCACTTATTCATGATCTCAGAACCACGCCCCCTGATTAATGACTCTTTTTTCATGCTATTGAGGCTGTCTAGCGACTTGGGTATCCATTCCATTCTCAGTATGACTGCCCCGTAAGGGACGCGGCGATTTGCCATCCTGGCCGCCGTGCTGACGGGACTCAGCACCCTGTCCGACCCCAGCTTAGCCTTTTCTCATTCCTTCAAAACACTTGTGTTTCCTCGCTTTTCATACAACCTCTCCCACAACTTTCTCTGGTCAGCCTCTAATTTCACAGGGTAGATGCTAACTTTCTTCTCAACCAACCGTCCCGGATCAGGGCTGAGGGGGGAGGGGACAACGTTCCCTAACCCCTGAGCTCCCGTTCAGGATGAGTTTTTTTAAACAACCTGCTTCATCCCCACCCATACATTCCTCACATCACTTTTCCTTCTCACTTCACCATCTATCCTTGATTTTACGCCGTGCCCAAGGTGGAGCCGCAATGCTGAAGGGCTGCCAGGTTACCAGGCTGGAGGGGTGGCCTTAAATGGCGGCACCTGGCTCTGTCAGGCCCGTAAGCGCCACTTGCAGAGCGGGCTACTGCGAGGGGTGATGTGCTATTGCATCCCGTAATAAAAAAAGGGTAACCATGTCCAAAAAAAAAACCTTTAATTCCCCCTGTACCATCGACGGAGCCGCCCTCGGGCAGCTCCACCAAAAAAATGGAGGTCCCCTCCCTGAGCTTGAGCAGGGAACCCTCCATATTTCAATAACCGGAGAGGAGGCTTACTCCTCTACTACGACTACGGATGTAGGGGACTCCCATTTACCCCCTTCTCTGGAGGTGCTTTCGGGCACCTCCCTATTTCCAGCAGCAGTCCCTCTTTTTTTTCTAAGGGGACTGCCAAGAAAGCCAGCAGGCAACCCATTGCCGACCGCCCCTCATTGAAGCGGCTCTGTAGGGCAAACCCCCTTAGGGAGGAGAGGGAAGCCAGGCTCCTTCGGTCGCTTCCCTCAAAAGACCTGCTGGCAAGAATACTAAACCTTGCCGGGGTTAAGGCCTGTGCCTTCCCACACAAGACCGGTGACGCTGCCAACGGGACCTGCGATGTTCTGGGAGGGAATGGCCAACTGAAGACCCCTCCTGAAATAGACATAGTCCTTGAAGCAACCCAGCCTCAGACGGTAGGGCTTTCCATGGGGGGTAATCCGGGCTCGGCGCCAAGCACCGAACCCAAATCCGCCCCTATGCAAGGTCCTCCTCAAACGGCTGGGGTCTCTGAGGCAGTACAAGGAGGGGAGGGGTCTCCTCCAAACGGTGCCCGTGCGACCACCAGGACCTTCTCCATTCCGGAGAAGGAACTGGCTGAGGCCGGTCCATCTGGCCTGGGGGCTCCTGCCGGCGGAGGAGAGAAGCGGGTTCATTCCCCGCCCTCCTCTCCTGCGGGAACAGATGGGTCTGCTGCCACTTTAGCTAGCGACCAAGCCAAGATCGGCACATCCGGCCCCTCTACCCCCTCTTGTCCGGAGCCCCTGACTATGACTAAGACCAACAGTGCACAGAGCGGAGCCTCGATAACATCGGGGCCCCTCATTCAGAGGTTACCTGGCCTTTTCGAGCCCGCTGGCTTCAAACGCTTCCTCGTTATTCGCTCCACTGATGGCACCATGTTGTCCAAAGGCAACATGATCCATCAGAGGAGAGGATTAGCTAGTGCAATTGGTAGAGAGCCGAAGGTGGCCCGTTTCTCGGACGGGGGAGCCTTCTGGCGAATGCGGCGAATCCCGCTGAGGCGGCCAAGATAAGTGCTCTTCGGACACTTCATGGCACTCCTGTGAGTGTGACGCCGCACTCTACCATGAACTTTATGAAAGGAGTAGTTTATGCAAGGGAACTCGTTGACTACTCCATTGAGGACATCACCTTAGTGCTGGCCGACCATGGGGCGGTCAAGGTCTAACCTGTGATGAGAAAACAGGGAGGGGCCTCGAGACCCACTCCTACACTTCTGAGTCGGTGCGTGCCGGCTGGTACCGCTACCGCGTGAAGGCATTCGTGCCGCGGCGGTGCTATTACTGTCACCGCTTCGGACATACGAATCGTTCTTGTAGACGTGCAAATTCGGGGTCACCCGAAGTTTGTGTAAATTGCTCCAAGGCCGCACACGATAACTCTAAATCGTGTGTGGCCAAGTGTGTCAATTGCGGAGAGCCGCACCCCGCTTCTTCGAAGCAATGTGGTGCTTATCTCCTTGAGAAAGAAATCCTGGCCGTTCAGGCCCAGGATCGACTCTCATTCTGTGAGGCTAAGGACTTGGTCCTGGCGCGCCCGGCTCTGCCTGGGACGTCTGCAGGCCTCTGCAGGCCAACGAGAACGGTTGTTTCCGCGCCAATTCGGAGCCCTTCTGCGGGCTCTACTCAACCCGGGCGCTTCCCTGGTAATTCTGGCGGCAAAAAGGGTTCATACCTAGCCCCGGCTAAAACCAGGGCTTGCCCCTCTTCCGCCAGCGTGACTGTTTCTCGTAAGGCGAAACGCGCACGCGCCTCCACCGAGTTGTTAGACTCACAGGAGGCAACACCCCTGAAGTTGGTCGCCAGGCCATCTTCCGGGGTTCCTAAAGCTGTCCCCCGAAAGGAGGACAGCAAGAAAGGAGCTTCGCTCCTTCGCCCATGCGTAGGGGTGGCCTGAGTGGCTCGGAGACGGTGGTTCCTCAAAAAGAGGGCTTCCCCGCCTACGAAGCCGCAACGCCCGCCTAAGGTTTCGAGGCGGAAGGAGGAAAAGACTCGGATGCCGAGCACAACCTCCTCCAATAATTCCTTGAAGGCGACCGCGCCTTCAGCGCTTTGTCCGGCTAACAGCGTCCGGGGTTCTCCTTTCGGGAAGCGTACGGCCATTCTAGTGAGGGTCTTCTCTTCGAAGAGGGCCCCCGCGTCTCCTCCGAGCAAGGCCTGGAGGGCATATTCCTTCAATGGAATTCCCGTGGACTCCGGGCCAACTGGGAGGAGCTGCGGAGGCTCGTCCCGTTCCCCGTTAGCTATCTTTTTGCAGGAGACCATGCTAGGTGCGTGCCCCCTGCCCGCCCTCCCGGGGTATAAGGGTCTTACGACCCCACCACCGCGGGATGGCCGGGCTGGGGGATGCGTGGTTTACACCCGGTATGATGTCTCCGTCAGCTGACTTCGACGCGGGGGACTTCCGCCGCGTCGTGGCACGGTTGCCGACGCCATTTCTCTTACTTGGAGATCTGAACGACATGCATCCTCTCTGGGGAGATTACTCAATTAATTCCAGGGGATAATTCCTTGCCGATCTGATAGAAGAGCTGAAGATAGGTGTCCTAAATGTGGATTAGTTTACGCATCACTGCCCGAGAACCAATTCATTTTCCTGCCTTGACCTATTTTTGTGCTCTTCGGATGCACAGCCTGATTTTGATTCGGGGTGGTCGATGACCTCCATGGTAGTGATCACTTTCCCATTCAAATATCATTTTCAGGGCAACTGCCGCCTGAGAGACCTCCTCGGTGGTGCTTGGCGCGGGCGCGGTACCTCCATTTCAGGCAAAGACTGAATTCTCTATCTCAGTCGAGGAGTTTAGGTCGGTTAATGAGGCCGTTGAGTTCTTCTCCGGCAACCTCATCGCCGCGGGCCTGACTACTATTCCTAGAACGTCTGGCCGTTTTGCACGCAGACCACTCCCATGGTGGTCGGCCGAGTGTGAGACGGCCCTCAAAAAAAGCGTTATGCCTACATGCGCAATAAGCGCCTCCTGAACGATTTCACTATCGCTGAATTTCTTCGGGCTACGGCTAGGTTCCGGTATATTTCGAAGCACGCCTGCCGCTCTTCTTAGCGGGCATACGTGTCTTCACTTAACGGGAAGACCCCTCTAGCAGAGGTGCGAAGCGAGTCAAAAGGATTCGGGGCAAGTTCTCGCAGGACCCCCCTCCTGTTCTCCAGGAGAATGGGACCGCAATCTCGGACCCCGCGTCCGTGACGGTATCCGTCGCGACCGCTTACTCCGCATTCTCTAGCCGAGATGTTGCTCCATCAGCATTCAATGCACATCGTGATGTGCCGGAAGGCCGCCGGCTGGACTTTACCTCCAGAGGCGGAGAACCCTTCAACAACAGGTTTACTGTGAGTGAGTTGCGCGCCGCTCTTGCTTCGTTTGCGGACACCGCCCATGGACGGACGATGTCCCGTAAGCCATGCTTCGACACCTGGGTGAGCGAGGCATGGCCTTTCTCTTAGATTTGTTGAACAGGATCTGAGTGGAGGTTCTCCCAGATTACTGGCGAATCGCTACTGTGCTCGCCTTTCGCCAACCGGGAAGAGATCACTCTACTCCGGCCGGTTTCCGCCAAATCTCTCTAACCTCTTGCGTGTGCAAGTTGATGGAGAAATTGGTAAATGTTAGATTAGCCTTTTTTCTGGCCAGCGGAGGCCATCTGTCTTCTGCACAGTGCGGCTTCCGCAAGTTCCACTCCACGTCGGATGCTCTGCTCCGATTGCAAAATGCCGTCTGCGAGGCCTTCCTTCGTAGACAGCACTACTCCACGGTATTTTTTGATCTGGAGAATCCCTATGATTCCGCATGGCGATACGGTATCATGGAGACTCTCCACACGTTGGGGGAGAGGGGACGCCTCCCAGTCTTTATATCTGAATTTTTGTGAGATCGTCGATTCCGCGTACGGGTAGGGGGAGCCCTCTCCGGCCCAAAGGAGCAGGAAGAGGGTGTCCCGAAGGGAAGTGTCCTCATTGTCACACTCTTTGCCCTGATCATCAACGGCATCACCTCGGTGCTGCCGGAAGATGTTCTCGCTACGCTCTACGTGGACGACCTTTCGATCTCTTTTGTCCCGGCCAATATGCCAACTATGGAGCAACGAAGCGCACAGGTTTCGGTTTTCTTTGGCCAAGACTAAGGTGGTGGACTTCTACTGCCACCCACGGCTCCACCCCGATCAAGATTTGTTTCTTAATGGGGTGCGCCTGAAGTGGTTGAATCGCACCGTTTCCTTGGTCTTGTATTTGACCGATGCCTCACCTGGGAGGCTCATATTCGCAGCTTTAGGGTCTGTTGTACCCGCGCCATGGATATTCTCCGTTCCGTGACGTTCAGCGCTTGGGGCGCTGATAGGCCTACTGCCTTACTTTTTTATCGATCCTTTGTTCGTTCGAAGCTCGACTACGGATGCGAGTTTTATGCATCCGCAGCTGAGCGTTTATTGCGGAAGGTAGACTCGATCCACCACACCCGCCTTCGCCTTGCGACGGGTGCCTTCCACACTTTCCCCATTGAGAGCCTGTTGGTCGATTCTGGGGAGATGCCACTCACTCTACGCCGCGTGCAGTGCATCACTCACCTATACGCGCGAGGCTGGCACCTCCCTCAGTCGCCAACAGCTCTCACTGCATCCGCTGCTGATCTCGACGGTGCCTATGCCGCCGAGAGACGCCAGTCATACCCTAAGCCCTTTGGGTTTAGGGCCAGGAAACTCCTTCGAGACCTAGGTATAGCTCTCGGGCCGGTGGCGCCCCTGGTTCTGCCCAGGACGCCACCCTGGAGGGTACCACATTTGGTTATTTGTCGCCACGCCTCTACTCCCAAAGCTTGTACAGCGCCGGGAGTATTGCGTTCGACCTTTTGGGGAGCACACATCGTGTCACGCTGCAACCGTGCCAGTGTATACGGATGGCTCCAAGTCCCAAGAGTGGGTCGGCTTCCACGCCGTATTTCCTCTGTTTGAAGTCAGCGGGTCTCTGCGTCTGTCTTCACGGCTGAACTGGTGGCAATACACCACTCGGTACGGGAGATTACGCGACGTGCCCGGTTCGGAGACCGGGTGGTGATCTGTAGTGAGTCACAAAGCGCCCTGAGTGCTCTCGGGGCATTGGAATCTTCGCATCCCCTGGTTCGCGGTATCCGTGACGCCACGGTTTTGGCGAGCCGGGCGGATGTTGAGATTATCTTCTGCTGGGTTCCTGGACATGTAGAAATTGCGGGGAATGAGGGCGCCAAAGAGTCCGCGAGGACTCTGCGACCGGACCAGCGTTTCGCTCTTCCTCACACTGACTACATGGCAGGAATACGGGCAGCTCTTCGGACTGCTTGGCAAAGAAGATGGGAGACGGTCGAAGGGAACTTAAAGTTGCGTGCCATTGCGCCGCGACTGTTCCCATGGACCTATCCCCCAATGCCGCGGCGGCTTCAGGTTGCTTTCTGTCGTCTCCGAATCGGCCACACTCGTGTGACGCATCGCTATTTGATGGAGCTCTCGCCTGCGCCCTATTGTGACGACTGCGTCGTCCCCCAGACTGTTCGGCACATTTTTGTCGAATGTCACAGTCTGGGTGATCTTCGCGCACGTTACCTGTCCCGGTACCGGGATGGGCGAGGTCGCTACCGCCTGCCCTTTGTACTCGGGACGAGTGCGTGCACTTTGACTGGTGGACTTGTTGACTTTTCGGGGGAGGCCGGCCTTCCTATTATTTAACCAGGTTTTTTTTTGGGGGGGGGGTTCCCATATAGGTTGCACGTTCCTGCGCCGGGGGGACCTCCCCCCGACGCAAGAGCTTGCTTACTACTCCTTTCTTTTTCCTTTTTTTCAATTTCCGGTGTTGTTTGAGTTGGTTTTTTTTTATTATTGCATTAGATTTTAAAGTAGCCTAGTACTAGGCAGTTTTTAATACTGCGACTAATGCCCAAGTTGGCAGTCGCCAGATGAGCTCTTAAAAAAAATATATGACTGAAGAGGATATGGTATGGTAAATCTCATACCGAAACTCGTGTCTTGAATAAATTCTATGCTCCTATACAGTAGTTTCACTCTTTTATATATCAAGAATTATTTGCAATGGCGCAATTATAATTATGCGGTTAAAAAGGCAATGTTGTAGCTAACTAAGCTCTTCATCGAGCCCTCGGAAGGAGCTCTTCTCACAATCATGAGAAGATATGGCTTATGCGATACCATCTTGTAAGTGTAAGAGCTCATTTCAAGGGTTTGAGGAAGAGCTTAGTTACCTACAACATTGCTGTTTTAAATGCATGATTATAATTGCACCATTACAAAAAATTCTGATTTTTTAAGGTTGAGCTAAAATGGATAAAAGTGAATTTTCCATTCTCTTTGAAAGCAGGGATAACAATTAAAATAGCTAATGGATATGCAAACCCTAGTTTGCCTTAGAAAGGCTAGCTTATGAGATATCGTTTCATGACTGCGAGAAGAGCTCCTTTCGAGTGCTTGATGAAGAGCTTAGTTTGTACAAAATTGTCATTTTAACTGCATAATTATCATTGCGCCATTGCAAATAATTATCGATTTATAAAGCTGAAGTAAATGGATTAAGTGATTTTTCCATTCTCTTCCATAGCAGAGATAACAATGAAAATAGCTAATTGATACGAAAACTTTTGTTTGTGTTAGAAAGACTGGTTTATGAGATACTCACCTGACTGCCCTGAGCATCAACGCCATTACCTCGGTGCTGCCGGAAGTTGTCTCGCTACGCTCTACGTGAACGACATTTCGATCTCTTTTGGTGCGGCCCAGATGCCAATTCGAGCGTCGACGCAGGCATTGAACCACATCTCTCGCTGAAGCGCACAGGTTTCAGTTTTCCTGGTCCAAGACAGGTGGTACACTTCTGCCGCCAACCACGGTTCCACCCCGACCCAGACTTGTTCCTAAACGGGGTTCGCCAGTATGGTGGACTCGCACCGTTTCCTTGGTCTTGTTTTCGACCGAGGCCTCACCTCGGAAGCTCATACTCGCAGCCTTAGGGTCTCTTGTACTCGCGTCATGGACATTCTTTGTTCCGTGACGTTCAGCACCTTGGGTGCTTATAGGGCCTTGCTTTTTTTATCGATCCTTTGTTCGTTAGAAGCTTTCAACGGTTGCGAGTTTTTCTGCAGCCGAGTGTATATTGCGGAATGTGGACTCAATCCACCACACCGGTCTCCGCTAAGCGACCGGTGCCCTCCAAACATCCCCCATTGATACCGTACTTGTTGATGCTGCTGAGATGCCAATCGCTCTGCGCCAATTTCCCTCTACGCGCGAGCCCGGTGCCTCCCTCAGTCGGCAACGCCTCTCACTTCATCCGCAGCCCATCTCGACGGTGCCTTTGCCGCCGAGAGAGGCTACTCATGCCCTAAGTCCTTTGGATTTAGGGCTAGAAAACGCCTTCAAGAGAATAGTGTAGCTCTTGTATGAATTTCGGTGAATGAGCGCGTCGATGACTACACCAGAGAGTCTGCGACACTTGGCGACTTGACCACGTTTTCATTCTTCTCACACAGACTACATAACAGGAATCAGGGCAGCCTTCTGAGCTGCTTGGCAAAGAAGATGGAAAGGGCTAAGGGGAACCTTAAAGTTGCGTGCCATTGTGCCGCGACTATTCCCATGGACCTACCCCATAATGCTGCGACGGCTTCAGGTTGCTTTCTGTCGTCTCCGAATTGGGCACACGCGCGTGATATACCGCATTTGATGGAGCGCTCGCCTGCGCCCTACCGTGAAGAACGCGTTCTTCCACCCACACTGTTCGGCTCATTCTTGTTGAATATTCCAGTCTGGGTGATCTTCGCGCACGTTACCTGTCCCCGTATCGTGACGGATTCTTATACACAGACTTGTGGACTATCTCATTTTTTATATGAGGCTGTTGTAGGTCGCATGTTCCTGCGCCGGGGAGAGGGGGTGCGGGCCAACCCCCGGCGCTTGAGCGTGTTTTGTTTTTGTATCAATATTATTTATTTACTAGTTTTTTTTTTAATCTAGCCAAGTATTAGGCTGTAGCGTGAATTACTGCGACTTTGGCCGTAGTAAGCAATCGCCAGATCCTCTCCTCCCCACCTGGGTAATGAAATGCCAGATGGCCTCCTAAAAAAAAGGTTAATGAAATTCACATAATGATCAGTGAGACTTACTGGCATGCTTTAGGCTTCATGGATCGTCGTACCTCATGAGTGTGGATTAAAAACGCCGCTACATAAGATGAGAGTGGTGGCTTGTGCCCAAAGTGAAAGAGAGATTCGATTGGCACTAACTCCTTGCTTGTGTGTCTGTTCTCACTGGGAATAGAACGAGTACTACCTAGGCATGGCAAACCAACGCCTAGTCACTAGGATATAAAATCCAGAGGGATTTGATTATCTTTCTCACCCAAGGCAGGACTTTCATGGCCAAGATGTCCCTATAATCGGCAGCGAACCACAACGGCGGCATCTTCTCGCTGTTCGAAGCTACGCCGAGCATATCACGGAGGCCGGGTGCTTGGTCGTGGACACGTAGCGAACCTTGGAGACGCCCTGGCCGAAGCTTACCACGCGGTGTTGCTTGTTGATAACCGGATCGACCGTGAAGGTTTTTTCCTAAGAAAAAAGCGAGAATTCGATTGCCATGACTCTTCAAGCCGTTGTGAAGTCGACGCAGCCCTCCGGACGTTGTTCTGTCATACGGTCGGTGACCAGAGGCCTTTACACCCACCTAAAGCTCTTGCCGCCATCCTCCTCGACGGCCCTGGACACTGGCCACCGAGATGTTCGTCTTCTTGAGCGTAGTCATTTTGAGCTTCGGTGCACTTTCGATGGCTTTTCTCACAGCCAAACAGTTGTCAAATTGAGGTCTGCCTAAATGAGGTCGATCTTTGGGGTCTTTCCCGTCCTTAAACCTCTCCACGACTCTGTGGACAGTCATCCGGCTGACGTTGAGTCGCTTGCTGATCTCTGACTTGTTGTGGCCCGCGCTCGGGAGAGCAGAGAATCTGATTTCTTATTTTCTTCCATCTCGACACACCTACACACAGTGGAAAAGTAGAACTTTAAGTTTGTTTGAGGGAACTTTTTCTTTCACACACGTAAACCGCTTGAGAGATAAAAAAAAGAGAAGTGTAACAGAACTTTTGCGAACCCATGTATGTTGTCATAAATGGGATAGCCGGTACATATCATATACGTTAAGACCCCAGCATGAAATGAATAGAGATGCTGTGTTGTTAAGTGCCTTGTGAGTCATTGAGTCTTTTCAGGGTCTTATTTTATCTATTTTCAACATTCGTTTTGATTGCTTAAACGCGTATGATGCCATTTTTTGTATAACTCATTTGTCTTTTTCAGTTGTACACACAACTTTGCACGACCTCCTTCCAGGTGACGTATACTTCAGATTTAACCCATATCTTTCTGAAGCCCTAACTTTAGACGAAATTAGAGAGCACAAATTAAATAATATGCTTGACGAGACTGCCCTTTACCTTAGAAAAAACAAAGCAAAACTCAACACCGCTGTGAGAAGCTTGAAACTCTCGAAGAGCTCGTTCCACCGTAGCCTCGACTATGTTGCTCTCCAAAAAGCCTTATGGAATTTTTCCTAGCAATCTCTTCTATGCTATATATGTGTGTGTCAGTCTTAACCACTTAGTTTCGTATCTGTAAATACACTCATAACTTAACTTTGATGCCCTCTGACTGGTTATTGTGTCCGACAGTAAGGCAGCCACCGCTGGTGACTGAACCTTCAAGTTTCTGAATGAGGCTATGTAGTACCTCTGTCTGTGGGGCTCATTAGGTATTTTGTTATCAATACGCATAAAAGCTTGTTAATAAAAATAATAGATGATACAACCTTTTAAATTCATGGTGACATTACCTCACATAGGATAATAAAAACGGTGCAGGTAGTTGGTCTAAATCTTCCAACATATCAGACGAGGTCACACTGACCAGTCATGTGTAAAATAGAAAGTAGGGCGTACTGATAATAGGGATTATCGCATTTTTTAGACATTGCAGTCGCATAATTAATGGAATTAACAGAATTAATGCAATGGGATGATAACCCAAAGATGAAATACGTGGTATAAAGGGAGGTAAAAGAAGCAGATGACAGACCATACAAAGACACTGTTGGAATGGGGATATCATTTTTTTTAATGTTTTTACCATATACTAGTAGCAGTGTAATGTGGTAATTTTTTAAATAAAGTGTTATTGGTTGGGGGCAATGGATGATATTTTCCTCCCCTGTGACAGCTGGCTCGTAAGCTGCCCGCCCTCTACACCAGCTCCGAGTATGGTAACAGAAATATATAATTTTCTCCCTATTTGCTTAAACATTTGGGTAATATTCTGCAGTAGGTTTTTAGGACTAAACAAGTAATAATGGTATAAAATCAACACAAAAAATGACTTGTGCCCTAAAAATTGTTGTTACAAGTTACATTTGCAGGGGGTGAGTGGGTGTAATAGGGGCTGTTGGATTTAAATGCCTTTGTTTTGTCAGTTTCCTTGCCCATTTGGGTATTTGTGGAACAACCCTCTCCTCATTTGCAGTCTTTCTTGGGCTGTCTGTGGGTAGCCTTTTCTAGGTGATTGGGTTAAGTCTTAAAGTTGTTGTTGTTGTTTTTTTATTTTCTCCATACTAATTCTATGCTTTTGTTTATTCCTCGCACTAGTCAGTAGGATGGTTTGTGACCACCTTGAGCTCTCAACTGGAGTCTCGCCATAAACTCACCGTAAGCGCTCAGCGCCCCGTCCGGCCCCAGCTTAGCCTCTTCTCCTTCTTTCAGACAGCCTGTATTTCTCCCCTACTTCCTCACTTTCCCTACAACCTTCTCTGATCGGCCTCTATTTTCACTGGGTAGATGCTGACCTGCTTTTTAGCCAACTATCCCTGATCGGGCCTGAGGGGGAAGAGAACAATGTTCCCTAACCCCTGAGCTCCGGTTTGGGATGGTGGGTTTTTAACAACCTGCTTCATCCCTTTTCCCTCTCAATTCACACTATCAATTTTACGCCGTGCGCAAGGTGGAGCCCCCATGCTGAAGGGCTGCCAGGTTACCGGGCGGGAGAGGTGGCCTTAAATGGCCACCCCTTGCACAGCTGGCTACTGCGATGGGTGGTTAGCGTTTGCTACCCGCAGAAAGAATAGGGTCTCCATACTCGATGATATAAAACCCCAAAATAAAACTTCCCCTTTTTCCCACACCAACGACGGAGCCGCCTTTGGGCAGCTCCACATAAAAAATGGAGGTCCTCCTCCGCCCCTCCTGTGCTCTCGCAGGAGACGCTCCAAATCTCTTTAACCGGAGAGGAGGCTTACTCATCTCCTTCGCCTACGGGTGTAGGGAATTTTCCCTCGGCCTCTTGTCTGGAGGTGCCTTCGGGAACCTCCCTCTTTCCGGCGGCAGTCCCCCCGTTTACTTTCCAAGGGAACTGCCAAGAAAGCCAGCAGGCAACCCATAGCCGACCGCTCCCCATTGAAGCGGCTCGGTAGGGCAAATACCCTTAGTGGGGGAGATGTAAGACGGGCCCCATCGGTCGCTTCCCTCAAAAGACCTGCTGGCTCGAATTTTAAACCTAGCGCGGCTTAAGGCCTGACCCTCACCATATTCGACTAGTGAAACTGCTGCCAATGAGACCTGTGATGTCCGGGGGGGGGGGGGGCAAATGGAGAAAACACGAGATTGATATGGTGCTTGAGGTAACCAGCCCCAGACGGTAGGGCCTTCCATGCGGGGGGGGGGGGGGTAATCCGGGCTCGAGTCCGCCCCTATGCAAGGTTCTCCTCAAACGGCGGTGCCCCTGCGACCGCCAGGACCTCCTCCATCTCAGAGAAGGACCTTGGTGAGGCCGGTCCATCCGGCCTGGGGGCTACTGCCGGCGCAAGGGAGAAGTGGGTTCATTCCCCGCCCTCCTCTCCTAAAAAAACAAGAAAAAGACGAGCTGCGGGGACGGATGAGTCTGCTGCCACTTCGGTAATCGACCAAGCCAAGATCGGCACATCCGGCCCCTCTGCCTCCTCGGGTTCGGAGCCCCTGACTAAGACCAAACGTGCTAGTGCGCAGAGCGGAGCCTCGATTAAATCGGGGTCCCTCATTCAGATACTACCCGGCGTTTTCGAGCCCGCTGACTTCAAACGCTTCCTCGTTATTCGCTCCACTGATGGTACCATGTTGGCTAAGGGCAACATGATCCAGCAGAGGAGAGCTTTAGCTAGTGTAATTGGTAGAGAGCGGAAGGGGATCCGTTTCTCAGCCGGAGCCTTTTCGCGAATGCGTCGAATCCCTCCGAGGCGGCCATGATTAGTGCCATTCGGACACTTGATGGCACGCCTGTGAGTGTGACGCCGCACTCTACCTTGAACTTGGTGAAAGTAGTTTATGCCGGTTGGTATCGAACCGCGTGAAGGCATTCGTGCCACTGCCGCAGAGATGCTAATTACTGCCACCGCTTCGGCCTTACTAATCGCTCCTGTCGACGTGCAAAGTCGGGGTTACCCGAAACCTGTGTAAGTTGCTCCAAGGCCGCACACGTTAAGTCCAAATCGTGTGTGGCCAAGTGTGTCAATTGCGGAGAGCCGAACCCCGCTTCTTCGAAGCAATGTGGTGCGTATCTTCTTGAGAAAGAAATCCTGGCCGTTCAGCCTCAGGATAGTCTCATTTCACGAGTATGAAGACTTGGTCCTGGCGGGCCCGGCGCTTCTTGGGAGGCCTATGCCTCAATGTTAACAAAGACACCCTCTGTGCTTACACTGACCCTGACTAAAACAAGGGCTCCCCTCCCTTCCCCCAGCGTGACCGTTTCCCGTAAAGCGAAACGGCCGCGCGCCTCCACCGAGCCGTTAGACACAGGAAGCAACACCCATGAAGTTGGTCATGAGGCCATCTTCCGGAGTTCCTCAAGCTGCCCCCCGAAGTGAGGACAGCACAACCAGCCCACACCCAGTCGTAGGCTGAGTGGCTCGGGGATGGTGGATCCTCTAAAAGACTAATCCTCGCCTCCGAAGCCACCCCGCTCGCGCAGGGAGGAAAAGAGTCGCATGGCGAACCCGACTTCCCAGATAAGTCCTCGTGGGAGACAGCGCCCGGAGTTTTGGCTGCGGGAAGCGTACGACCATTCCCGTGAGGGTCTTCTCTTCGAAGAGGGTCCCCCGCATCTCCTCCGAG
This sequence comes from Ceratothoa steindachneri, assembly GCA_963969495.1. Taxonomy (NCBI): domain Eukaryota; kingdom Metazoa; phylum Arthropoda; class Malacostraca; order Isopoda; family Cymothoidae; genus Ceratothoa; species Ceratothoa steindachneri. The sequence continues at coordinate 138,091,022 of OZ018318.1, read as the reverse complement.
CTAGGCCTGCTGGAGAGCATATTCCTTCAATGGAATTGGCGCGGATTCAGCGCCCACTGGGAAGAGCTGTGGAGGCTCGTCTCATCCCGTTCACTCGTTAGCTATGTTTTTGTGGGAGACCATGCTGGGCGCGGGCCCCCTGCTCCCACTCTCATGGGTATAAGTGGTTTGCTACCCCACCACCACGGGATAGGGGCCGGGCAGGAGGATGCGCATTTTACACCGGCCATGAAGTCTCCGTTCTTCTCTTCGCTTTAGATACCTCCTATCAAGCAGTAGCTGTGCAGCTGCACCTGGATAGGAGGTATACTGTTATTTCCGCGTACATTTCACCATCAGCCGACTTCCGCCGCGTGGTGGCACGGTTGCCGAGTCCCTTTCTCTTGCTCGGAGATCTGAACGGTAGACACCCCCTCTGGGTACAGTACTCCGATTAATACCAGGGGTTAAGTCCTTGCCTACCTGATCCACGAGCTGGGTTTTTTTTTTTTTAAGAGCTCATCTGGCGACTGCCTACTTGGGCATTAGTCGCCGTATTAAAACTGGCCTAGTTCTAGGCTACTTTAAAATAAAATTAAAGAGAGAAAAAAAAACAACACCCCAAAAGGGGGAAAGGAAGCAAGCTGGTGCGTCGGGGAGAGGTCCCCCCGGCGCAGGAGCGTGCAACTAAAGAAAAAAAAACAAACAAAAAACAAAACAACAAAAAAAACAAATGCAAAAAAACAACAAAACAAAACAAAAAAAACAAACAAACCTTGCTTAAATAATAGGGAGAAGGCCGGCCTCCCCCAAGAAGTCAACAAGTCCACAAGTCAGTGTGCACGAATCTGTCCCGAGCACAAGGGACAGGCGGTAGCGACCCCACCCATCCCGGTACTGGGACAGGTATCGTGCGCGAAGATCACCCAGACTGGGACATTCGACAAGAATGTGCCGAACAGTCTGGGGGACGACGCAGTCGTTGCAATAGGGCGCAGGCGAACGCTCCATCAGATAGCGATGCGTCACACGAGTGTGTCCGATTCGGAGACGACAGAAAGCAACCTGAAGCCGCCGCGGCATTAGGGGATAGGTCCATGGGAACAGTCGCGGCGCAATGGCACGCAACTTTAAGTTCCCTTCGACCGTCTCCCATCTTCTTTGCCAAGCAGTCCGAAGAGCTGCCCGTATTCCTGCCATGTAGTCGGTGTGAGGAAGAGCGAAACGCTGGTCCGGTCGCAGAGTCCTCGCGGACTCTTTGGCGCGCTCATTCCCCGCAACTCCTACATGTCCAGGAACCCAGCAGAAGATAATCTCGACATCTGCCGGCTCGCCAAAACCGTGGCGTCACGGATACCGCGAACCAGGGGATGCGAAGATTCCAATGCCCCGAGAGCACTCAGGGCGCTTTGTGAGTCGATATAGATCACAATCCGGTCTCCGAACCGGGCACGTCGCGTAATCTCCCGTACCGAGTGGTGTATTGCCACCAGCTCGGCCGTGAAGACAGACGCAGCGCCTGGTAGAGCCCCGCTGACTTCAAACAGAGGGGATACGGCGTGGAAGCCGACCCCCTCTTGGGACTTGGAGCCATCCGTATACACTGGCACGGTACCAGCGTGACACGATGTGTGCTCCAAAAAGGTCGAACGCAATACTCCCGGCGTAGTACAAACTTTGGGGGCAGAGGCGTGGCGACAAATAGCCAAATGTGGTACCCTCCAGGGTGGCGTCCTGGGCAGAACCAGGGGCGCCACCGGCCCGAGAGCTATATCTAGCTCTCGAAGGAGTTTCTTGGCCCTAAACCCAAAGGGCTTAGGGTATGACTGGCGTCTCTCGGCGGCATAGGCACCATCGAGATCAGCTGCGGATGCAGTGAGAGCTGTTGGCGACTGAGGGAGGCGCCGGGCTCGCGCGTACAGGCGAGTGATGCACTGCACGCGGCGCAGAGCGAGTGGCATCTCCCCAGCATCGACCAACAGGCTCTCAATGGGGGAAGTGCGGAAGGCACCAGTCGCAAGGCGAAGGCCGGTGTGGTGGATTGAATCCACCTTCCGCAATAAACGCTCGGCTGCGGATGCATAAAACTCGCATCCGTAGTCGAGCTTCGAGCGAACAAAGGATCGATAAAAAAGTAAGGCGGTAGCCCTATCAGCGCCCCAAGCGCTGAACGTCACGGAACGGAGAATGTCCATGGCGCGGGTACAAGAGACCCTAAGGCTGCGAATATGAGCCTCCCAGGTGAGGCGTCGGTCGAATACAAGACCAAGGAAACGGTGCGACTCAACCACATCCAGGCGCATTCCATTAAGAAACAAATCTGGGTCGGGGTGAAGCCGTGGATGGCGGCAGAAGTGCACCACCTTAGTCTTGGCCAAAGAAAACCGAAACCTGTGCGCTTCGGCATAGCGAGAGACGCGGTTCAATGCCTGTTGGAGTCGACGCTCCAGAATTGGCATCTGGGCCGCGCCAAAAGAGATCGAAAGGTCGTCCACGTAGAGCGTAGCGAGAACATCTTCTGGCAGAACCGAGGTGATGCCGTTGATGCTCAGGGCAAAGAGTGTGACACTGAGGACACTTCCCTGCGGGACACCCTCTTCCTGCTCCTTTGGGCCGGAGAGAGCTCCCCCCACCCGTACGCGGAATCGACGATCTCGCAAAAATTCAGATATAAACATTGGGAGGCGTCCCCTCGCCCCCATCGTGTGGAGAGTCTCTATGATACCGTATCGCCATGCGGTATCATAGGCCTTCTCCAGATCAAAAAACACCGTGGCGTAGTGCTGTTTACGAAGGAAAGCCTCGCAGACGGCATTTTCCAGTCGGAGCAGTGCATCCGACGTGGAGTGGAACTTACGGAAGCCGCACTGTGCAGAAGACAGATGGCCTCCGCTGTCCAGGAAATAGGCTAATCTAACATTTACCAATTTCTCCATCAACTTGCACACGCAAGAGGTTAGAGAGATTGGGCGGAAACCGGTCGGAGTAGAGTGATCTCTCCCCGGCTTGCGAAAGGCGAGCAAAGTAGCGATTCGCCAGGAGTCTGGGAGAAGACCTTCCAACCAGATCCTGTTGAACAAATCTAACAGAAAGGCCATGCCTCGCTCACCCAGGTGTCGAAGCATGGCGTACGGGACATCGTCCGGACCATGGGCGGTGTCCGCGCACGAAGCGAGAGCGGAACGCAACTCACTCACAGTAAACTTGTCGTTGAAGGGTTCTCCGCCTCTGGAGGTAAAGTCCAGCCGGCGGCCTTCCGCGACATCACGACGTGCATTGAATGCTGGCGGAGCAGCATCACGGCTAGAGAATGCGGAAAAAGCGGTCGCTAAGGATTCCACCACGGACGCGGGGTCCGAGATTGCGGTCCCATTCTCCTGGAGAACTTGCCCCGAATCCTTTTGACTCGCTTCCACACCTCAGCTAAAGGGGTCTTCCCGTTAAGTGAAGACACGTATGCCGCCAAGAAGAGCGGCGGGCGTGCTTCGAAATATACCGGAACCTAGCCCTAGCCCGACGAAATTCAGCGACAGTGAAATCGTTCGGGCGGCGCTTATAGCGCATGTAGGCATAACGCTTCTGTTTGAGGGCCGTCTCACACTCGGCCGACCACCATGGGAGTGGTCGGCGTGCAAAACGGCCAGACGTCCTAGGAATAGTAGTCAGGCCCACGGCGATGAGGTTGCCGGAGAACTCAACGGCCTCATCTACCGACCTAAACTCCTCGACTGAGATAGAGAATTCAGTCATTTCCTGAAATGCAGGCCACCGCGCCCGCGCCAAGCACCACCGAGGTGGTCTCTCAGGCGGCAGTTGCCCTGAAAATGATATTTGAATGGGAAAGTGATCACTACCATGGAGGTCATCGACCACCCCCCAATAAAAATCAGGCTGTGCATCCGAAGAGCACAAAGATAAGTCAAGGCAAGAAAATGAAGCGGTTCTCGGACAGTGATGCGTAAACTCATCCACGTTTAGGACACCCATCTCAAGCTCTTCGATCAGATCGGCAAGGACTTGTCCCCTGGGATTTATGGAGTAATCTCCCCAGAGAGGATGCCTGCTGTTCAGATCTCCAAGCAAGAGATAGGGCCTCGGCAACCGTGCCACAACGCGGCGGAAGTCCCCCGCGGCGGAAGTCAGCTGACGGTGGAATGTACGCAGAAATGATAGTATACCTCGTATCCAGGTGCAGCTGCACAGCCACTGCCTGAAAGGAGGTATCTAAAGAGAAGGAAGAACGGAGACATCATGCCGGGTGTAAACCGCGCATCCCCCAGCCCGGCCATCCCGCGGTGGTGGGGTCGCAACACCCTTATACCCAGGGAGGGCAGGCAGGGGGCACGCGCCTAGCATAGTCTCCTGCAAAAAAATAGCGAACGGGACGAGGCGAGCCTCCGCAGCTCCTCCCAGTTGGCCCGGAGTCCACGGCAATTCCATTGAAGGAATATGCCCTCCAGCCCTAGCTCGGAGGAGACGCGGGGGCCCTCCTTGAATTGAAGACCCTCACGGGAATGGCCGTACGCTTCCCGGGGGCAGAACCCTGGGCGCTGTTGGCCGGACAAAGCGCTGGAGGCGCTGTCGCCTTCGAGGACTTATTGGGGGAGGTTGGGCTCGCCATGCGAGTCTTTTCCTCCCTCCGCCTCGAAACCTTAGGCGGGCGCTGCGGCTTCGGAGGCGGGGGGGCCTCTTTTCGAGGAACCACCGTCTCCGAGCCACTTGCTCCACCTCGGGGCGTGGGCGAAGGAGCCGAAGCTCCTTTGTTGCCGTCCTCCTTTCGGGGGACAGCTTTAGGAACCCCTGAAGATGGCCTAGCGACCATCTTCAGGGGTGTTGCCAACTGTGAGTCTAACGACTCGGTGGAGGCGCGTGGCCGTTTCGCCTTGCGGGAAACGGTCACGCTGGGGAAAGAGGGGGGAGCCCTGGTTTTAGCCGGGGCTGAGTGTGAACCCTTTTTGAAGCCAGCTTTACCAGGGGAGCGCCCGGGTTGAGTAGAGCCCGCAGAAGGGCTCCGAATGGGCGCGGAAACAACCGTGCTCGTTGGCCTGGATGGGCCAGGAGCAGAGGGTGCCTTTCTAACAATTGAGGCATATGACGTCCCAGGCAGAGCCGGGCGCGCCAGGACCATATCCTTAGCCTCGCGGAATGAGAGTCGATCCTGGCCTGAACGGCCAGGATTTCTTTCTCAAGGACATATGCACCACATTGCTTCGAAGAAGCGGGGTGCAGCTCTCCGCAATTGACACATTTGGCCAACACGATTTGGACTTATCGTGTGCGGCCTTGGAGCAATTTACACAGACTTGGGGTGACCCCGACTTTGCACGTCTACAAGAATGATTCGTATGGCCGAAGCGGTGACAGTAATAGCACCGCTGCGGCAATGGCACGAATGCCTTCACGCGGTAGCGGTACCAACCGGCACGCACCCACTCAGGGAGCTTGTCACAGTCGAAAGTGGCGAAGAGTGTAGGGGTGGGTCTCGAGGCCCCTCCCTGTTTTCTCATTACACGTTCGACCTTGACCGCCCCATGGTCGGCCAGCTCTAGGGTGATGTCCTCAATGGAATAGTCAACGAGCTCCCTCGCATAAACTACTCCTTTCACAAAGATCATGGTAGAGTGCGGCGTCACACTCACCGGGGTGCCATGAAGTGTCCGAAGAGCACTTATCTTGGCCGCCTCGGCGGGATTCGCCAGAAGGCTCCCGTCCGAGAAACGGGTCACCTTCAGCTCTCTACCAATTGCCTTAGCTAATCCTCTCCTCTGATGGATCATGTTGCCCTTGACGAGCGAATAACGAGGAAGCGTTTTAAGCCAGCGGGCTCGAAAACGCCAGGTAACCTCTGAATCAGGGGCCCCGATGTCATCGAGGCTCCGCACTGTGCACTTTTCGTCATTGTCATAGTCAGGGGTCCGTAGCCCCCGCTGATGAAGAGGAGCCCCGAGTCTTTTTAGTCTTTCTTGTCTTTTTCTTCTTTTTAGGAGAGGAGGGCGGGGAATGAACCCGCTTCTCACCTCCGCCGACAGAAGCCCCTAGGCCAGATGGACCGGCCTCAGCCTGGTCCTTCTCCGAAATGGAAAAGGTCCTGGTGGTCGCAGGGGCACCGGTCAGAGGAGATCCCTCCCTTCCTTGTACTGCCTTGGAGCCCTTAGCCGTTTGAGGAGGACCTTGCATAGGGGCGGATTCGGGTTCGGTGCTTGGCGCCGAGCCCGGATTCCCCCCCCATGGAAGGCCCTACCGTCTGAGGCTCCTCAAGGACCATGTCTATCACAGGAGGGGCCTCCAGTTGGCCATCCCCTCCCAGGACATCGCAGGTCCCCTTGGCAGTGTCACTATTTTTTTTGTGGGGAGGCACAGGCCTTGACCCCGGCAAGGTTTAATATTCTTGCCAGCATGTCTTTTGAGGGAAGCGACCAAAGGGGCTTGGCTTCCCTCTCCCCTCTAAGGGGGTTTGCACTACCGAGCCGCTTACACGAGGAGCGGTTGTCAATGGGCTGCCTGCTGGCTTTCTTGGCAGTCCCCTTAGAAAGAAAAGGAGGGACTGCCGCTGGAAATAGGGAGGTGCCCGAAAGCACCTCCAGAGAAGTTAGTGAGGGACAGTCCCCTTCACCCGTAGGCGTAGGAGAGAAGTAAGCCTCCTCTCCGGTTAAAGAAATATGGAGGGTCCCCTGCGCAAGCACAGTGAAGGGGACCTCCATTTTTTCGGTGGAGCTGCCCAAGGGCGGCTCCGTCGATGAGCAAGGGGGAATTAGGGAAAGATTTTTTTTTTTAACATCATTGGGCATGGTGATCCTAAATTTTCTGCGGGACGTAATAGCTCACCACCTCTCACAGTTGCCCGCACTGCAAGAGGTGCTTACAGGCCTGGCAGAGCCAGGCGCCGCCATTTGAGACCACCCTCTCCCGCCTGGTGGCCTGGCAGTCCATCGGCATGGCGGCTCAACCTTGAACACGGCGTAAAAGGATAGATTGTGAAGAGGAGAGGAAAAGGGATGTGAGGAAGGTATGGGTGGGGATGAAGCAGGTTGTTAAAAAAAACCCATCCCAAACCGGAGCTCAGGGGTTAGGGAACGTTGTCCCCTCCCCCTTCAGCCCCGATCCGGGACGGTTGGCTTGAGAAGAAGGTCAGCATCTACCCTGTGAAATTAGAGGCTGACCAGAGAAAGTTGTGGGAGAGGTTGTATGAAAAGCGAGGAAACAAGTGTTTTGAAGGAAGGAGAAGAGGCTAAGCTGGGGTCGGACGGGGTGCTGAGTCCCGTCAGCACGGCGGCCAGGATGGCAAATCGCCGCGCCCCTTACGGGGCAGAGTCGCACAAAGCGAGGACCTTTTCAAATAAGAATATTGCAGATTTTTGACGCGACACTGTGGGCACCACCGCAGTTTGAAAAGTACGGTGTTTTGGTGCATTCATGGCCTTTTTAATCAGAACTACAATTCGCGCAGGAAAGGGAGTACCGACAGGCACGCCCAACATGTCCAAATTGATTACAATTGAAGCAGCTTACCGAGACACGAAGGTACTCAGCTTTAATAAACTGCGGCATTTCCTGACGTTCTAACGTTAAAATGAATGTGGCAGTTGGGACTAGTAGGGCCTAGAGTTTTAGTCACCCTGTGTACATGTGTGACGCATTGGGTACAAGCTTGCTCTGGAGACGGGTGAGGTCGTAGACCCTCAATTCGTTTGAACGGACGACACCTTTGATAAAATTCAGACGTGGATGGGGCGAAACGGTTACGGGAACTTCGGCAATCCAAGACAGATTTCACCCAAGATTATCTGAGATGACACATCAACCACTACCTCTTGACCACATCCGGCGGGGTTCACCAGAGCAGGACTCAAATGATTCATTAACCTCAAACACATCCACTTTTGCAAGTGGGGTGTCAGATGACGAACTCATGACCAGAAAGTGGGGATAGTCTAAATCTAGGTCCACATCGTTGGCATAGGGATCCAAAAAGTGAGGGAAGGCTGAAGAACGTTTGGCACGAGAAGGGGAAGTTTTAGGTTTATGGCTGGCTATTGCAAATAGAAATAACTTCACATTCTCCCTCGAGAGTCGCCACGGAAGTCAACAAGAGCCAGGCGCTACTGCATCTCTCGATTCGGTTGCGTCCCGTATATCCTCTTTGAGAATGGATACGGATCAACCACACTATCTTTATAGACCAAAGAAGCTGCCAGTTCTCCTCCGCGGGAAGAAAGGGGGGGGGATATCCTTGTGCATCGGCAGACGAAGGCGGTGGAGATGCCCGATCTTCATGAAAGAAAAATTCAGAATCAGTCCGAAAAAAAAGAAGCAGGCCACTAGATAAGAGAATTAAGTAATATGGGGGGAGCGGGAAAGAGGGGTATATTAAAAGTCTAGTTCACAGCACCAGGGCTGAGCCCCTCTAGGACCAACCCATGAAGAAATAAAAGGTCCCAGAGAGGGAGGGGGAGAAAGCGTGGAAGTGCACTAGCTTCCCACTGGCTCAGCAGAGATGATAAGTGCATGAAGGGTTTATCTGAAGGAGAGTGCTTTGGGCCTTTGCCTCGAGATGACCCTTCACTGAAAGACACGCTATAGCCCATCACTAGACGGCCAAAGCTGTGGACAAAACGATTGGTAACTGCTTTATAAAGGTGTTAAAGTGGGAGGTTATTTATTTGGTATTGATGCCAGACACACACGCCTACTTTATGGGAAAATGCTTTAGGATGATGAATCTAAAGCATTTTTTTTTTGCTTAAAAAAAGTTTATTTATTTTGAGAATATCCTGATACAAGTGTTGTTAGAAACTTGATGTCCAATTGAGTTTGATCGGCGGCTGCCCGACCTCTTGAGAAAGATTTCAAGGTGCTCCTTTAGGAATCATAAAAGAGAGGTTGTCGCCAGTTATTCCCCAAACACTCCGGTAATGATTAAACACGATCATCCAAATGACAATGCCAATCAGCCACAAAAGAGCACCAATGCTAGAAATGGTCACATCTGCAATAGTATTTTTATTAGTCCTCGTATGTAAGAAAATGAATAGAAGGAATAGTAAAAATAGTTCAATGATGATAGGATTCCGATAAGGAGTGATCCATATCTTACTTTGTTGCTCTCAAAGATCTCTTCAGTTGAGTGGTCTTTTGCAAGTCTCCTTGAGAGGTTATATCGAAAGTAGTACTGAGATGGTCAAGGGGAGGGAGTGGAACTTTGTAGAGAAGGGTTTGAGGTGGTAAACGTGGGTACATACCCACGTTTTATTATATTTCGGGTTATGTGGGATTGAGGGGAAATTGGGTGTAGTTGGTGCCAAGGGGTAGGAAAAAAATCTTTAAGCTAAGGGAAAAGACCAGCAAGGACATATAAGGGAGAAAGTTTGTAAAGGGAAGAATAATGAAAGGAGCGAAACTAAAGATAATGAGAATAAAATGGAGGAAGCCAGCCTCCTCCAAAAAGTCATAGTCGACACGTCTGTGTAGACAAACTCGTCCCGACTGTAGGGGACGAGTAGGTAGCGACCCAGCTCATCCCGGTAACGGTACATTAAACAAGAATGCCGAACAGTCTGGGGACAACGTAGTCGTCGCAGCCGGGTGCAAGGCAACGCTTGATCATATGGCGGTGCGTCCCGTGTGTTGCTAAATTCGAAAACGACAGAAAGCAACCGGAAGCTGTCACGGCATTGTAGGGGTAGGTCCATGGCAACAGCCGATGCGCAATTGCAAGCAACTTTAGGTTCCGCTCGATTGTCTCCCATCTTCTTTGAGAGGTAGCCCAGAGAGCTTAACTGATTCCTGCCAAGTATTCAGTGTGAGAAAGATCGAGGCTCACCCAGTCCGCGCAGACTCTTTAGCGGCTTCATTCAACGCAATCCCTAAATTTGTAGAAAAACAAGATAATCTCGACATTCGCCTGACTTGCGACAAACGAGGAGGGTAGAATAACGGGAGTACTCAGGGCACTTTTGTAGGTCGTGAAAAATCACAATATGTCTCCGGAACCGCTCGGCCGTGGAAGCCGACCCTCTCCTGGGATTTGGAACAATACATATACACTGGCATGTATCCAGTGACACTAAGTGTGCTCCAAAAAGGCCGAACTCAATACACAGGGCACTGTGCAAGCTTTGAGAAGAGGCGTGGCGACAAATAATCTAAGGTGGTAGCCTCCAGTGTGGCGTCCTGGGCAGAACTAGAGGCTTCGAAAGAATTTTCTAACCCTAAACCCAAGGGATTAGGGTATAACCTGCGTCAGTCTCAGAGGCATAGGCGCTGGGCTCGCGGATACAGGTGCATAAGGCACTTCCGAGCATCGACAAGTAGGCTGTGAATAGGACAAGCTGAAGAAACGGGTCGCTAGGCGAAAAACGTCGTGATGGATCGAGTTCACTTTCAGCAAAACACGCTAGGTCGTGGATACATAAGACTAGCATCAGTACTCAAGCATCGAACGAGCAAAGGATCGATAGAAGCTGAAAGTCGTGAATGGAGCAGGTACAGAAGACAATAAAATGCGAATATGAGCCTCCTAAGTGAGGCGTCGGTCGAAAACAAGACCAAGAAACCGTGCAAATCCACCGCTTCCAGGCGAAACCCTTTTGGGACCAGTCCGGGTCAGCGTGGAGTGGTGAATGGCGGAAGAAGTGCACCACTTTAGTGTTGGCAAGGGAAACCAAAACCTGTGCGCATGCCTGTTGGAGTCGACATCTGGACAAGAGTAAAAGATATAGAAAGGTCGTCCATGTATAGCGTAGCGAGAACAACTTCCGCCAGCAACGAGGTGATACCATTGAGGCTCAGGGCAAGAGTGCGACACAGGAAAATTCCCTGTGGGACAACCTCTCCTCTTCCATTAGGACAGAGGCCTTTCCCCCACCCGTACGCGAAATCGACGATCTCGCAAAAGTTCAGATATAAAGATTGGGAGGCGTCCCCATCGTGTGGAGAGTCTCCATTACACCGTATCGACATACGGCAACATAAGTCTTCTCCAGGTCAAAAAATACCGTGGTGTAAAACTGTCCAAGGAGGAGGCCTGACAGACGGCATTTTCGAGTTGTAGCAGAGCATCACAAGTGGAGTGGAACCTGCGTAAGAAATGTGGCCTCGGCTCTCTATTAAAAAGGTTTACTTTAAAATTTACTAATTTCTCCATCAGCTTGCACTTTTTTTTTTTTTTTTTTTTTCTTTTTTTTTTTTTTTTTTTATAGAGCCCATCTGGCAACTACCCACTTAGGCATAAGTCAACGAAAAACACGACAGCCTAGGACTAGGCTACTTTAAAAAAATATGAAAACATAACGATATAAATTGGAAAACTTAACAATCAGGAAGCAATCTCCGGCAGCGGGGAGAGGTCCCCCTCACCCCGGTGCAGGAGAGTGCAACCTACAAAACAACAATATCAAACGAAAAAACAAAAGAACCTGAAATAAAGGGAAGAAGCCCGGCCTTCCCCCAAAAGTCAATGTGCACGAACTCGTCCCGAGCACAAGGGACAGGCGGTAGCGACCCCGCCCATCCCGGTACCGGGACAAGCATCGTGCGCGAAGATCACCCAGAATGGGACATTCGATAAGAATGTGCCGAACAGTCTGAGGGACGACGCAGTCATCGCAATAGGGCGCTGGTGAGCGCTCCATCAAATAGCGATGCGTCACACGAGTGTGCCGATTCGGAGACGACAGAAAGCGACCTGAAGCCGTCGGGACAATGGGGGATAGGCCCATGGGAACAGTCGCGGCGCAATGGCACTCAACTTTAAGTTCCCTTCGACCGTCTCCCATCTTCTTTGCCAAGCAGTCCGAAGAGCTGCCCGTATTCCTGCCATGTAGTCGGTGTGAGGAAGAGCGAAACGCTGGTCCGGTCGCAGAGTCCTCGCGGACTCTTTGGCGCGCTCATTCCCCGCAACTCCTACATGTCCAGGAACCCAGCAGAAGATAATCTCGACATCTGCCGGCTCGCCAAAACCGTGGCGTCACGGATACCGCGAACCAGGGGATGCGAAGATTCCAATGCCCCGAGAGCACTCAGGGCGCTTTGTGAGTCGCTATAGATCACAATCCGGTCTCCGAACCGGGCACATCGCGTAATCTCCCGTACCGAGTGGTGTATTGCCACCAGCTCGGCCGTGAAGACAGACGCAGCGCCTGGAAGAGCCCCGCTGACTTCAAACAGAGGGGATACAGCGTGGAAGTCGACACCCTCTTGGGACTTGGAGCCATCCATATTATACACTGGCACGGTTCCAGTGTGACACGAGGTGTGCTCCAGAAAGGTCGAACGCAAGACTCCCGGCGCCGTACAAGCTTTGAGAGCAGAGGCGTGGCGACAAATAACCAAATGTGGTGCCCTCCAGGGTGGCGTCCTGGACAGAACCAGGGGCGCCACCGGCCCGAGAGCTATATCTAGCTCTCGAAGGAGTTTCCTGGCCCTAAACCCAAAGGGCTTAGGGTATGACTGGCGTCTCTCGGCGGCATAGGCACCATCGAGATCAGCTGCGGATACAGTGAGAGCTGTTGGCGACTGAAGGAGACGCCGGGCTTGCGCGTACAGGCGAGTGAGGCACTGCCCGCGACGCAGAGCAAGTGGCATCTCACCAGCAACGACCAACAGGCTCTCAATGGGGAAAGTGCGGAAGGCACCAGTCGCAAGGCGAAGGCCGGTGTGGTGGATCGAATCCACCTTCCGCAATAAACGCTCGGCTGCGGATGCATTAAACTCGCATCCGTAGTCGAGCTTCGAACGAACAAAGGATCGGTAAAAAAGTAAGGCAGTAGCTCTATCAGCGCCCCAAGCGCTGAACGTCACGGAATGGAGAATGTCCATGGCGCGGGTACAAGAGACCCTAAGGCTGCGAATATGAGCCTCCCAGGTGAGGCGTCGGTCGAATACAAGACGAAGAAAACGGTGCGACTCAACCACATCCAGGCGCACCCCATTAAGAAACAAATCTGGGTCGGGGTGAAGCCGTGGATGGCGGCAGAAGTGCATCACCTTAGTCTTGGCCAAAGAAAAGCGAAACCTGTGCGCTTCGGCATAGCGAGAGACGCGGTTCAATGCTTGTTGGAGTCGACGCTCCAGAGTTGGCATCTGGGCCGCGCCAAAAGAGATCGAAAGATCATCCACGTAGAGCGTAGCGAGAACATCTTTCGGCAGCACCGAGGTGATGCCGTTGATGCTCAGGGCAAAGAGTGCGACACTGAGGACACTTCCCTGCGGGACACCCTCTTCCTGCTCCTTTGGGCCAGAGAGGGCTTCCCCCACCCGTACGCGGAAACGACGATCTCGCAAAAATTCAGATATAAACATCGGGAGGCGTCCCCTCGCCCCCATCGTGTGGAGAGTCTCCATGATACCGTATCGCCATGCAGTATCATAGGCATTCTCCAGATTGAAAAAGACCGTGGCGTAGTGCTGTCTACGAAGGAAAGCCTCGCAGACGGCATTTTCCAGTCGGAGCAGAGCATCCGACGTGGAGTGGAACTTGCGGAAGCCGCATTGTGCGGAAGACAGATGGCCTCCACTGTCCAGGAAAAAGGCTAGTCTAACATTTACCAATTTCTCCATCAACTTGCACACGCAAGAGGTTAGAGAGATTGGGCGGAAACCGGTCGGAGTAGAGTGATCTCTCCCCGGCTTGCGAAAGGCGAGCACAGTAGCGATTCGCCAGGAGTCTGGGAGAAGATCTTCCACGCAAACCCTGTTGAACAAATCTAACAGAAAGGCCATGCCTCGCTCACCCAGGTGTCGAAGCATGGCGTACGGGACATCGTCCGGACCATGGGCGGTGTCCGCGCACGAAACGAAGCGAGAGCGGAGCACAACTCACTCACAGTAAACTTGTCGTTGAAGGGTTCTCCGCCTCTGGAGGTAAAGTCCAGCCGGCGGCCTTCAACGACATTAGGACGTGCATTGAATGCTGGCGGAGCAAGAGCCCGGATAGAAAATGCGGAAAAAGCGGTCGCTAAGGATTCCGCCACGGACGCGGGGTCCGAGATTGCGGTCCCATTCTCCTGGAGAACGGGAGGGGGGTCCTGCGAGAACTTACCCGAATCCTTTTGACTCGCTTCCACACCTCTGCTAAAGGGGTCTTCCCGTTAAGTGAAGACACGTATGCCCGCCAAGAAGAGCGGCGGGCGTGATTCGAAATATACCGGAACCTAGCCCTAGCCCGACGAAATTCAGCGACTGTGAAATCGTTCGGGCGGCGCTTATAGAGCATGTTTGAGGGCCGTCTCACACTTGGCCGATCACCATGGGAGCGGTCGGCGTGCAAAAAGGGCAGACGTTCTAGGAATAGTGGTCAGGCCCGCAGCGATTAGGTTGCCGGAGAAGAACTCAACAGCCTCATCTACCGACCTAAACTCCTCGACTGAGATAGAGAATTCAGTCAGTTCCTGAAATGCAGGCCACCGCACCCGCGCCAAGCACCACCGAAGTGGGCTCTCAGGCGGCAGTTGCCCTGAAAATGATATTTGAATGGGAAAGTGATCACTACCATGGAGGTCATCGACCACCCTCCAATCAAAATCAGGCTGTGAATCCGAAGAGCACAAAGATAGATCAAGGCAAGAAAATGAAGCGGTTCTCGGACAGTGATACATAAACTCATACACGTTTAGGACACCTATCTCAAGCTCTTCGATCAGATCGGCAAGGACCTGTCCCCTGGGATTTATTGAGTAATCTCCCCAGAGAGGATGCCTGCCGTTCAGATCTCCAAGCAAGAGAAAGGGCCTCGGCAACCGTGCCACGACGCAGCGGAAGTCCCCCGCGTCGAAGTCAGCTGACGGTGGAATGTAGGCAGTAATGATAGTATACCTCCTTCCAGGTGCATCTGCACAGCCACTGCCTGAAAGGAGGTATCTAAAGAGAAAGGAAGAACAGAGACATCATGCCGGGTGTAAACCGCGCATCCCCCAGCCCGGCCGTCGTGTGGTGGTGGGGTCGCAAGACCCTTACACCCAGGGAGGGAGGGCAGGGGGCACGCGCCTAGCATGGTCTCCTGCAAAAAGATAGCTAACGGGGAACGGGACGAGACGAGCCTCCACAGCTTCTCCCAGTTGGCCCGGAGTCCACAGTAATTCCATTGAAGGAATATGCCCTCCAGGCCTAGTTCGGGGGCCCTCCTCGAACTGAAGACCCTAAAGGGAATGGCCGTATGCTTCCCGGAGGCAGAACCCCGAGCGCTGTCGCCTTCGAGGACTTATTGGGGGAGGTTGGGCTCGCCATGCGAGTCTTTTCCTCCCTCCGCCTCGAAACCTTAGGCGGGCGTTGCGGCTTCGGAGGCGGGGTCCCTCTTTTCGAGGAACCATCGTCTCTGAGCCACTCGCTCCACCTCTAGGCGTGGGCGAAGGAGCCGAAGCTCCTTTTTTGCTGTCCTCCTTTCGGGGGACAGCTTTAGGAATCCCGGAAGATAGCCTAGCGATCAACTTCAGGGGTTTTGCATCTTGTGAGTCTAACGACTCGGTGGAGGAGCGGGGCCGTTCCGCCTTACGGGAAACGGTCACGCTGGGGAAAGAGGGCGGAGCCCTCTTTTGGCCTTGGAGCAATTTACACAGGCTTCAGGTGATCCCGAATTTGCACGTCTACAAGAACGATTTGTATGGCCGAAGCGGTGACAGTAATAGCACCGCCGTGGCAGTGGCACGAAGGCCTTCACGCGGTAGCGGTACCAACCGGCACGCACCGACTCAGGGAGATTGTCACAGCCGAACGTGACGAAGAGTGTAGGGGTGGGTCTCGAGGCCCCTCCCTGTTTTCTCATCACACGTTCGACCTTGACCGCTTCATGGTCAGCCCGCTCTAAGGTGATGTCATCTAAGGAGTAGTCAACGAGTTCCCTCGCATAAACTACTCCTTTCACAAAGTTCATGGTAGAGTGCGGTGTCACACTCACCGGGGTGCCATGAAATGTCCGAAGAGCACTTATCTTGGCCGCCTCGGCGGAATTCGCAGCATTCGCCAGAAGGCTCCCGTCCGAGAAACGGGTCACCTTCAGCTCTCTACCAATTACACTAGCTAATCCTCCCCTCTGATGGATCATGATGATGCCATCAGTGGAGCGAATGACGAGGAAGCGTTTGAAGCCAGCGGGCTCGAAAACGCCAGGTAACCTCTGAATCAAGGGCCCCGATGTTATTGAGGCTCCGCCCTGCGCACTTTTGGTCTTTGTCATATTCGGGGGCTCTGCATCCGGGGGGGAGAGGGGCCGGATGTGCCGATCTTGGCTTGGTTACTTGCCAAAGTGGCAGCAGACCCATCCATCCCCGCAGCCCCCGCAGATGGAGAGGCGCCCCGAGTCTTCTTTGTCTTTTTTGTCTTAGTCTTTTTCTTTTTTTGGAGAGGAGGGCGGGGAATGAACCGGCTTCTCACCTCCGCTGGCAGAAGCCCCTATGCCAGATGGACCGGCCTCAGCCAGGTCCTTCTCCGAAATGGAGAAGGTCCTGGTGGTTGCAGGGGCACCGTCCGGAGGAGATCCCTCCCTTCCTTGTACTGCCTCAGAAACCATAGCCGTGTAAGGAGGACCTTGCATAGAGGCGGATTCGGGTTCCGTGTTTGGCGCCGAGCCCGGATTTTCCCCCTTGGAAGGCCCTACCGTCTGAGGCTGGGTTTCCTCAAGGACCATGTCTATCACAGGAGGGGCCTCCAATTGGCCATCCCCTCCCAGGACATCACAGGTCCCCTTGGCAGTGTCGCCAGTCTTGTGTGGGGAGGCACAGGCCTTGACCCTGGCAAGGTTTAAAATTCTTGCCAGCAGGTCTTTTGAGGGAAGCGACCGAAGGGGCCTGGCTTCCCTCTTCCCCCTAAGGGGTTTTGCCCTACCAAGCCGCTTATACGAGGGGCGGTCGGCAATGGGCTGCCTGCTGGCTTTCTTGGCAGTTCCCTTGGAAAGAAAAGAGGGGACTGCCGCTGGAAAAAAGAGAGGTGCCCGAAAGCACCTCCAGAGAAGGGGGTGAGGGGGAGTCCCCTGCACCCGTAGGCCAAGGAGAGGAGTAAGCCTCCTCTCCGGTTGGAGAAATATGGAGGGTCCCCTGCGCAAGCACAGGGGGAAGACCTCCATTTTTTCGCTGGAGCTGCCCGAGGGTGGCTCCTTCGTTGTTTCAGGGGGAGTTAAAGGGGTTTGGTTTTTTAAAGATTCCTCCATGGGCATGGTGACCCTATTTGTGCTACGGGACGCAATAGTTCATCACCTCTCGCAGTTGCCCGCACTGCAAGAGGTGCTCACAGGCCCGGCAGAGCCAGGCGCCGCCATTTGGGACCACCCCTACCGCCTGTTGGCCTGGCAGTCCATCGGCATGGCAGCTCCACCTTGGACACGGCGTAAAAAAAATATAGATTGTGAAGAGGAGAGGGAAAGGGATGTGAGGAAGGTATGGGTGGGGATGAAGCAGGTTATTAAAAACCAACCACCCCAGACCGGAGCTCAGGGGTTAGGGAACATTGTCCCCTCCCCCCTCAGCCCCGATCCAGGACGGTTGGCTGAGAAGAACGTCAGCATCTACCCTGTGAAATTAGAGGCTGACCAGAGAAAGTTGTGGGAGAGGTTGTATGAAAAGCAAGGAAACAAGTGTTTTGAAGGAAGGAGAAGAGGCTAAGCTGGGGTCGGACAGGGTGCTGAGTCCCATCAGCACGGCGACCAGGATGGCAAATTGCCGCGCCCCTTACGGGGGCACTCATATACAGGTGAGTGGGGGAGTTGTTGCAGCCTGAAA
The DNA here is from genome assembly GCA_963969495.1 of Ceratothoa steindachneri. Lineage (NCBI taxonomy): Eukaryota > Metazoa > Arthropoda > Malacostraca > Isopoda > Cymothoidae > Ceratothoa > Ceratothoa steindachneri. Next base: position 138,073,338 of record OZ018318.1, on the reverse strand, counting down.
AGGTACTGCAGGTTAAAATTAAGGCGGTGAAAGGATATTGGAAGGACCCCACTTTCTGCATGGAGACTCCATACTGGTGAGGACTTGAATGCTCCCAAAGCTAGATGCACTCCCTGGTTCCTAATAGAATTGAGCTTATCTAGGTTTGAGGATGAGGCTGAAGAGTACACCTGTGACCCATAATCCAGCTTAGACTGGATCAAGGTTGTATACAAAAGCCACAGGGTACGGCAATCACTTCCCCACGAAACATGTGATAGAAGTTTTAACATATCCATTCTCTTTAAGCAGGATTTTTTCAAGGCAGTTATATGGGGGACCCAGTAGAGCTTTGAGTCAAATATTGTAAAATTGTAAAAATGAACTGCATTTATTTTTGAGCCGACAGTGGAAAGCCTTTTGCAGCGACATTCTTGGCAATGATGTTAATGACCAGCTGCAATTTATGGATGACAAATGGCAGCCAGGCGATGCTGATAAAGTTGCCAAGGGATCCAAATAAAGCGTTGTCATTACCTCTGCAAGAAGATCAGTAATAATGGAGTGTTGTCTCTTTGAGAAAGCTTGTTGAATGCAATCCTCCATCCTGACTAGCAGGTCTGTGGTGGTTTCTTTCTAAAACCTGACTGTGAGGGAGAAATAAGGTTGTGTTTCTCCAGATACCATACCAACCTGGCATTCATTATCCTTTCAAAAAGCTTGCATGGGAAACAAGTAAGGGCAATTGGGTGATAGTGGGTCGGAAGTGTCCCTTCCTTTCCTGGTTTACAAAGGGGAAGTATAATTGCTTCCCTAATCTAGATATAGTTAAATATATCAAGAAGATGTGAAATGAGTGTTGAATGCATATTCCTGATCATATCATAAGAGATACCATCAGGACCAGGTGCGGTGGATCCACATCTTTTATCAGCACTTCGAAGTTCATGAATGGAAAAGAGCTTATTGTAAGGTTCATTATCCATGAAATTCAAGAAGCACTGCACTTGTATTTTCCTGACATGTTGAAATTCTAAGGAATAATTGTTAGGGCTGGAAAGGTCAGCAAATGTCTTTGCCAGGACATTTGAAATTCTGGCCAAGTCTTCCAAAAGCTCGCCTGCTTCAACTATATTGGGAGCAGAGAAACCACTTGCTCTGCCCATGAGCTTTTTCACTCTTTTCCAGACTTTGTCTGGTGGAGTTTGGTGGTTGATAGAGTTGATGTACCCTTTAAAGGAAATTTGGCGAGCCTGGCGGAGGGTACGTTGTCATATTGCCCTGGCTCAGCTACGAGCATACTTATTGATGGCAGTAGGGTTTCGATGGTAGCGACGACAAGCTCGATTACACTCTGTCATCACTTTGCTGCATTCCTCAGACCAAAAAGGGAGATGGGTCTTGTGGGAAACAGTTTTGGAGAGGGGCATGGAAGAATTTGCCGCCTGGTTGACATGATCATGGAAGTTCTCCAGGACCATGTCAATGTCGCCCTGAGGGAAGTGTCCAGAATGGTGAGAAAGGTATTTAAAATTGGGCCAATTGGCTTTCCTGGTGTTCCACCTATTGCCCGGTGGGAAAGGAGGGCCACCCAGGCATAAGGTCAGAACAACTGGGAAGTGATCGTTTCCTCTCAGATCAGGATCCAGTGACCAGCTGTAATCTGCTCTCCAGTCTGAGGAACAAAGTGACAAATCTACACAGGTAGAGCTGTTGGTCTGGACATGGAAGGATGTTGGAGTGCCATCATTAAATAATGACACATCCAAGGTCTCCATAAGTCTCACAATCAGATTTCCCTTGGGGTTGTCATCATAGTCTCCTGAAAGGTGGTGTCTTGCATTAAAGTCTCCAACTAGTAGGAATGGGGTCAGAAGTTGGGAAATGAGATTGGCTAATTTGTTAGCCAAATCTGCAGCAACTAGTCCTTCACCAGGAAGGAGGTACAGTGAGCAGACTGTGTATAAACGATTGGTATATACATGAATCACCACTGCTTGAAGGTCTGTTCTCAATGGAATTGCTAAGTGAGAACAGTCTTCACAGACAAAAATAGCCGAACCATGAATGGGTTCTGGTGGATTTTTTAAAAACACCACATAGTGGGGGATATTGGGTAATCAACGAATACCCAATTGGGTCTCCAGTAACGCTATACAGAAAGGGTTGTAATGATGAAGGAGTTTGAATTCTTCCCATTTGGAGAAGATCCCTTGTAGATTCCAATGAACAATTGGATACATATTCATCGTTTAAGGGTAAATAAATTTTTCTTTGCACCTGATGGTGACTGGGGTTTTGAACCTTTTTGATTTTTAGGTGTAATTAACGTCTGAGGTATAGGTAATTTGAATGTTTTGGGGATGGCTTTTTTATTAGATGGAAAAGACCCATCTGTCAGTTGTGAATATGACAGGGTGGTTTTTGCTGGCAAAGATGCCTCCGAAGATAATGGGTCTTCTGTAGTGTTAGGTAGTAATGTCAAGAGAGATGGTACCGAGTCATTCTGAGAGGTTACAAGGAGTTACAAGGAAAGAGAGTACCCTAGGAGACCTTACGGTCCATTCAAAGAGGGTACCTTTGGACTAGCAATCGAGTGGGCACAAGGCTGCTCAATTGTTTTGCGTCTCTAAACGGCCACTTTTCAAGATTTTGTCTAGTCTTGATTAGAACTGGTGAACAGATTCACTGATGACAACTTCCACTGGAAGTGTGTTCCACTTACCGCAGATACTGTAGGTGAAAAAATTTCCACACAGATTGCGGTTGTAACGCTGCAGTTCAAGTTTGAAGCCGTGATTGCGTGTTCTGTTCTGACTCAGTGTGAAAATATCCCGGTACTCAACATTGTTGAACCCTCCAAGTATTTTGAAAACTTCGATGAGCTGACTACGCAGTCTACTGGTTTCCAGCGAGAGCAGATCTAATTCCCTTAGTCTATCCTCATAACTTTTATGTCGGATAGAGGGAATCAGTTTGGTTGCCCTAGCTTGTATGCGTTCCAACCTTGCGATGTCCTTTCGAAACCAAGGACTCCAAAATTGTACGGCATACTCCAGGTGCGGCCGAATGAGGGAGTTGTACAGACAAAGTACTATCTCCTTGTTACGGTATCCAAACTGGCACTTTATGTAGTCTAACATCCTTTGGGCTTTCTTCTCTGCCTCGATGCACTGTTTCGAGAACTTGAGGTCGCTAGTGATAGTTACACCCAAGTCCTTCTCAGTGTCACTCGATTCAAGAGCAGTGCCCTTAAGGATATACTGAGATTGGGGGTTTCTGTGGCCGATATGCATTACTTTGCATTTCCCCACGTTAAAAGGCATTTGCTACGTGTCCGACCACTCCCCAATCTTCCCAAGATCTTCCTGCAGGCGGGCAGTATTTCCATCCTTTGCAACGTTCATACCAAGCTTGGTATCGTCGGCAAATTTGGAAATCTTGGCAACCATGTCACCGTCCATGTCGTTAACGTAGATGATGAATAGTAGTGGTCCCAGTAACGGGCACCCACTCAGAAGCCTGTCCATTCACCACCACCCATTGCCGTCTGCCACTTAGCCAGTTCTCAATCCAGCCGGCTACTTTTCCGTCTATGCCCAGCGCTCGCACTTTCCGGAGAAGGCGGCGGTGTGGTACCTTATCAAAGGCTTTCTGAAAGTCTAAGTACACCACATCCACCGCCTTGTCCCGATCGTGCTCACTGAACACGAAGTGGAAGAATTCCACAAGGTTCGTCAGGCATGACCGTTGCCTTCGGAAGCCGTGCTGGGAACTCCTCAGTAGCAGGTTTGACTCTAAATACGACGTCATTTTGTCCACCATCATGCTTTCAATGAGTTTACCGACTATCGAAGTCAGACTGATAGGTCGGTAGTTTGAAGATCGGAGTCACCTCCGCCTCACGCCAGTCTCTAGGAACGCATCCGGTCCGGATTGACATGTTAAAGATAGCGCACAGATGTCGTGATGCTTCATCGCACACTTCCTTCAACACCTTGGATAGAAACCCGTCCGGTCCAGGGGACTTATTCGTCTGAAGTCCATTGCCTCTAGCTTTTCCCCCCCGAGTAGGAATCCATGGGCTGGGGGATGGGACCACACTCTTTGGTAAACACTAAAGAGAAATAGTCATTGAAAAGGTTAGCATTTTCTGCATCTGAGTAAGTTAAGCACCCTCCTCGTCCACTAAGGGCCCAATCCTACGATGGATTGGTTTAGTGCTATTTACATAGCCCAAGAACTCCTTGGGATTCTCCTTGCAGAGTCTCGCCACTCGGAGTTCCTCAGTACGCTTAGCCGCCCTTATGCTGGACGGACTACACTCCCCTGACTAGCCTCCAGTACTCGTCAAAGGCACCCGAGATCTTCGATTCCCGGTACGCATTTCTCTTCTCCCTAAGCAGTTGGCCGATTTCTCAATTAAACCACTTTGGTTGAACAGAAGACCGACGGAGGCATTTCAGAGGGATGCAACTTGATTGAAGACTCATGAACTTATTTTTGAAATTGTTCCACGAATCCTCAACCTCTTCGCATACCGCTAGCCTTACATCAGTCAGCCCAGCACGAAGGCTTGCAAAGTCTGCTCTTCTCGTCAAGTTTCCTTGATTGACTGGCAACAGACCTTACCTTCGGGATCTTGACACTGGTTGGTGGGGCAGCTAGGGTGGGTGAAGAAACCCCAGAAGGCTGTTTCTCCTCTTTCAAAAGGGCCACAGCCAAAGCTGGATCAGAGAAAATCTGCTCAGCTTCTGGAGTTAATGATGTTGTGGATGTAATAGGCTGGCTAGGTGTGACTGATGGACTCAAGCAGATTCAGTGGGAGGAGGGTGGATGTCCAAAGGTGAAATGAACACCACACGAACATCCTTGGAATCTGCCTCCATGTCTTCAGGACATGTCATTGGTTCATTAGATGCTGATGGCTGGGAATCTGAGGAACGGCGAGTCTTCTTGCGCCTTGGATTAGGAGAAGCAGGAACCTCCCTAATGATTGGAGAGGGAGGAGGAGCATCATTCTGAGGCAGAAATTCTATTAGGGCTTCTTGATGGATATTCTGCAGCCGTAAAAGTGGAGGTCCGAATGGTCTCTGCTGTCTGTTATGGACTGATCTGGTCTCTCTAAGAGCATCCGCAAAACTCTCCTGGTTGTATGTATAATTCTTTAGCTCTCCTTCTCGCATCCTTCATACTAATTCAGAACTTATTCCGAAGAGCAACAACCTCTCTCTCATACAAAAAAAAGGTGCACTGCTTAGAGGTGGCTAGGTGATCGCCACCACAGTTGGCACAGTGTTCCATGGAAATCAGAGGCAGTACTTACTGACATGTCCAAAACATTGACAATGAAAGCACCTACGGGAATTCTCCATGTAGGGCTTCACAGGAATACACAGATAACCAACCTTGATATTCTTAGGGAGTTCCAACCTATTGAAAGTTAATATGATAGTAGCGGAAGGAACTTTGGTGCCATTAACATTACGAGTGATGCGGTATGCAGCAACTACCTTCTGAGAAGTCAGTTTAGCAACAAGCCGGTCCACATCATATTCAATAAGCTCCCCGGACCTGATGACCCCCTTGCAGGTATTAAAGATAGGATGGGCTGAAGAGGAGATATTGAGGGAAGCAAGAGAATCTAGTGCTTTGATTTTGTGATGCTGATCAAATGAAGAGGACTCCACAACAAGGCAACCATCATTCCTAGGCCACATTTGGCAACAAAGTCTTCATAGACAGTGAAAATGTCACCCTTACTTATTGGTATATCATTGACTGATTTTAAAACTACAAATCTATCATAATCAAGATCATTGTTGACCTCGGAACTAAAAGGATCGAGTCTACGAAGATCAAGGTCATTGGTGGCATGGGGACCAGAAGCCTGGGGCATCTGGGAAAAGTTTTTACTATTTTTACCCATAAATATTTATATTAAAAGAACACATACCCCTGGGGAAGTGGAGTCATGTTACTGTAGTTGCCCCCAGACTAGGTGCTTTACACCGTCCTCAGGGTAGCCCTCTCCCACACTACAGCTGTCATTTTAAAAACAGTACAATGCCATGAATGGAAGTTTGACCATGGGCTAGAACTCTCCTCTGATGGATCATGTTGCAATTAGCCTACATGCTGCCATCAGTGGAGCGAATAACAAGGAAACGCTTGAAGCCAGCGGGCTCAAAAATGCCAGGTAGCCTCTGAATGAGGGGCCCCAACATAATCAAGGCTCTATGCCCAGTTCTGGTCTTCTTCTGGGACTCCCCACTCGGGAGATTTTTTTTTTTTATTCTCATCAGTGGGCATGGTGACCCCTTTAGTAATACAGGAAGCAAACACTAATCACCCCCACGCAGTAGCCCGCTCTGCAAGGGGTGAATACGGGGCCAGCAGAACCAGAGGCCGCCATTTGATGCCACTCCTCCCACCTAGTGGCCTGGCAGCTCCACCTTAGACTCTGCGTAAAATGGATAGATAGTGAAAGGAGAAAGAAAGGGGATGTGAGTAAGGTGTGGGTGGGGATGAAGTTGTTAAAAACCCACCACCTCAGGCCAAAGCTCAGGGGTGAGGGAACGTTGTTCCCGCCCCCCTCAGACCCGATCCAAATAGTTAGGTGAGAGGAAGCTGGTCAGCATCTACCTTGTGAAATTAGAGGCTGACCAGAGAAAGTTGTGGGAGAGGTGGTATGGAAAGTGAGGAAGTAGGGTAAAAACACAGGCTATAAGAAAGAAGAGGCTAAGCTCAGACCGGACGGGGCACTGAGTCCCGTCAGCATGGTGGCCAGGAAGGCAAATTACCGCACTCCTTACTGGGCAGGGTAACAAGACAGGGTGTCAGAAAGGAGAAAAGGGTAAGCCGGGGGTAGAATGGGTGATCAGTCGTTGGCACGGCAGCCAGAAAAGCAAATCGCCGTGCCCCTTATGGGATGAGGTGTGCAGGAAGTGTTTATAGCGCATGTATGGATAATGCTTCTATTTGAGGGACGACTCACACTTGGCTGACCACTACGGAAGTGTTCAGCATGCAAAACTGCAAGATGTTCTAGGTATAGTAGTAAGGCTCACAAAAATAATGTTGCTAGTTAGCAACAGAACTGCCTCATCCATTGACCTAACTCTTTGAATGAAACGGACAAATCATTCATTTCCTGCGATTGCAGGGATGGTCTTTAGGGCAGGAGTGGTGCAGAAAATGACATTTGAATGACAAAGTGATCACTACAATGGAGGTCATTGAACACCTCCCACCCAAAATCAGGCTGTGCATAAAGAATACAGCAATATATCAAGGCAGGAAAATGAAGTTGTTCTCAGGTAGTGATGCATAAACTCACAGAAATGGGACACTTAATTCAGCTTGTTGATCAGGTGAACAAGGACCTGACCCCTGGAATTGATTGTGTAGTCCTCCACAAAGTGGGTATCTACCGTTCAAATCTCAGAACAGATGAAAGGGCCTCAGCAACCATGCTATGAGGCAACGGAAATCCTCTGCATCAAACTAAGTTGGCAGATGGTGTCTTTTATTCATCAGAAGGCTTCTAACAATGGGTTAACTTTGCCTCTCTATCAGTCAAACTAGCTAATGCTCTTCCCTGATGTGGCCTTGGGCCAACATACTTTTGAATGAGGGGCGACAACGTGATCAAGGCTCTGCTCAGCACAATTACAATTTTGGTCTTGGCTTCTCTGCCAGAGGGCACAGCATGGATGGATGTGCCAGAGAGGAATTTCTAGTCTTTGATTTCCTTTTCTCATTTGGAGAGGAAGGCGGGTAATGTAGCAGCTTCTCTCCCCTCCCAGAAGAGGGCTAAAGGCTGGATGGACCGGCTTCAGCAAGATCCTTCTCTGAAGGAAGGAGGTACCTCCTCTCCTAGTGAATCCGCAGGAACCTGTAACTCCTGAAGAGAAGCTCACACATGGGTGGACTCAGGTACAGTGTGTGTGCACTGGGCCAAGGTTTGCCGCATGGAGGAGTGAACCTTGGTGAAGCCCATGAGGAGCCTCCAACTGGCCATCCTCTCCCACGGTGTCAGGTATCCCGATCAGGGACTCGAAGGTGCTTATGGCCTGTTATGCCAACCTGCACTGCAAAAAGCAGGGTGGGAGTGCCAGCTCCCATCTTGCCCAGTGGACAATGACACCTCATACCCTTCTGAAGTCAAAGTGGTTCACCTTGAAAGCAAAGGAGGACAACCGCAAGTGGAGAATCACTTGGAGTCAACTCTGGGAGAGAGAGGGGAAAAACCTCAGAACCTGTCATGATTGGAGAAGGAAGAAGTACTCTCTCTACTAAGAAAATCTTCGGGGGAGCCCTGAGAAAGTATAAGGGGAGGGGGCTGCAACTAGCAGGGTTGGCAAATCAAAAAACTCAGCTTTTATTTCCAAGGTTTGGGGCCTTTTTCAAGTGAAATTTGAAAAACCAAGGTTTGGTTTTGTTGTTTTTTCAAAATTCTACTTTTTTTCAAGAAATGAACACTACTTATGATTATTTTATTCAAAATGCATATTTATGTTTATAATTTCAACAATTATGTATCAAATTAAGGTTATTTCTCTGATAATGACTCATAATTCATCTATCCTTCTACAGGTTATGGCTATCATGGGTACCCCACAATTCTCGATCAGTGATCTGTTCTTACTATTAATTAAATATTATATAAAAATAGAGATAGCTATTTTTTTCAAGTTATTCTAATGCTTGTAGTGTTTGTTTGAAAAAAAAACCCGGGTTTTAAAAAAAAAACAGAATAAAATATGGGTTTTGGGGGACTTTTTCAAAATTTGGGTTTTTTTGCCAATCCTGGCCACTAAACTAGTGACGTAAAGGCAACTTTGCACAAGGGGATGAGAGTGAACTCTGCAAACCTGTATATATTGGAGAAGGGGAAACACCTTCTCTACTAGGAGAAACTTGGAGGGGCATTTCAGAAAGCACAGGGAAAAGGGGACCTTGTTAGATAGGAAATACCTGAGGGCAGCTCCAAAAGGGATAGAGGTGAAGCTTCTTTATCAGTTGAGGCTGGTTAGAGGGGCCCCTGCATCAAGACAGTGGGGAATTAAGGGGCACATAATTGTCAATAGCTGGGAAAGTTAAAATTTAGTGCCCCTACTGTAACAGCCGTACTCTGACCACAAAAGGGATCTGCTGAGTGATTTTTGTTATTTATTTAATTTTAAGAGCCCATCTGCCAACTGCCTACTATGGCAAAAGTTGATGTACTCACACCACAAAAAACAAATAATATATAAATAACAAATAAAAATAAAAAAGGAACAAGGCCAAAAAAACAACAACAAATAAAACAAAAAACAAGATCAGCAAAAAGGCAACCTGAAGCAAGTGTGCTCTAGCATCAGGGGTAGCACCCCCTCTCTCCCAGCACAGGAACATGCAACCTACAACAAAGTATCAAATAAAGTGAATGGGGACTCCTCTAAAAAGTCATATAGTCCACAAGTCTGTGTGCATGAATTCTGCTGAGTGGGGGCCTTTTGCATGCCCCAGTCGATGCCACTAGATTTAGCAGTATACGCCATCATCATGACCAAGGGAACTACAGACTAAATCCTACAGGTAAAATGGTAGGCAGGTCATAGCAGCAGATTCGGCTTAGTGACCGACTTTGGAGAGGTCAGATCCTTAGTCCAAAACAGACAGTATAAGAAGAGGCCAATGAGAGGGATAAAGATGTAGTGAAAAGTTCACATAAAAAGACAGACCTGCAACAGATTCCCCTAGAACTAGACCCAGAGTGGAGGTTCCCTCTGTGTTAGATTGATCAATGTTGGGTAGTGAGGCTGGAAGGATGAGATTCTCCTCTAGGTACAGAGGAGGGTACTTCCCTGTGGCACACTGGGAATGAGAGGTTGTGTTTCTCCTCCAGATTTCAGTTGTAGCAGGAGGTTTCAGTCCAAGAGACACCATCAACCTTCTTGTAAGTAGACAAAAGGTTGATGGAATAGTTGTAGAAAAAAGTAGCCCTGAGAGGGAGCAGGGAGGAAGTGTATCAACAACCTTTCCTAGCCAATCAGTGTGTTCAAATAAACACATTGACCAGACGTCCCTAATTTGCATTATGCCCAGGTGAGAACAGTTCCTCCTGGTACCAAGTGCAGAAAAAAGGTTGAGGGGTTGGCCTCGGAGCAAAAAAATTAGCCCTGCAAAGGAAAAGTGTGCCAGCAACTTCCTCAGGCCCCATCAGAGTTCAAGTCAACCCAGTAACAGGACTTCCCTAATTTGCACTAAGGCGGGAGGCTGTGCAGTTCTTCCAGGTACCAAGTTAATAGGCTATAAGTACACAGGGTACCCTCTGCAGGATTGTGGATGTTAAAGTTGTGATTCTGTTTTGTCTGAGTCTGTTTCTTTCATTTATGAGGTTGTTGATTTCAGGTGTGAGAGTGGATTTGAAGCATTTCCTATGTACTTGGGGGATATATTTCAGCCTTGCCTGGTGGATTGTATTGGTGAGGTGAGAGAAGGATTGGTAGAAGGAAGGGAAATGCTTGTGTAAATTTGGATATGCTGTTTACAATATGGGATGTGAATTCAGATCAATTTACTCCTTGTAATTTGTGTGTGGATTTTGTTTGAGAGGTGGATAGATTAGTTTAGTTGGCACATGAAAATTGAGAATTAATCAGTGGAGTGTGTGGAGGTTTTGCAGGTGGTTCTAGTGTGGAAGTGAGGGGAACAGAAGGTAATATTTAGGGAGGTGGAGTTTTGCTTGTGTTGCAGTGGTGATCTAGTTAGTTTGTTTCTGTTGTTTAGTATTTTGAGTAAGGATGAAGTTAACCAGGTGTGTTAGTGTTGGGAGGAGGTGGGTGAGATGTAGATGTGTTTGTGTTGGTTTTTATGGCTATTGATTTTAATTTTACAAATGGTTGGAGGCTTTCTGTGTCTGCTGCTGTTAGAGCATAAGATACCTTTGTGTATTAAACTGAGTAAACTGTAGCAAGTGCTGTGTGGACATTGTCTGTGCGGTGAAGTTGAGGAACGGTTTCTGGTGAGATTCCTAGATTAAAGAGTTATGTGTTATTTTTGTGACAGCATTTAGCATATTGCAATACAAGAGGTACCATTAATTGTTGGTATTTTATATGTACCAAGAGTCAATAAAATGGTCTAAAAAGTGGTGCAAAATCTTGGGTAGGGACAAAACCATCAGGTTGTCTTGTCATCCATTGAATGTAATATTGTATATCTCCAGGAACAAATTTATGAAGAAAAAGCATAAAAATTTTGTACAAAAAATGTTTCTTATGCCAAATGTAACATTTAATTCAGTGTTTTGGGCAAACCTAGGTATTTAAAAAAAATAATACATACACAACTTTATCTTCCTTTGCTCTGGGTAGGGTGATAGTAAGAAGGCATCCTTGAAGAACCACACAGCATTAACTGCCCACATAAATGGAAGGAGAGCAAATCCTGCTAAGGAAATAATAATAATAATTATACATTCAACGTTAAAATTAATGATCATACAGAAAATTAAGGAATGTAAATTCAAAGTAAAAAAAATTATTTCAAAAATCACCTACCCAATATTGTATCAGCATGTAATTTTTTAATTTTCTGAGCCTGTCTGATGACTGCCTACTTGGGGATAAGGCTTGCATGTACTCCAGCATCGTGGATAGGCCCACCTAACACGCAGGAACATGCAACTTATAAAAATAAACACACAAAAAAGGTCAAAAATAGTGGAGGAGGCCAGCTTCCTACAAAAAGTCATAGAGTATGGAAGGCATTGTGTCCAATCCCGCTCATCTAAGTACTAGGACAGATAATGAGCACGGAGATCACCAAACTGGGACATTCAACAAGAATGTGCTGAAGTCTCAGTATGGTGCAGACAAGCGCTCCATTAAATGGTGGTGCATCCCACGAGTGTGTCCAATTCAAAGATAACAGAAAGCAACCTAAAGCTGTCATGGCATTGGGGGGTAGGTCCATGGGAACAGGAATGGCACAATGGCACGCAACTTTAAGTTCCCCTCTTCTTTGCCAAGTAACACGGACAGCTGACTGTATTCTTGCCATGTAAATGGTGTGAGGAAGAGCAAAACGATTGTCTGGTCGCCCAGTCCTTGGTGCCTGATTCCCCACAATTCCTACATGTCCAGAAACCAAGCAGAGTATAATGTCAACCTCCGCCCAGTTCAGCAAAATCATGACTGTAGATATCGCAAACCAGGATATGTGGAGATTCCAATGCCCCAAGAGCACTCAGGGCGCTTTGTGAGTCGCTATAAATCACAATCCAGTCTCTAAACCGAGCACATCATGTTATCTCCCATACCAAGAGGTGTATTGCAACCAGCTCGAGCGTGAAGACAGCTGCAGCAACTGGCAGAGCCCCGCTGACTTCAAATAGAGGGGATACAGTGTGGAAACCAACCACCCTCTTGGGACTTAGAATCATCTGTATACACTAGCACAGTTCCAGCGTGACACGGTGTGCTCCAAAAATACTGAATGCAATACTCCCAGCGCCATAGAAGCTTTGAGATCAGAGGTGTGATGACAAATAGTTAAAGGTGGTAACCTCCAGGGTGGCATCCTGGGCAGAAAGAGGGGCCCCACTGGACCGAGAGCTATACCTAGCCCTCGAAGGAGTTTCCTAGCCCTAAACCGAAAGGGCGTAGGCTATGACTGGCAACTCTCAGCGGCATAGGCACCGTCGAGATCAGCTGCGAATGCAGTGAGAGCTGTTGGCAAGTGAGGGAGGCACCAGGCTCACGCGTACAGGCAAATAATGCACTGTGCACGGCACAGAGCGAGTGACATCTCCCAAGGATTGACAAGTAGGCTCTAAATGAGGGAAGTGTGGGAAGGCACCGGTGGCCAGGCGAAGGTCGGTGTCATGGATCGAGACCACCTTCTGCCATACACGCTCAGCTGCGGATGCATAAAACTTGCATCCATAATCGAGCTTCGATTGAACAAAGGATTGATAAAAAAATAAGGCAGTAGTCCTATCAGCGACCCAAGCACTGAACGTCATGGAATGAAGAATATCCATATCACGGGTATAAGAGACCCTAAGGCTGTAAATATGAGTCTCCCAGGTGAAGCGTCGGTCAAATAATAGACCAAGGAAACAATGCGAGTCCACCACTTCCAGACACACCCCATTGAAAAATGAGTCTGGGTAAGGATGGAGTCGTAGATGGCGGCAGAAGTGCACCACCTTAGTCTTAGCCAAAGAAACCTGAAGCCTGCGTGCTTCGGCATAGCAAGAGACGCGGTTCAATGCCTATTCGAGTTGATGGTCCAGAGTTGGCATCTGGGCTGCACCAAAAGATTGAAAGGTCATCCACATAGAGAGTAGCGAGAAAATCTTCCGGCAGCACCGAGGTGATGCCGTTGATGCTCGGGGAGAAGAGTATAACACTGACAACACTTCCCTGTGGGACACTCTCTTCCTGCTCCATTGTGCAGGAGAGGGCTCCTCCCCCCACCAGTATGCAGAATCAACAATCTCACAAAAATTCAGAAAAAAAGATTGGGAGGCGTCCCTTCGCCCACATCGTGTAGAGAGTCTCCATGATCCTGTATCGCCATGTGGTATCATAGGCCTTCTCCAGATAAAAAAAACCCTGTGGCATAGTGCTGTCTACGAAGGAAGGCCTCGCAGACGGCATCTTCCACTCAGAGCAGAGCATACAATGTGGAGTGGAACTTAGGGAAGAGGCAATGTGCAGAAAACAGATGGCATCCACTTTATAGAAAAAAGGATAATCTAACATTTACCAATTGCTCCAGGGTAGTGATCTCTCCCCAGTTTTTGAAAAGCGATTCGCCAGGAATCTAGGAGGATACCCTCTACCCAGATCCTAATGAACAAATTTAACAGAAAGGCCATGCCACGAAGCATGGCGTGTGGGACATCATCTGGACCAGGTGTGCTGTCCATGCATGAGGCAAGAGCAGAATATAACTCACTCAGAATAAACTTGGCGTTAAAAAGTTCCTAGCCTCTGGAGGTAAAATCAAGTTGGTGGCCTTCCGCGACATCAAGACACGCAGTGAATGCTGGCAGCGGTGCAGCATCCCGGCTAGAGAATGCCAAGAAAGCAGGACCCCCCTCCTGGAGAACAAGAGGGGGGTCTTGCAAGAACTTGCCCTGAATGCCCATCTGCTAGATGGGTCTTCCTGTTATCGCTGCCAACAAGAGTGGCGGGCTGGTGTGCTTTGAATTATACTGGAACCTAGCCCTAGCTTGACAAAATTCACCTACAGTGAAATGGTTTTAGCGGTGCTTATAGCGGAGGTAGGCATAACGCTTGTGTTTGAGGGCCATTTCACACTCTGCTGACCAACACTTGAGTGGGTGGTGTGCAAAACAGCCAGACATTCTAGGAATAACAGTTTGGCCCGTGGAGATGAGATTGCTGGAGAACAACTCAACAGCCTTATCTACTGACTTAAACTCCTTGAATGAAACAGAGAAATCAGTCATTTCCTGAAATGCAGACCACCGTACCCGCACCAAGCACCACTAGGGTGGCGGGCTCTCAGGCGGAGGTATCCCAGAAAATTATATTTAAATGGAAAAGTGATCACTACCATGGAGGTCAATGACCATCCCCCACCTAAAATTAGGCTGTGCATTTTGAGAGCACAAAGATAGATCGAGACAGGAAAATGAAGCAGCTCTCAGGCAGTGATGCGTAAACTCATCCACATTTAGTACACCTATCTGCAACTCATCGATCAGGTCTGCAAGGACTTGACCCAGGGAATTAATTAAGTAGTCTTCCCAGAGGGGGTGTCTATATTCAGAGCTCTGAAAAAGAGAAAGGGCCTCGGCAAACGTACCACAACGCAGCGGAAGTTCCCTGTGTCAAAGTCGGCTGATGGTGGAATCTACCTGAAAATAAGTATACCTCCTTTCCAGGTTTAGCTGCACAGCCACTGCCTGAAAGGAGGTATCTAAAGTGAAGAGATGGATACATCATGCCGGTTGTTAATCGCGCATACTCCCACCCGCCCCAAATCCCATGGTTGTGGCGTCGCAAAACCCTTATACCCTGGGAGGGTGGGCAGGGAGCACGCGTCCAGCATGGTCTCCTGCAAAAGATAGCTAATGGGGAAAGGGAGGAAATGAGCCTCCGCAATTCCTAACAGCTGGCCCGGAATCCACCGCAATGATTGATTTTTTTTTTTTTTTTCAAGGGGCTATCTGGCGACTGCCAACTTGGGCATAAGTCGCCGCAAACAAACAGCCCAGTTCTAGGCTACTTTAAAATAATAATTTTAACAGAAACAACAATAAAAAGGGGATAACAATCAGGGAGCAAGCTCCGGCGTCGGTGCCCCTCCACCCGGCATAGGAGCCTGTGACCTACAAAAAACAAAACAAAAACAAACAAAAACAAAAAACAACAAGTTAAATACAAGGAAGAAGGCCGGCCTCCCCAAAAAAGTCAAGAAGTCCACAAGTCAATGTGCACGAATCTGTCCCGAGTACAAGGGACAGGCGGTAGCGACCCCGCCCATCCCGGTACCGGGACAGGTATCGTGCGCGAAGATCACCCAGACTGAGACATTCGACAAGAATGTGCCGAACAGTCTGGGGGACGACGCAGTCGTTGCAATAGGGCACAGGCGAGCGCTCCATCAAATAGCGATGTGTCACACGAGTGTATCCGATTCGGAGACGACAGAAAGCAACCTGAAGCCGCCACGGCATTGGGGGATAGGTCCATGGGAACAGTCGCGGCGCAATGGCACGCAACTTTAAGTTCCCTTCGACCGTCTCCCATCTTCTTTGCCAAGCAGTCCGAAGAGCTGCCCGTATTCCTGCCATGTAGTCGGTGTGAGGAAGAGCGAAACGCTGGTCCGGTCGTAGAGTCCTCGAAGACTCTTTGGCGCCCTCATTCCCCGCAATTCTTACATGTCCAGGAACCCAGAAGAAGATAATCTCGACATCTGCCTGGCTCGCCAAAACCGTGGCGTCACGGATATCGCGAACCAGGGGATGCGGAGATTCCAATGCCCCGAGAGCACTCAGGGCGCTTTGTGAGTCGCTATAGATCACAATCCAGGCTCCGAACCGGGCACGTCGCGTAATCTCCCGTACCGAGTGGTGTATTGCCACCAGCTCGGCCGTGAAGACAGACGCAGCGCCTGGTAGAGCCCCGCTGACTTTAAACAGAGAGGATACGGCGTGGAAGCCGACCCCCTCTTATGACTTGGAGCCATCCATATACACTGGCACGGTTCCAGCGTGACACGATGTGTGCTCCAAAAAAGTCGAACGCAATACTCCCGGCACAGTACAATCTTTGGGAGCAGAGGCGTGGCGACAAATAGCCAAATGTGGTACCCTCCAGGGTGGCGTCCTGGGCAGAACCAGGGGCGCCACCGGGCCGAGAGCTATATATACCTCTCGAAGGAGTTTCCTGGCCCTAAACCCAAAGGGCTTAGGGTATGACTGGCGTCTCTCGGCGGCATAGGCACCATCGAGATCAGCTGCGGATACAGTGAGAGCTGTTGGCGACTGAGGGAGGCGAGTGGGGCACTGCACGCGGCGCAGAGCGAGTGGCATCTCCCCAGCATCGACCAACAGGCTCTCAATGGGGGAAGTGCGGAAGGCACAGGTCGCAAGGCGAAGGCCGGTGTGGTGGATCGAATCCACCTTCCGCAATAAACGCTCGGCTGCGGACGCATAAAACTCGCATCCGTAGTCGAGCTTCGAACGAACAAAGGATCGATAAAAAAGTAGGACAGTAGCCCTATCAGCGCCCCAAGCGCTGAACGTCACGGAACGGAGAATGTCCATGGCGCGGGTACAAGAGACCCCAAGGCTGCGAATATGAGCCTCCCAGGTGAGGCGTCGGTCGAATACAAGACCAAGGAAACGGTGCGACTCAACCACATCCAGGCGCACCCCATTAAGAAACAAATCTGGGTCGGGGTGAAGCCGTGGATGGCGGCAGAAGTGCACCAAATTAGTCTTAGCCAAAGAAAAGCGAAACCTGTGCGCTTCGGCATAGCGAGAGACGCGGTTCAATGCCTGTTGGAGTCGACGCTCCAGAGTTGGCATCTATGCCGCGCCAAATGAGATCGAAAGGTCGTCCACGTAGAGCGTAGCGAGAACATCTTCCGGCAGCACCGAGGTGATGCCGTTGATGCTCAGGGCAAAGAGTGTGACACTGAGGACACTTCCCTGCGGGACACCCTCTTCCTGCTCCTTTGGGCCGGAGAGGGCTCCCCCCACCCGTACGCGGAATCGACGATCTCGCAAAAATTCAGATATAAACATTGGTAGGCGTCCCATCGCCCCCATCGTGTGGAGAGTCTCCATGATACCGTATCGCCATGCGGTGTCATAGGCCTTCTCCAGATCGAAAAACACCGTAACGTAGTGCTGTCTACGAAGGAAAGCCTCACAGACGGCATTTTCCAGTCGGAGCAGAGCATCCGACATGGAGTGGAACTTGCGGAAGCCGCATTGTGCGGAAGACAGATGGCCTCCACTGTCCAGAAAAAAGGCTAGTCTAACATTTACCAATTTCTTCATCAACTTGCACACGCAAGAGGTTAGAGAGATTGGGCGGAAACCGGTTGGAGTAGAGTGATCTCTCCCCGGTTTGCGAAAAGCGAGCACAGTAGCGATTCGCCAGGAGTCTGGGAGAAGACCTTACACCCAGATCCTGTAAAACATATCTAACAGAAAGACCATGCCTCGCTCACCCAGGTGTCGAAGCATGGCGTACGGGACATCATCAGGACCATGGGCGGTGTCCGCGCGCGAAGCGAGAGCGGAACGCAACTCACTCACAGTAAACCTGTCGTTGAAGGGTTCTCCGCCTCTGGAGGTAAAGTCCAGCCGGCGGCCTTCCGCGAAATCACGACGTGCATTGAATGCTGGTGGGGCAGCATCACGGCTAGAGAATGCGGAAAAAGTGGTCGCTAAGGATTCCACCACGGACGCGGGGTCCGAGATTGCGGTCCCATTCTCCTGGAAAACGGGAGGGGGGTCCTGCGAGAACTTGCGCCGAATCCTTTTGACTCGCCTCCACACCTCAGGTAAAGGGGTCTTCTCGTTAAGTGAAGACACGTATGCCCGCCAAGAAGAGCGGCGGGCGTGCTTCGAAATATACCGGAACCTAGCCCTAGCCCGACGAAATTCAGCGACAGTGAAATCGTTCGGGCGGCGCTTATAGCGCATGTAGGCATAACGCTTCTGTTTGAGGGCCGTCTCACACTCGGCCGACAACCATGGGAGTGGTCGGCGAGCAAAACGGCCAGACGTCCTAGGAATAGTAGTCAGGCCCACGGCGATGAGGTTGCCGGAGAAGAACTCAACGGCCTCATCTACCGACCTAAACTCCTCGACTGAGATAGAGAATTCAGTCATTGCCTGAAATGCAGGCCACCGCGCCCGCACCAAGCACCACCGAGGTGGTCTCTCAGGCGGCAGTTGCCCTGAAAATGATATTTGAATGGGAAAGTGATCACTACCATGGATGTCATCGATCACCCCCCAATCAAAATCATGCCGGGTGTAAGCCGCGCATCCCCCAGCCCGGCCATCCCACGGTGGTGGGGTTGCAAGAACCTTATACCCTGGGAGGGCAGGCAGGGGGCACGCGCCTAGCATGGTCTCCTGCAAAAATATAGCTAACAGGGAACGGGACGAGACGAGCCTCCGCAGCTCCTCCCAGTTGGCCCGGAGTCCACGGCAATTCCATTGAACGAATATGCCCTCCAGGCCTAGGTTGGAGGAGACGCGGGGGCCCTCCTCGAACTGAAGACCCTCACGGGAATAGCCGTACGCTTCCCGGGGGCAGAACCCCGGGCGCTGTTGGCCGGACAAAGCGCTTCGAGGACTTATTTGGGGAGTTTGGCTCGTCATGCGAGTCTTTTCCTCCCTCCGCCTCGAAACCTTAGGCGGGCGTTGCGGCTTCGGAGGCGGGGGGCCCTCTTTTCGAGGAACCACCGTCTCCGAGCCACTCGATCCGCCTCTGGGCGTGGGCGAAGGAGCCGAAGCTCCTCTGTTGCTGTCCTCTTTTCGGGGGACAGCTTTAGGAACCCCCGAAGATGGCCTAGCGACCATCTAAAGGGGTGTTGCCTCCTGTGATTCTAACGACTCGGTGGAGGCACGTGGCCGTTTCGCCTTACGGGAAACGGTCACGCTGGGGGAAGAGGGGGGAGCCCTGGTTTTAGCCGGGGCTGGGTATGAACCCTTTTTGCCGCCAGCTTTACCAGGGAAGCGCCCAGGTTGGGTAGAGCCCGCAGAAGGGCTCGAATGGGCGCGGATACAACCGTGCTCGTTGGCCTGGATGGGCCAGGAGCAGAGGGTGCCTTTTTAACTATTGAGGCATAAGACGTCGCAGGCAGAGCCGGGCGCGCCAGGACCAAGTCCTTAGCCTTACGGAATGAGAGTCGATCCTGTGCCTGAACAGCCAGGATTTCTTTCTCAAGGAGATATCCACCACATTGCTTCGAAGAAGCGGGGTGTGGCTCTCCGCAATTGACACACTTGGCCACACACGATTTGGACTTATCGTGTGCGACCTTGGAGCAATTTACACAGACTTCGGGTGACCCCGACTTTGCACGTCTACATGAGCGATTCGTATGGCCGAAGCGGTGACAGTAATAGCACCGCCGCGGAAGTGGCACGAATGCCTTCACACGGTAGCGGTACCAACCGGCACGCACCCACTCAGGAAGCTAGTCACAGTCGAACGGATGAAGAGTGTAGGGGTGGGTCTCGAGGCCCCTCCCTGTTTTATCATCACACGTTCGACCTTGACCGCCCCATGGTCGGCCAGCTCTAGGGTGAAGTCCTCAATGGAGTAGTCAACGAGTTCCCTCGAATAAAGTACTCCTTTCACAAAGTTCATGGTAGAGTGCGGCGTCAAACTCACTGGGGTGCCATGAAGTGTCCGAAGAGCACTTATCTTGGCCGCCTCGGTGGGATTCGCCGCATTCACCAGAAGGCTCCCGTCCGAGAAACGGGTCACCTTCGGCTCTCTACCAATTGCACTAGCTAATCCTCTCCTCTGATGGATCATGTTGCCCTTGGACAACATGGTGGCATCAGTAGAGCGAATAACGAGGAAGCATTTGAAGCCAGCGGGCTCGAAAACGGCAGGTAACCTTTAAATGAGGGGCCTCGATGCCATTGAGGCTCCGCCCTGTGCACTTTTCGTCTTAGTCAGGGGTTCCGCAACCGGGGGGGCAGAGGGGCCGGATGTGCCGGTCTTGGCTTGGTCGCTTGCCAAAGTGGCAGGAGACCCATCCATCCCCACAGCCCCCGCGGATGGAGAGGAGCCCCGAGTCTTCTTAGTCTTTTTTGTCCTTTTAGTCCTTTTCTTTTTTGGAGAGGAGGGCGGGGAATGAACCCGCTTCTCACCCCCGCCGGTAGAAGCCCCTAGGCCAGATGGACCGGCCTTATTCAGGTCCTTCTCCGAAATGGAGAAGGTCCTGGTGGTCGCAGGGGTATCATCCGGAAGAGATCTCTCCCCTTCCTGTACTGCCTCAGAATCCCCAGCCGTTTGAGGAGGACCTTGCATAGGGGTGGATTCGGGTTTGGTGCTTGGCGCCGAGCTCGGATTCCTTCCCATGGAAAGCCCTACCATCTGAGGCTGGGATTCCTCAAGGACCATGTCTATCACAGGAGGGGCCTCCAGTTGGCCATCCCCTCCCACGACATTGCAGGTCCCCTTGGCAGCGTCACCAGTCTTTTGTGGGGAGGCACAGGCCTTGACCCCGGCAAGGTTCAAGATTCTTGCCAGCAGGTCTTTTGAGGGAAGCGACCGAAGGGTCCTGGCTTCCCTCTCCCCCCTAAGGGGGTTTGCCCTACTGAGCCGCTTCGATGGGGAGCGGCTGGCTTTCTTGGCAGTCCCCTTGGAAAGAAAAGAGGGGACTGCCGCTGGAAAAAGAGAGGTGCCCGAAAGCACTTCCAAAGAAGGGGGTGAGGGGGAGTCCCCTACACCCATAAGCGAAGGAGAGGAGTAAGCCTCCTCTCCAGTTGAAGATATGGAGGGTCCCCTGCGCAAGCACAGGGGGAGGAACCTCCATTTTTTTCTGTGGAGCTGCACGAGAGCACCTCCGTCGTTTCTACAGGGTAGTTAAAGGGGTTTTTTGGTTGGACTCATCATTGGGCATGGTGACCCTCTTTTTATTACGGGATGCAACCGCTCATCACCTCTTGCAGTTGCCCGCACTGCAAGAGGTGCTTACAGGCCTGGCAGAGCCAGGCGCCGCCATTTGGGACCACCCCTCCCGCCTGGTGGCCTGGCAGTCCATCGGCATGGCGGCTCCACCTTAGACATGGCGTAAAAATGAATAGAATGTGAAGAGGGGAGGAAAAGGGATGTGAGGAAGGTATGGGTGGGGATGAGCTCCCGAACCGGAGCTCAGGGGTTAGGGAACATTGTCCCCTCCCCCTTCAGCCCCGATTCGGGACGGTTGGCTTGAGAAGAAGGTCAGCATCTACCCTGTGAAATTAGAGGCTGACCATTGAAAGTTGTGGGAGAGGTTTTATGAAAAGCGAGGAAACAAGTGTTTTGAAGGAAGGAGAAGAGGCTAAGCTGGGGTCGGATGGGGTGCTGAGTCCCATCAGCATGGCAGCCAGGATGGCAAATCGCCGCGCCCCTTACGGGGCAATTCGATTGAGAGGAGGGCGGCGAATGAACCCGCTTCTCTCCTCTGCCGGCAGGAGCCCTTAGGCCAGATGGGGTAGCCTCTGCAAGATCCTTCTCTGAAATAGAGATGGTCTTGCCTATCATAAGGGAAACAGCCGGGGAAGGAGATCCCTCCTCTCCTTGTGAGACCTCTGGGACCCGAGCCGGCTGAGTAGGAGTTTGGATAGGGGTAGACACAGGTTCAGTGCTTGGCATTGAGCCCGGGTTCAACCCCCATGCAAGATCCTAACATTTGAGGCAGGGTCACATCAGGGACCATATCCATCTCAGGGAGACCTCCGTGTGGCCATTTCCCACCCACCCCCATCCCTGATACACCACAGATCCCATTTGAAGTTCTTTTTTCACCTAATGCCGGCAAACCAGCATGCATCAAGGAAGAGAGGGGGGCACATATGACCCTCTGTAGGCTCTTGCACACGATGTTAGGGGGCAAGGACTGAGGGGCCACACTCTCACATGAGCAGTGGATTTTCAGCTGCCTGCAAGCTTTTTTGGCAGTCCATTGTAAAGGAACGGGGAGGGAGTGCTGCTGGAAAGAGAGAGGCACCCAAGGGCACCTGCAGAAAAGGGGATGAGAGGGAGTCCCCTACACTCATAGACCTGGGAGAGGAGTAAGCCTCCTCTAGGGTAGGAAAAATCTGGAAGGTCCCTTGAGAAAACCCAGGGGGTGGGGGAGACCTCCATTTTTTTTAGTGGAGCTGCCCGAAGGCGGCTCCAGTGATGTAATTTTCATGGGATACAAACGCTCATCAACCCACACAGTAGCCTGCTCTGCAAAGGGTGAACACGGGGCCAGCAGACAGGTGCCACCATTTGAGGCCACTCCTCCTGCCTAGTGACCTGGTAGCCCATTAGCATGGCAGCTCCACCTTAGGCATGATGTAATATTGATAGACAGAGAAAGGAGGAAGAAAGGGTATGTGAGGAAGGTGTTGGTGGGGATGAAGCAGGTTGTTAAAAATCTACCATCACTAGTCATGTGATAGAAGCATCCTCCCTGCAGTTTTAAGAATAGATTGGATAGATTTATGGATGCTAGTTAGGACTGAAATGGGTGATGGGAATAGGAGCTGCTTCAAATAGGCCATTGATTAGCATTTTTCAAACTCCTTTTCTTATGTTCTTATATGAAGTTGTCTATCTGAGGTGATTAGAGTGTGGGTATGTTGTGCATATATAGGTTAAATAGGGTTTCTAGTGTAAGAACCATGTTAAAGAATAGTATAGGACTCAAAAGTACCTCATAGATGAGCATGTTGTAGTTGTATAAAATTTTATATATGGGTTCACACTTTGTACCGTAAAGAACATTCGCCAAAGGGGAATCTGAAGAGTACTCTCAAAAGAGAACTGGTCCCCTGAGGTATTATCCACTCTTTTGTGAAGGGTCCTCAAAAGGACATTGGGTCACCAAGAAATTCTGTCCATAGGACGGTTAATCTTATTACCTCAATATATTTAATATAAATCAACTAAATTAACAAAATATAAAAGGTTAATTGTAGAAGGGCGCTCAAAAGTAGGAGAAATTGTGACATTTGGAAATAATCAAATGTGTTTGTAAGATGAGATCTCTGATTAAGATAGAAACAATTTTACTATTATTATGCAATGGATTTCTTTTGTTATTGTAATAGGTATATATCTATGGTTAAATCAAAATAATGTACTAAAAACTAATCTCTAAAAAACTTGTATTTTATATTTTAACTCATTAGTAGCCTGAGGGCCTTTACATGAGATCAATTCAGTGCTTTGTAATCACCAGAGGGCCTTTTGTGGCCTTTCACTTTTAGACTCTATTCACCCTGATTATTATGATAATTCATCATTTTCTTGTTGGCAAACTCTTATGTTAGTGAGTAATCATCTAATTAAAATACATAAATGGCTTAGGTCAGTCCTCCTTTGTTTGTAAACTGAGATTTATGAATGAGAGTAACTTGACTCAGTTCAAGGCCACACCATAAAGTGACTGCACAAAAAAGGGCTGATTTATGGTTCTATGGTTTACACACATCTAAATAGCCATTTTTTGAGGACATCCTTTTTTTTTGTTCAATACACTTATGTTTTTCATTTTGCATCCAATTAAAATCATTTAAAAATCATTCAATTAAAATCAGCATGTTATTCAAAGACTAAGGGGGAAAAGCCTATTCAGCCAAATTTTTAAAATCCTTTTATATAAAAATGTTATCCATAAGATATAAGCAATGTTTTCTATAAAATGGTGTTGGCTTAGAAGCAGTAACTATAATGCAACAATTCATTTCTTCAGTTAAAAAGAAATAACTTTGAGCAACAAGCAAATATTTCCAATCATAATTCTAAATATGTACTGTACAAGTCTATTAATAAAATATATTATTTGATTTATAATAAAGGATTTAATATTATTTTATTATTTTCCATAATGAGGTAGCAAGGATAAATTGATTGCCGATTTCAAAGCAATTCGCTCAGCAACTAATGGGTTAAAAACACACTAAAATTGAGCCCAATCCTAGAAGAGGTGGTAATTGTGAAGACTATGGGCAGATCGTAGGCCTAGTTTTTTGGGGGTATTTTGGGCTACTTTCCGGTGTTACTTTTTTAGAGATGAAATCGAAGAGTTTTATGGCTATTTTAATTTTTATACCCCCCCCCCCCAAAGGATTGAAACTCAGGGTCATCGCAGTGTTATCCCCGCGGCGAGCCATACCAAACAAAGAGCCGACGCTCAAAATAATCGTTAATACTTACGCCAGACGGGTGGGTAGAGTTTACCGGCAGCAAGCCAGAATTCAGATGACAAATTTGAATAGGCTGTCCATCCGTCAGATACGACTGCCGTGCCCGGCAAAATCCACTTTTTTATCGCTGCGAGGAGGGTTTCTCGATTTCGATTTGCCACCGAAACAAGGAAAATTCTCTTTGTTTCACATTCGAACCCTCCAAAAACCCACTGCCCTTCCACTACATGGCCCATGGGCTTCAAGAAACGCAACATATTTCTCGTTGTCGGTTAAAATAGCACTGAAACGTTGAATAGGTAACGAACAAACTTCACACGAAAATGAAATTTTGACAAATGAGCGGGAAACGGCGTGGGTGGTCGTTTAAATATGAGGCGCGCGGACGGAAAAGTACTTCATTGTTCAAGGAAAATTCGTGACTTTTTTTTTACTGAAATTGACCATTTGTGTTTCTTGAACTACACATATATAGTAACAAAAACACTAATACTGAACGCATCCATTTGGAACAATAATCAAAATGAAGGTCGTAAAAAAACTGTTAAAAAAATCAAAGAAGAGAAATAAATACGGAACAGAAAAAATAAAAAAGTACTGTTTTTGTCAGAATTAAGACGTGAGACTTCATTAACAACACCGAAATATGGTTTTATCGAGCATTAAACAATGGGAAATTAAGTAACAAGTAAATAAAAAGACTAAATAATGTCAGGCATAGGGTAGGTAGGATATATAGAAAAGAAATAAGGGGGAAAAACATCTAAAATATAAGAAAAACCAAGTTTTGATAAATATAAAAAGCACAAAAAGCCTTGAAACAAATACAGCTTTCTGATTGGTCATTTATGAAACTGAATCCAGATCTGTGATTGGCCAGTGCGATAGCAGAAAAACAATGAAAAGTAGCCCAAAAAATAAACTAGAGTCGCATCTGCCCATAGTCTTCACAATTACCAAAGAGGTAAATATTAAATCAAACTTATTAAATCTTTAAATTGCTTACGATCCACCAATCCAGCAATTTAAAGATTGATTATATATGTAAAATCTTGTAAAGGAATTAAATTAAATAAAGTGAGACATGTTAGTATGTTCAATGAATAGTTAATGCATTAAGCGGTCATATATAAACTTTTGTTATTTTAAGAGTTATAAAGGGAATCATTCTTTCGTGTTGTGAAGGAAGCTATAACATAATTTCACGGATGACAAAAGCCACAAGGGCCTATCAAAGGTCATCCGCCTCCATCAAAACACACCCACAAAAAGCACCATCACCAGGGGAAAATAAAATCAAAGTCCCCCACAATATAATATAACAGATGA
Source organism: Ceratothoa steindachneri (assembly GCA_963969495.1). Lineage (NCBI taxonomy): Eukaryota > Metazoa > Arthropoda > Malacostraca > Isopoda > Cymothoidae > Ceratothoa > Ceratothoa steindachneri. The sequence goes on along the minus strand of OZ018318.1, from coordinate 138,047,612 downwards.
CAAAAGCCACCAGACCTCATCATGGTGTGGTGGAGCGAATGTGAGTGTGTGTAAAAGGGCCATTCTCCCACCCCTTTTCTCAGTACCCTATCCCTCCCTCTGTAAAAATTTGTATGTCTGAATGGGAATGGGTTTGTTTTGTTTTTTGTTTATTTTATGTATAAAAATGATTACCATGTTTTTTTCTTTCTTTCCAGGCACCATATTCTGGAAAGATAGGACTTAGTTTCATATATCCTTATATTACAAACAAAGCGTTATATTCTGGAAAGCTATATATTATTGCTAATAAATAAAGGCCAATAGTATAGCTTAATGAAGGAGGGCTTATAATAGCCACGCAAGCGTGATAAGGTCATTATCCTCCATCAAGCGCAGAGGCGCCACACTTGTTGTAAGTCCTAGGCATTTTGCTCGCTCGAGTGGCAGGTGGCTGGACATTCCCCCATCCTCTTTGTACAATGTGAGGCCTTGTTTATTGTTTATATATTGACTGTTGTAGTCAGGATTTTTTATGTTTATTAGGATCGATTAAATAGTATTCATATATATAGGATTTTCTTTTAGTATTTTTTTGGTGAAAAGTAAGGAGATTTCCAATATAATCGCCCCTCTCTATTGTAGATATTTTATGCATATTTACCCATATTTTTTTGTAAATATTGTATTTTTTTGTTAGTAAAGGACTGTACATACAATCCGTTTCATTCTCCTTCGATTTCTCACGTCCGGATTAGTGTAGAGAGCGGGTTGGATCGATTGGGGTTAATCTAAATTTTTCGCCCCGCTACATTTGGCGCCCGAATAGGGACGTGAGACTTCGAAACCGGGAGCGTGATGGGATTGGATTGCAGTCCATACCCAATTAGCGTGACAAGTAGTTTGATTGAGTTTTCCCTCCTCCTATCTTTTTACTAACTTGGGAACAATGGCTGTAGCGGAAACATTGAATGAAGAAGTAGTGCGATTGAGACTAGAGTTGAGGAAGAAAGAAGAGGAGTGTGAAATGTTGCGGGGAATGATGGAGGGAATGGAGAATAAAATAAAGGGGATGAATGAAAAGATTGATAGGATGAAGAAGGAAATGGGAGACCGACAGGATCAGATGGAACGACGGATGCAGGACCTATATAACATGATGACAGGGGCTGGATCAGCCCCAGGACCTACAACCCTGACCCCTGCTCCGACTGAAGGGGATAAGACTAATGGGATCAATGGGAGTGTGTGCGAATCTAAAGAGGATAGGGTGATTATGAGTGATAGGAAGGACAGAGAATGGAAGAAAGTTGAACGCAAGAGAAGAAGGAAGAGTGGTGCAAAGGGGAGGAATAGGAAGGTAAGAGGCAAGAGTGTGGACTCATTGTACTCGGATGAAGGAGAGAGTGATGGTATGATTGATATGAGTGAGAGTGAAGGCAGCTCAAGTGAGAGTGAAGTGAATGTGGGAAAGGGTATTTTGATAAGGGAAGTGCCAAAGATAGATAGATTTAGGTTACATGGTGGGAAAAGTGTGGAAGAATTCTTCGGGGAATTTGAGCGATATTGTAAGCTCAAGTACCCGGAGAATAAGGGATACTGGATGAATGTTTTGGGGGAATGTTTGGAGGAAAAAGTATTGGAGTTTTTCCGTGTAATTACAAGTGTGGGGGAACCAAGGTACGATGTGGTGAAGGAGAGATTGATTAGGCAGGTGAAATGAATGAAAGAGAGTGTGAAGTATAAAAGGGTGAATGAATTTGAGAAAGCTCGAATGGGGAAAAGTGAAAGTGTGAACATGTATGCACATAGGCTTGAGAGTATGGCAAGAAAGAGGTATGGAGATGATGATGTAAATGAATGTAAACCACTGATGAGGAAGTTTTTTGGACACAATCCCGCGAAAGGTGAGTGAATGGCTAAGTGGAAAGAGAAAGGAGAGAATGAGACTGACAGGTGAACTGTTGATGTGGGAGGATGTGTTGGAGCTGTTGGAAGATGGACGATTTGATGGAGAAAGCGATCTAGAAGAGGATGGATGGTACACTGTGAATGTTGGGGGTAAGAAGCCCAGGAGCTTTCATCCACCCCAGCAGCTTGTCAGCTACAGGGATGCCCTGAAGGCTGCACCAGCTGGAGTGATGTCGAACTTCCTGGGCCGGCAGAATGAATGGGTAAATGGAGGGTGGTCGAACGGAAGGGGGCAGATGAATTTCAAGCGTGGGAACGGATATATGAGAAAGAAACCGAGGTATGTCCCAGCAAACGAGAGACCGAATGGTTGGAGAAAGATTGTGGAATGTCGTCGGTGTGGAAGGAAAGGTCATATGTTGGCAGAATGTAGGTGGACATCTGGTGCATGTTTTGGGTGTGGTAAGAAAGGGCATATGATAAAGGATTGCCAGGAAAGTGTGAAAGAGTGCTTTGAGTGTAAAGAAATAGGCCATTTGAAGAAAGATTGTCCGAGGTTGAATGGTGGAGCAACTGGTGGGGAAAGTATGAAATATGCATGTGGTAATTGTGGAAAGGCTGGTCATTATGCAAGGATGTGTCATGACCAGAGGAATGTATGTAGCTATTGTGCAATGGAAGGACATTCAAGTGAAAAGTGTTGGATTAGACTGAGAGCGCAAGGTGTGAATGGAAAGTCTGAAGCGGGAAACTGAATGGTAAGAGGGTACCTGCTGAAGTATCCTCTGGGTGCATGAGTGTGAGTAATGTGTTGGTAAGTCTGTCTAGTGTGAAAGTGCTGTCTGGTAGGAAGTATGAGTGTCTGAGTGTTAAGGTGGAATTGAATGGAATTGAGTGTTTGGCTTTAATAGATTCTGGATGCAAAGCGAGCTTGGAGTATAAAGATGTGTATGACAAGGTTAGCGAGAAAGCCCTCCTGTCTGAGTGTGAGGGTAGTTTGGTAGGTATTGGTAATAGGAGAGTGCCTGTGATTGGAATGATAAGGTCACCTGTTCAAATACATGGTATGATGATGAATGAATGTGAATTTTCTGTGATTGATAAGGTGAGTAGTGAGTATGGTGTGATTTTGGGGTATGATTTTATGAAAATGAATCGTATGGTTGTGCATCCTGAGAGTGATCAGATTGAGAGAAAGATTGGTAAAAATGGTGGTGTATAAGTTGTATGTAGGGAAAGATGGTATCGTTTTGAGGAGTGTGTTTACTGGTATTGAGGTGACTGCTATGGAGAATGTAAGGCTTGTGAAGGGTGAAAGGGTGTCTGTTAGAGTGAGTTGGAGTAAGGATGTTAGTTTGAATGTGGGTGAAACACTGTGATATTGGATGGAAAGGATGTGTGTTATGAGGTAAGGCGTGTTGCTTGTGTGTTTGATGGCTTGATGAGAATGAATGATCCTTTTGTATGTGTGCAGGCGGACCCCAGTGTGAAAAGGCAGGTGAGGGGAATCCAAGTTGGAGATGTACTGGGCCACCTCTCCACTGTCAATGAGGTAGGTATGGATGATAGTACGGATGTCAGGGTGAATGTTGCAGGTGAAGAGACATGTGAATGGACGTATAATGATGTGAAGAGCATGGTGGAATTGGATGGATGTTTAACTGAGTATGAAAGAGAGGATGTGTATCGAATGATATTTGAACGAAAGGGAGCCCTCAGTAAGGGTGATCTGGATTTCAGGGTTGCAAAGCTCCCGGAATTCAAGATCGTCCTGAAGGAGGACTCCCCAATCTATCAGCGGCCGAGGCATTTCCCACGTCCGGTTGCTGATGAGATTGAGGAGCAGTGCTTGGAATTGGAGCAATTGGGGGTGATTGAAGAGAGCGAGAGTGCATGGAATAGTCCAATTGTACCTGTACGTAAGCCGGATGGAAGATTGTGTCTGTGTGTGGATTATCGAAAGGTGAATGAAAGGACTGTGAAAGAAAGGTTTCCGATGTGTGTGGTATCTGAGTGTGTGTATAGTATGCATGGGATGGAGTGGTTTACAAAGCTGGATCTGGTACGGGGGTATTACCAGATGCCCATTGCTGAGGAGAGCCGGCCAGTAACTGCCTTCTCTTCCTCAAAGAGGCATTACCAGTTCCGGAACCTCAGCTTTGGGTTGGCTAATGCTCCCGGAGCCTTCCAGCCGGCAATGAATGTTGTGTTGAGTAAGTTTGCGAGTAAGAATGTGATTGCGTTTATAGATATTTTGATTATGACTGAGACTTTTGAGGAGCATATGAGATTGGTGAATGATGTGTTGAGAACGTTGGAGAGTGTTGGTGTGAAGGTGAAAGTGGCGGTGTGAATGGTTTGCGAAAGAAGTGGAATTCCTTGGGCATATGGTGAGTGAGAATGGGTTGCAAAAATCACCGAAATATGTTGAGAAGGTGCGAACGTTTCCTAAACCGGTGACTGTGAAGCAACTGAAGTCGTTTTGGGGTTTGATTGAGTTCCAGCGAAAGTTTATATGTGATTGTTCTGGTGTGAGTAAGCCTCTGACCTAGTGGATGGGCAAGAAAGGTAGTACGGTTGTCAAATGGAATGATAAGATGAATGAGGCGTATGAGCGACTGAAAGAGGCAGCGGCTGAAGATGTTGAATTGGCTTACCCAGATTATAGTGTAAATGCTAAAATGCTTGAACTGTATACAGATGCGAGTGGGTATTATATGGGAGGTTTTCTGATGCAAGAGCAGCGTTTGAATGGAGAGAATGTCAGGCGAATAATTGGGTATGTATCCAAGGCTATGAATGTTGCAGAACGAAAGTATTCGACTGTGGAACGAGAGTTGGCTGCGATAAGATATTGTTTGAAAGTGTTGCGTCCATTTTTGTATGGTGTGAGGTTTGTGATCAAAACAGATCATCAACCTCTTGTGTATCTGCAGCGTATGAAGTGGGCTGATAGTAGGATTGCAAGTACTTTGGAAGATTTGAGTGACTTTGACTATGTGATTGAATATGTGCCTGGTGAACGGAATGGAGTGGCTGATTTGATGTCAAGGTATCCTGGTACGAATGATGAAAATGTGTGTGGAGTGAGTGATCCTGAGTATTTGCCGAAAGGGATTATGAATGGAAAAGAGAGTAAGGGTGGTGGTGATTCCTTGTTTGAGAGTGTATGGAATGGTATGCAAGATTTGAAGAGTGATGGAGTAGACATGAGTGCCCGATAGTGTGGATGATTTAAGGAAGGAGGTAATGAATGAAGTGTGTAGGAAGCCTGAAAGCATTGGTATGGCAAAGGTGCGGAACTTCATGAAAGAATTGAGAGCGATGTGTATGCAAGGGGTCCCGCCATTTCAGGAAGTGTTGATTGTAGTGAGTCGTTTGTATGGAGTGATTGTTTATGTGCACTTTGGTGGTGAGAGGCCAATTGTGTACAAGGATAAGAAGATGAAGGGTTTGAATCCTAATGTGGTACATCTGCAATGTTTGAGCGGTGTGCACTACAATTGGGTGATTGAAAAGTGTTCATATATAAAAGAGAAGAATGATTGTCTGGATGAAGATGAGCGTGTGGTGAGTGATGATATGGGAGTTAATGACAGTGTGGATATCAGTGCTGATGTTGGTGTGCTTGTTCCTTCTGTGTATTGCGAACATGGTGGACCTGATATGATGGAAGCGAGAGTGAAAGTTGGTGAAAGGTTGTTCTGTGGTTTGATTGATACTGGAGCACAAGTGTCTTTAGTGAATGAGAGGATTCTGACTAAGTATGATGAGTTTAAATGTTGCGAGCATAAACCTGTGAAGTTACAGATAAGTGGATTAGGGAATGGCATGATAGTGGCATGGGAACAGGTTAGTCTGAAAGTGAGTTTGGGTAATGGTGTGAATGTGAAGCATGACTTTGTGATTCTGAAAGATGAGCAAATGCTGTGTTGTTTCTTGCTTGGTGTAGACTTTATGAGATTGAATGATTTGTCTTTGGATGCTGATAAGGATTGTCTTATGAAAGGTGAATGTGAGGTGATGAAGTTGAATGAGTGTGCGAAGAATGTTGTCAAATTTTGTGGCATGATGAGTTGGTCATGGATGATGAGAATGAGATTTTAAGTGATGATGATATTCTAGAGATGCAAGAGATGTGTCCTTTTGTTAGTGAGTTGAAGAGGTGTGTAATGACACGTGTTGATTTGAATGAATGGCCAGAGTGTTTAAGTGATTTTAAAAGGTATGCTAAGGATTTTGTTGTTTGTATGGATGTTGTATATTTTGTGAGGCATGTGAAGGGTGGTGATGATATGTATGTACCTGTGATGTCCTTAGTTGGTATGATTGGTCTGGTGAAGGTTGTGCATGATAATTATGGGCATATGGGTAAGTTTAAGCTGTGGGAGTGTATGAAGGAGCGTGTGTTCCATCCGTTTCTGAGAACTGTTGTGAATGATGTTGCAACTACGTGAAAGGTGTCAGAAGCGAAAGGTGCAAGGTGTGCAAGTGAAACGTTTGATGCGAAAGAACCGTTTGAATTGGTAGTGATTGATTGTGTGTCTTTGCCGCGTACGAGTGCTGGGAATGTTGGTATGGTTGTTATGGTTGATCATAAAATTAAGTTTGTGTATGCAGCGCCTGTGAGAGATAAAAGGAGTGTGACTGTTGCCTGTGTGGTTGAGCAGTTGTTTTTTCCTATGTGTGTATGGAAGCCTAGAAGATGTCTGAGTGATAATGGGCCTGAATTTGTAGGGAAAGTGTTTGAGCAAATGTTGAGAGAGAATGGTGTGGAGCATGTGAGAACAACTCCGTATGTACCGCCTTCAAATGGATTGGCTGAACGGACTATAAGAACCTTGTGTGAGATGTTAAGAATGATGAGTACGACAGTGAATGACTGGGATGTGTGTCTGGGAAGAGTGTTGTGGGTGTATAATTCAACTGTGCATAGTGCAACTGGAATGTCCCCATGTCAGTTTGTGATGAATTTTGAAAGGCGAGTGAAAGATAGGTTTCGTTTGAGTGAAAGTGAGCAGAGTGTATGGCGTGAGGCGCATGAAAGGTTCCGTTCATTTGAATTAGGTGCAAAAGTATTGAAGGTGAAAGAACTGAAAGGAAGGTTGAATGTGTGAAAGATGAGTGAGAAGTTTGATGGACCTTATAGAGTTCTGAGAGTTTGGGAAAATGGGGTGACGTATGTTTTGGAGAGTTTGAATGACGGTATGACTGAGAGAGTGCGGGCTCATCAGAGTCAGTTAAGGAGATGGAGAGAACCTCCTGACTACCTGGTGAGCCATCCGGTGTATGGACTGTGTAGAGAGAGAGGTAAAGTGCATGATGATCAGATTGAATGTGATAGTATGGATCTGTCTGGGAAAGAGCTAGTCTTAGTCTCGAGGAGTAGAAAGCGTACAAAGAAGGGTGAAAGGAAGAATGCAAGTACGAATGAAAGTAAGTCTGAGCAGGCTGTTTCTGGTATGGGGGATTTTGAAAGGGAGATTGAGTTTTTGCGTAAACAGGTGAGTGATTTGGCTGGTATAAGGAGACGAGTGAGTGAGCTGCCTGTGCCTGATTTTTCTGGTTTTGGGAACAGTATGAATGATAGTGTGTTTGGGCAGAATGAACCTAGTGTGGCTGATTTTTCGGGTTTTATGAATGGTAATGGTAGGGGTGAGTTTGATGTAGTGAATGATGAAGTGGCTGATTTTTCAGGTTTCTGGTGGGAACCAGTCGAAGGGGTTTCTGGTATGCCTGTTGAGAATACAGGGGATGTGAGTGACCTGTCTGTTTCGCAAGAATGTACCTTGAGTTGGATGAGAGCTGTGAGTGAGGAGCTGATGAATGGGGGTATGAAGAGTGAGGGTTCTGAACGGAAGAGTATGAAAGAATTCTGTCGTGAGATGGGAGAACTGGTAATGAGGGCTAAGAGTATGGTTGATGAGATGATCAATAGTGACAATGAGACTGACAGGACGACTGACGATCAACCCCGACTAATTGCTATGCGTAGCCAGGGACCAGTAGAAGAGTGTGAATGGGTGCAGAAGGGTGCGATTGAGCACAAGTGGTACCGTGAAGAGTGATTGAAGGGGTTTTGTGAGTGACTGGTTGAATGGCTTAAGGAAGGAGGGGTGTGGTGGAGCGAATGTGAGTGTGTGTAAAAGGGCCATTCTCCCACCCCTTTTCTCAGTACCCTATCCCTCCCTCTGTAAAAATGTGTGTGTGTCTGAATGGGAATGGGTTTGTTTTGTTTTTTGTTATTTTATGTATAAAAATGATTACCATGTTTTTTTTTCTTTTTTTCCAGGCGCCATATTCTGGAAAGATAGGACTTAGTTTCATATATCCTTATACATATTACAAACAAAGGGTTATATTCTGGAAAGCTATATATTATTGTTAATAAATAAAGGTCAATAGTATAGCTTAATGAAGGAGGGCTTATAATAGCCACGCAAGCGTGATAAGGTCATTATCTTCCATCAAGCGCAGAGGCGCCACACTTGTTGTAAGTCCTAGGCATTTTGCTCACTTGAGTGGCAGGTGGCTGGACATTCCCCCATCCTCTTTGTACAAAGTGAGGCCTTGTTTGTTGTTTATATATTGACTGTTGTAGTCAGGATTTTTTTGGTTGTTTGATTTTTTATGTTTATTAGGATCGATTAAATAGTATTCATATATATAGGATTTTCTTTTTGTATTTTTTTGGTGAAAAGTAAGGAGATCTCCAATATAATCGCCCCTCTCTATTGTAGATATTTTGTGCATATTTACCCATATTTTTTTGTAAATATTGTATTTTTTTGTTAGTAAAGGACTGTACATACAATCCGTTTCATTCTCCTTCAATTTCTCACGTCCGGATTAGTGTAGGGAGCAGGTTGGATCGATTGGGGTTAATCTAAATTTTTCGGCCCGCTACAATAGGTCATCCGAGTCAAACGGCCTCTTTTTTTCAGGCACCCAAACTCCCAAGAAAACTACATCCAGAGGATTGCGTCCAGAAACAAGGGTATCACCAATCAAGGCTTGTCAAGAACTAAATCATGCAGCTATAGATATATACAAACAATATTAATATATACAAAACTTAGGAACCATCACAACCAATTTATTCCAGAAGTCCGCCACTCGATTGGTGAAAAAATATTTTCTTAAATCCAACTTACACCCTTGCTTTTTAATTTTCAAGTGGTGACCTCTAGTCCGATTTCCATCATCTAACTCAAAAAACTTGCTAACATCCAATTTATTTATCCCGGAAAAAATTTTAAACAGCTCAATCATATCCCCTCTCACACACCTCCTTTCGAACAAGAACATATTTAATACCCTCAGTCTATCTATATATTCAAGGTGCCGCAGGCAAGGAATAATCTTTGTTGCCCTCTGTTGCACTGACTCGAGAAGGTTAATATCGTGTCTAAAATGTTGGGACCATGCCTGTATACAGTACTCTAGATGTGGCCTAACATAAGAGTTATAGAGTTTAAGAATAACCTCCTTACTTTTGTAACTGACATTTCTCTTAATGAAACCCAGCACTCTATTTGCCCTATTTCTTGCTTCAATACAATGCTTAGAAAACCTTAATGACTTATCTATTACTACTCCTAGATCTTTCTCATCCTCTACTGAGCTCAGCCAATGCCCATCCATTTCATAGTTAAATTCTCTATTATCTTTTCCCATGTTAATAACAAATTCTTTACAAATTGTAAATACTTCTTGTTTTAAACTGCTTAGTTATTTTTCTCCAAATTGTCGTCATTCTCTTAATCACTTGCTTACTTTACCACTAACTAGATAATTTTTATTTCCATTACTAGTATATGAAGAAACAAATGAATTTATGAAAAGAAATGAAACAGTGGAATATAGTAAATTTTGGTAAATAAATATAAAATTCATGTAGAAGTCTATAGATAGTACTTTTCATTTTATCTTTTCAATATATAGGGTTTGATTGATGAAAATAAAGAGCATTTATAGGTTAGATCGCTTAGATAAGAGAATCAGTAAAATTTTGCAACAACACAAGGCCTAAGAGAGGCAAGTCATTCTTTTGTCTAGATGTACAGAAAATATTTTATTAATTCCTTGCTAATTATTACGATTATGTAGCAATTATAAGATTTAATAGTTATGTAAGAATTGCTAAAATATGTTAATGTAAGTTGAGAGAAACAATTTTATATAATGGGACTGATTAAATATATAAATTTATTATAAATGGTTCTTAAAAAGTCTGCGTCTAGGGATGAATTCTGTTATCAAGAAACTACCATCTGAAATGAGTCCAAGCACCTGCCAAATAAAGAATATTGAATCCAGCTCCAAGATTCCTTTTACCTTTTGAGAAGTCTCGGATCAGCAATGTACACAGCCTACTAGCAAGAAGAAAGCTTTCTATTTTGGAAGCGTAGCCTTGTGAATTCAAGGCATTCTCAAGGCAACATAATTGGCTGCCCCAAGAATGATACCAAAATTCAGTGACAAATCACCCCTTAGTAATAACACCACTCTCAAAGAGGCTTACCTCAGTTACCTTCTGACTACATAAGTTAAGGGGACCCAAAATTTATTATAACTATTAAAAATTAATTCATAACATAACTTACCCATAAAATATTTTCGACATAGTGTCAATTTTTCTGAATTAGGAAGGCTTTCAACTCTCATGTTTACTCAATAAACTTAATATATTAATCCTAGATTTCAAAGCTTAAGTGAATATTTTAAAGCCTACATAAATATTATCTGAGAAAAGAATTTATGTTATACAAATGTAAAAGTAAAGTTGAACAACATTAATATATATAATAAATTATATTGCTAAAATGAAAACAATTGCACAATAGTGTTTGGATCAGAAGTTTAAAAATACCCCAATTTAATAATTTATCAAATTTCATGCAAAATGGTTTACATACATACACATGATATAAAGCCAAACTAAAGTTTCTATCTAATTACAGAAATATGGATCAGCAAAGACCCTAAGGCCCACTTGAGGCGAGTCCAAAATCAGGGATGGGAGTGGATCAAATTGGTGAACAAAAATGTATAAATTGATTACAGTGATTGATACCTTGACTTACAAGTTTAATTCATTCTGTGACTGAGCTCATAACTCAATTTGCTCAGGTACCAAAGCAGTTTCCCTTATTGAAATGAAAGGAAAGGCCATTAATCAGTTCCAGCGCCCCCAAAATGACACCAGTTTTTAAATAATAAAAATGGACTTTATAAAAAATAATGCAAAAAAAATATAATAAAAGGGAATGTAAGAAAATAATATGGTTTTATTAAGTGTACATTACCTTTAAGATCAGACAGAGATGCTGGCAGAGATAAAGGAGATTGGTGGAGGAGGTAGTCTTTCATTGTGTTCTATCACTTAACTTACTTGCTACACTAGGGTGGGTCATACTCTAGAATTTTAGGAAACTGGTGATGAGGGGTATTCAAATGATGAATATTGGTGAAAAGAACATACTTTTGGCAGAAAAGTTAAATTCTGATTGATCTAACCTACATCAATTTGAAGTTGAAATAATGTTAGTTCTGGGTCATTTACTATTATTTTAGTTACCCATAAAAGATCAAATTTACCATTTCCTATCATCAATACATTTATGTAGTCTTAAAGATATGTCTAAAAAAATATAAAAATGTATTAGAGAGACATGAGAAGTAGGAAACCTGTTAAAAATGACCCTTAATTTAGTTTGGTCTAACTCCAAAATTGCAAGTAGCCAGTACTCATTACTCAGTGGAAGGCAATATTCCAGTAGTGTTGCCAGTTCTGGTAACTATGGTAACTGGTATCTGTTTATAGAGAATTTATATTTTATTTGAATGCTAGTAAAGGCTGTGGATCATTTTAGAATAAGATAATTATTTGGTAGAGATTATTTCTTAATCTAAGTGCCATCTTTTCATTTGCAGATATACCTGCAATTAGTGTGACAATGGGAAAAATCAAGACAAGGTCCAAATCAAGTTCTCATCTGACTAATTTTATTGGGACTGGGCAAGAGCTGATGGTGTCTTAGTTACCAACAATAAGAGATATTTTGAGGTACGGCATCTACCTGAGGGAGCAAAGTGAAAAAGACCAGAGAAATTATGAAGTGGATCAGCTGGTAAAAGACATGTATCAGGGCTTGATTAATCAGTGGACCAAAGCTAATGCTCTCTTCAAACCACCTGTTGTAAATCAAAAGGTTACAATAATATCAAAGCTTAAGCAAAGTTGAAGGAGGCAGTAAATGTTTCCCTTGGTAAAGAAAGAATTGAAGTAAAAGAGAGGTTCATTTCAAAACTAGATAAGTTATTTGATATATTGACATGCAAATGTCAAATTTCCAGTTGTTGGGAAGTAGGTTGTAATGGTTGTGAGACTAAAGCCTACATTAACTGCTGTTGTAGTAAAGAGAAAAAAATACCTAAAAGGGAACTGGCCTTTATTAAAGAACAAAAGGAGAAGGTTGGAAGTAAAGGTACCTTTCAAATTGGAGGTCCTGATATTCCAGAGCGTAATAGACAATTAAGAGCTTCAGAAAGGAAAGAAAAAGAAAGAATAGCAGAAAGAAAGAGAAAAAGTAAGGAGGAAAGTGGTTTTAGCAGTAAAGGCAGCAAGAAAAGAAATCAAGCATTTTTTGGCAGAAGGTGAAGATCTGAAGGCAGAAAATTCTGATGGCGACAAGTTTGGGTGATGAAGTAACTTTTGAAGCTGTCCAAGAGCCAGAATCTTCCACCAGGAATAGAAAGAATTATGATGAAATTCCAAATATTGCTCTTGCTAGTATAAGGTATGGTGTTGGATTGAGCCAACTGCAGCTATAGCAACAGCAGCTTTAATAGATCCTGGCTTCATTACTGATAAAGATACAAGTAATTAATAAGAATAAAGTTAAGAGAGCACAGGAAAAGCTAATGACACTTATTAAACATGAGTTTGAGGAAAACTTAAGGAAGGATGGGGGAATTTGTGTTCTCTTTGATGGATGAATTGATGTGACAAATTTTATGTTGGAGGTAGAGGGAAGTGAAAAATTATTTCCAGCAAAAACAAAAGAGGAGCATTACAGTCATCAGTGAGCCTGGGAGCAATTACCTCTTCCACTTTGTCCCAGAAAAGGCTACAAAAGAAGAATCACATGCAGAGAAGATCGCTAAGGCTATGTTTAGATGGCTGAGGGAAAGGGGTTTGGATAAAAGCTTAATGGCCATTAGAGGAGACTCCACGAATGTAAACACAGGGGTAAATGCTGGAGTAATGCAAAAAATGGAGCTCCATTTGGGCAGAAAGCTTGTTTGGTTGGTCTGTAACCTGCAAACTCTCTCTGTCATCTAATTATCAACCTGGATGGCCCAACACTATCTGACAACAGATATTCCGGAACAATAGGAAAGCTCCTTGACTGTTACAGACTTGGATATCAACCCAAATTTCACTCAAATATCTTTAGGTCCTCCTCTTACCAAGATACCTCAGGAAGTGGTGCAAGATCTTTCCAATGATCACACTACAGCTATAGAATTGTAAAGGCAATCAGAGATGGAGTGCTTCCTACAGGGCTTTCTCTATTGGAAATAGGACCAGTAAACCACAGTTGCTGGCTGACCACAGCTAACAGACTTCTTCAGCTGTAGGTGTCAAAGCATGAGCTTTTTTTTTTTTTAATGGGCTATCTAGCGACTGCCCACTTGGGCATAAGTCGCCGCAAACAAACAGCCTAGTTCTAGGCTACTTTAAAATAAAAATTTTAACAGAAAAAACAATAAAAAGTAATAACAATCAGAGAGCAAGCTCCAGCGGGGCAAGAACCTGCGACCTACAAAAAAAAAAAAAAACAAACAATAACAAAAAAACAACTAGTTAAATACAAGGGAGAAGGCCGGCTTCCCCCCAAAAAGTCTATCAGTCCACCAGTCATGGTGCACGCACTCATCCCGAGTACAAGGGACAGGCGGTAGCGACCCCGCCCATCCCGGTACCGGGAAAGCTAACGTGCGCGAAGATCACCCAGACTGGGACATTCGACAAGAATGTGCCGAACAGTCTGGGGGACGACGCAGGTGAGCACTCCATCAAATAGCGATTAGTCACGACGGAGTCCAATTCAGAGAAGACAGAAAGTGACCTGAAGCCGTCGCAGAATTGGGGGATAGGTCCATGGGAACAGTCGCGGCGCAATGGCACGCAACTTTAAGTTCCCTTCAACTGTCTCCCATCTTCTTTGCCAAGCAGTCCGAAGAGCTTCCCATATTCCTGCCATGTAGTCGTGTTAGGAAGAGCGAAACGCTGGTCCGGTCGCAGAGTCCTTGCGGACTCTTTGGCGCTCTTATTCCCCGCAATTTTGACATGTCTAAGAACCCAACAGAAGATAATCTTGACATCTGCCCGGCTCGCCAAAACCATAGCACTCAGGGCGCTTTGTGAGTCGCTATAGATCACAATCTGGTCTCCGAATTGGGCAAGTCGTGTAAGCTCCTGTACCGAGTGGTGTATTGCAACCAGCTCGGCCATGAAGACAGACGCAGCGCCTGGCAGAACCCCGCTGACTTCAAACAAGAGGGGATACGGCGTGGAAGCCGACCCCCTTTTAGGACTTGTAGCCATCCATATACACTGGCACGGTTCCAGCGTGAAACGAGGTGTGCTCCAAAAAGGTTGAACGCAAGACTCCCGGTGCAGTACAAGCTTTGGGAGCAGAGGCGTGGCGACAAATAGCCAAATGTGGTACCCTCCAAGGTGGCGTCCTGGGCAGAACCAGGGGCGCCACTGGACCAAGAGCTATATCTAGCTCCCGAAGGAGTTTCGTGGCCGTAAACCCAAAGGGCTTAGGGTATGACTGGCATCTCTTGGTGGCATAGGCACCGTCGAGATCAGATGCGGATTCAGTGAAAGCTGTTGGCGAGTGAGGTAGGCGCTGGGCTCGCACGTACAGAATGTGAGTGTGTGAATAACTGGAATTTAAATTTTGTTTCGTTTTTAATTTTATTGATGTTTGTATTCTCTTTTCAGAGATTATATTTTGAAATAGAATAGTTTTAAAGATAAATATTTAAAGAATTATTAATGCTGAAAATTGTTTGGATATACATTTAGAGGTAAGATAGTTGATGAATTTACTCGGGTAATCCCTAATTATTAGTTTCCCTTCCGTGTATAGTAAATGGATTGTAAACGGAGGATATCATCTCTTCTACAGAGAGTGGAAGCTTGGATGGACTGCGATAGGGGTTTTCTAGATGAGTGCTCCGCTCAGCCCTGAGACGGAGGGCTTTCATACCTCACTAGACACCTGAACTGCCCACTTGCATTAGCTGACGAGCCTGCTTCCTTTTGTATTAGCCTACTACCACCAACCTCAGCGCACAAGTGAGAGCGTGTGCCCCTTTTCGTTTGGTTGTTGTTGTTTTTTTACATTTCGTTGTGTAGATATATTTAAGTAAATTTGTTCTATTCGCCCGTTATAAAATTCTTTTGGTATCTTGTTTAGATTGGGGAATTTGGCCTCATTTGGAAGTGTGCACACTTCCCTTGTAAATATAAATTATAATTATATTATTGTGAATATCATTGTACATTTCTTTTTGTTAGTAAAGGACTGTATATACAATCCGTTTCATACTCCTTCGATTTCTCATGTCTGAATTAGTGTAGGAAGCGGGTTGGAACGATTGGGATTAGAGCATAGATTTTTGGCCCGCTACAGTGTCTGCGCACAAAGTGAGAGCAGAATGCACTGACTCAGAGTGAACCTGCCATTGAAAGGTTATCAATCTCTAGAGGTAAAATCAAGTCAGCAACCTTCCGCGACATCATGATGCAAATTGAATGCTGGCGGAGCAGTATCCATACTAGGAAATGCATCTTTCAAATCAGATGTAGTTACAAAGAAAATATTTATTATCTTTGAGCGCTCAAGTTTTCTTCACAAAACTGAAACATGTCTTCTGGTGTAAGAATTTGCCTCTCTGTAGTTCTCTGCATACTGGTACAAGCAGTAGCTCTCTTCATTGTTCCCCCAATCCCATTACATGAATTTTTGCCATGGGATGTAGCAAAGAAGAGCCATTCACAAGACAAACCAAAATCCTCTTCATGGTAACAGATTTGTGAAGTTAACATAACATGACATAATTTCCTGGATGACAAAAGCCCCAAGGACCTATCAAAGGTCATCTGCCTCTGTCAAAACCTACCCACAAAATGCATTCATAGGATTGTGTCAGATCATGCATCTACAATATACCATTTAAATAATGCATAGGATTGTGTCAGATCATGCATCTACAATTTGAACCATCCATAGGAATGTGCAAAAACAAAAAGCATCATTATCAACACTAGTCAAAATCCAAATCAATCATAATATACAATAATAAAAAACTGCATCCACAGGAATGAGTCCAGAATAACACACACCCGAAAGTTTACCCTCCCTCCCCATATAATCATCTAATCTGCATTTGAAAACATTCAAATTTGTGCTGTCTACTGTCTCAGATATCAAACTATTCCAGTAATCTACCACTCTATTGTTGAAAAAATATTTTCTAACATCCAACCTGCACCTCTGTTTTTTTAATTTTTAAGTGGTGACCCCTAGTCCTATTACTATCTTCCAACTCAAATAAATTTCTAAAATCCAACTTATCCATCCAGAACAGATCTTTCAAATGAGAACATATTTAATACCCTCAGTCTATCTTCATATTCAAGGTGCTTCAGGGAGGTATTATTTTGTTGCCCTCCTTTGTACTGACCATGCTTGTAAACAGTACTCTAAATGTGGCCTAACATACGAGTTGTAGAGTTTAAGGATAACCTCTTTACTCTTGTAGCTATCATTCCTTTTAATGTATCCTAGCACCCTATTTGCTCTATTTTTGCCTCAATACATTGCTTTGAAAACTTCAGTGACCTATCTACTACTACACCTAAGTCCTCATCCTCAACTGAATTCAGCCAATGCCCATCCATTTCATAGCTGAATTCCCTATTATTCCTTCCCATGTTAAGAACTTTACTATGTAATCGCCTGAGGGCCTTTTGTTGCCTTTTATTTTTACTCGTATTCACCCTGCTTATTATGATAATTCATCATCTTTTTTTTTCAAACTCTTATGTTAGTGAGTAATCATCTAATTAAAATACATAAATGGCTTAGGTCAGTCCTTCTTTGTTTCTAAACCGAGATTTATGAATGAGAGTAGCTTGACTCCATTTTAGGGGCTAAATACACTTGTTTTTCATTTTTTATCCAATTTAAATGAGGAAATGCCTTAAGTTAGTATGTTATTGAAAGTACACAAATCAGCAAGCCTATTTTGTCTGGAAAATACAGTTGTGGTGGGGCGAATGTGAGTGTGTGTAAAAGGGCCATTCTCCCACCCCTTTTCTCAGTACCCTCTCCCTCCCTCTGTAAGAATGTGTGTGAATGGGAATGGGTTTGTTTTCTTTTTGTTTAATTCATGTATAAAATGATTACCATGTTTTTCTTTCTTTCCAGGCGTTATTCTGGAAAGATAATAGCTAATTTTAAGATATCACTCTAATAAGATATTACTTTGTATTAAGAAAATTTAACGAAGCGTTATTCTGGAAAGAGAGAGAGTGGAAGTGTGGACTGGAAGAAAGAGGGGTTCTGTAGAAGAGTGCTCCACCCAGCCCTGAGAGGAGGGCTTTCGTGTCTCTATCCACCTGAACCGCCATACCTGCCTTCGTTGACAATCCTGCCTCCTTCTAGTTAACCAACTACCACCCACCTCCAGCAAGACATAGCGCGTGTCCCCCTTTTCGTTCGGTTGTGGTTGTGTTTTTTTTGTTTTGTCTAGAATTTACGTAAATTGTTGTATCCGCCCGTTATAAGATTCTCGTTTGGTATCATTATTTTTATTTGGGAATTTAGCCTCATTTTGAAGTGTGCACACTTCCCTAGTAAAATATAAAATTTTTGTAAATATAAACTGTAGCTATCATTGTATTTTTTTTGTAAGTAAAGGGACTGTATATACAATCCGTTTTATTCTCCCTCGATTTCTCACGTCCGGACAGTGTAGGAAGCGGGTTGGATCGATTATCGATTGGAATTAGAGATCTATTTTCGGCCCGCTACATTTGGCGCCCGAATAGGGACGTGAGACTTCGAAACTGGGAGCGTGACTGGATTGGATTGCAGTCCATACCCAATTAGTGTGACAAGTAGTTTGATTGATTTTTCCCTCCTCCTATCTTTTTACTAACTTGGGAACAATGGCTGTAGCGGAAACATTGAATGAAGAAGTAGTGCGATTGAGACTGGAGTTGAGAAAGAAAGAAGAGGAGTGTGAAATGTTACGGGAAATGATGGAGGGAATGGAGAATAAAATAAAAGGGATGAATGAAAAGACTGATAGGATGAAGAAGGAAATGGGAGACCGACAGGATCAGACGGACCGACGGATGCAGGACCTGTATGACATGATCAAGGGGTCAGGACCGGCCATAGGACCCTCGACCTTGACCCCTGCTCCGACTGAAGGGGATAAGACTAATGGGATCAATGGGAGTGTGTGCGAGTCTAGAGAGGATAGGGTGATTATGAGTGATAGGAAGGACGGAGAATGGAAGAGAGTTGAATGCAAGAGAAGAAGGAAGAGTGGTGCAAAGGGGAAGGATAGGAAGGTAAGAGGCAAGAGTGTGGACTCATTGTACTCGGATGAAGGAGAGAGTGATGGTATGATTGATATGAGTGAGAGTGAAGGCAGCTCAAGTGAGAGTGAAGTGAATGTGGGAAAGGGTATTTTGATAAGGGAAGTGCCAAAGATAGATAGATTTAGGTTACATGGTGGGAAAAGTGTGGAAGAATTCTTCGGGGAATTTGAGCGATATTGTAAGCTCAAGTACCCGGAGAATAAGGGATACTGGATGAATGTTTTGGGGGAATGTTTGGAGGGAAAAGTATTGGAGTTTTTCCGCGTGATTACAAGTGTGGGGGAACCAAGGTACGATGTGGTGAAGAAGTGGATGATTGGACAGGTGAAACGAATGAAAGAGAGTGTGAAGTATAAAAGGGTAAATGAATTTGAGAAGGCTCGAATGGGGAAGAGTGAAAGTGTGAATATGTATGCACATAGGCTTGAGAGTATGGCAAGAACGAGGTATGGTGATGATGATGTAAATGAATGTAAACCACTCATGAGGAAGTTTTTGGACACGATCCCACGAAAGGTGAGTGAATGGCTGGGTGGAAAGAGAAAGGAGAGAGTGAGACTGACAGGTGAACGGTTGATGTGGGAGGATGTGTTGGAACTGTTAGAAGATGGACGATTTGATGATGAAAGCGATCTAGAAGAGGATGGATGGTACAGTGTGAATGTTGGGGGTAAGAAGCCCAGGAGCTTTCATCCACCCCAGCAGTTTGTCAGCTACAGGGATGCCCTGAAGGCTGCACCAGCTGGAGTGATGTCAAACTTCCTGGGCCGGCAGAATGGATGGGCAAATGGAGGGTGGTCGAATGGAAGGGGGCAGATGAATTTCAAGCGTGGGAACGGATATATGAGAGAGAAACCGAGGTATGTCCCAGCAAATGAGAGACCGAATGGTGTGAGAAAGATTGTGGAATGTCGTCGGTGTGGAAGGAAAGGTCATATGTTGGCAGAATGTAGGTGGACATCTGGTGCGTGTTTTGGGTGTGGTAAGAAAGGGCATATGATAAAGGATTGCCAGGAAAGTGTGAAAGAGTGCTTCGAGTGTAAAGAAATAGGCCATTTGAAGAAAGATTGTCCGAGGTTGAATGGTGGAGCAACTGCTGGGGAAAGTATGAAATATGCATGTGGTAATTGTGGAAAGGCTGGTCATTATGCAAGGATGTGTCGTGACCAGAGGAATGTATGTAGCTATTGTGCGATGGAAGGACATTCAAGTGAAAAGTGTTGGATTAGACTGAGAGCGCAAGGTGTGAATGGAAAGTCTGAAGCGGGAAACTGAATGGTAAGAGGGTACCTGCTGAAGTATCCTCTGGGTGCATGAGTGTGAGTAATGTGTTGGTAAGTCTGTCTAGTGTGAAAGTGCTGTCTGGTAGGAAGTATGAGTGTCTGAGTGTGAAGGTGGAGTTGAATGGAATTGAGTGTTTGGCTTTAATAGATTCTGGATGCAAGGCGAGCTTGGTGTATAAAGATGTGTATGACAAGTTTAGCGAGAAAGCCCTCCTGTCTGAGTGCAAGGGTAGTTTGGTAGGTATTGGTAATAGGAGAGTGCCTGTGATTGGAATGATAAGGTCACCTGTTCGAATGCATTGTATGATGATGAATGAATGTGAATTTTCTGTGATTGATAAGGTGAGTAGTGAGTATGGTGTGATTTTGGGCTATGATTTTATGAAAATGAATCGTATGGTTGTGCATCCTGCGAGTGATCAGATTGAGAGAAAGATTGGTAAAAATGGGGTGTATAAGTTGTATGTAGGGAAAGATGGTAGCGTTTTGAGGAGTGTGTCTACTGGTATTGAGGTGACTGCTATGGAGAGTGTAAGGCTTGTGAAGGGTGAAAGGGTGTCTGTTAGAGTGAGTTGGAGTAAGGATGTTAGTTTGAATGTGAGTGAGAACACTGTGATATTGGATGGAAAGGATGCGTGTTATAAGGTAAGGCGTGTTGCTTGTGTGTTTGATGGCTTGATGAGAATGAATGATCCTTTTGTATGTGTGCAGGCAGACCCCAGTGTGAAAGGGCAGGTGAGGGGAATCCAAGTCGGAGATGTACTGGGCCACCTCTCCACTGTCAATGAGGTAGGTATGGATGATAGTACGGATATGTATCGAATGATATTTGAGCGAAAGGGAGCCCTCAGTAAGGGTGATCTGGATTTCGGGGTTGCAAAGCTCCCGGAATTCAAGATTGTCCTGAAGGAGGACTCCCCAATCTATCAGCGGCTGAGGCATTTACCACGTCCGGTTGCTGAAGAGATTGAGGAGCAGTGTTTGGAATTGGAGCAATTGGGGGTGATTGAGGAGAGTGAGAGTGCATGGAATAGTCCAATTGTACCTGTACGTAAGCTGGATGGAAGATTGCGTCTGTGTGTGGATTATCGAAAGGTGAATGAAAGGACTGTGAAAGAAAGGTTTCCGATGTGTGTGGTATCTGAGTGTGTGTATAGTATGCATGGGATGGAGTGGTTTACGAAGCTGGATCTGGTACGGGGGTATTACCAGATGCCCATTGCTGAGGAGAGCCGGCCAGTAACTGCCTTCTCTTCCTCAAAGAGGCATTACCAGTTCCGGAACCTCAGCTTTGGGTTGGCTAATGCTCCCGGAGCCTTCCAGCCGGCAATGAATGTTGTGTTGAGTAAGTTTGCGAGTAAGAATGTGATTGCGTTTATAGATATTTTGATTATGACTGAGACTTTTGAGGAGCATATGAGATTGGTGAATGATGTGTTGAGAACGTTGGAGTGTTGGTGTGAAGGTGAAAGTGGCGAAGTGTGAATGGTTTGCGAAAGAAGTGGAATTCCTTGGGCATATGGTGAGTGAGAATGGATTGCGTAAATCATCGAAGTATGTTGAGAAGGTGCGAATGTTTCCTAAACCGGTGACTGTGAAGCAACTGAAGTCATTTTTGGGTTTGATTGAGTTCCAGCGAAAGTTTATACGTGATTGTTCTGGTGTGAGTAAGCCTCTGACTGAGTGGATGGGCAAGAAAGGTAGTACGGTTGTCAAGTGGAATGATAAGATGAATGAGGCGTATGAGAGATTGAAGGAGGCAGCGGCTGAAGATGTTGAATTAGCTTACCCAGATTATAGTGTAAATGCTAAAATACTTGAATTGTATACAGATGCGAGTGGGTATTGTATGGGAGGTTTTCTGATGCAAGAGCAGCGTTTGAATGGAGAGAATGTCAGGCGAATAATTGGGTATGTATCCAAGGCTATGAATGTTGCAGAACGAAAGTATTCGACTGTGGAACGAGAGCTGGCTGCGATAAGATATTGTTTGAAAGTGTTGCGTCCATTTTTGTATGGTGTGAGGTTTGTGATAAAAACCGATCATCAACCTCTTGTGTATCTGCAGCGTATGAAGTGGGCTGATAGTAGGATTGCAAGGACTTTGGAAGATTTGAGTGACTTTGACTATGTGATTGAGTATGTGCCTGGTGAACGGAATGGAGTGGCTGATTTGATGTCAAGGTATCCTGGTACGAATGATGAAAATGTGTGTGGAGTGAGTGATCCTGAGTATTTGCCGAAAGGAATTATGAATGGAAAAGAGAGTAAGGGTGGTGGTGATTCCTTGTTTGAGAGTGTATGGAATGGTATGCAAGATTTGAAGAGTGATGGAGTAGATGTGAGAGTGCCCGATAGTGTAGATGATTTAAGGAAGGAGGTAATGAATGAAGTGTGTAGGAAGCCTGAAAGCATTGGTATGGCAAAGGTGCGGAACTTCATGAAAGAATTGAGAGCGATGTGTATGCAAGGGGTCCCGCCATTTCAGGAAGTGTTAATTGTAGTGAGTCGTTTGTATGGAGTGATTGTATATGTGCACTTTGGTGGTGAGAGGCCGATTGTGTACAAGGATGAGAAGATGAAGGGTTTGAATCCTAATGTGGTACATCTGCAATGTTTGAGCGGTGTGCACTACAATTGGGTAATTGAAAAGTGTTTATATATAAGAGAGAAGAATGATTGTCTGGATGAAGATGAGTGTGTGTTGAGTGATGATATGGGAGTTGATGACAGTGTGGATATCAGTGCTGATGTTGGTGTGCTTGTTCCTTCGGTGTATTGCGAACATGGTGGACCTGATATGATGGAAGCGAGAGTGAAAGTTAGTGAAAGGTTGTTCTGTGGTTTGATTGATACTGGAGCGCAAGTGTCTTTAGTGAATGAGAATATTCTGAGTAAGTATGAAGAGTTTAGATGTTGCGAGCATAAACCTGTGAAGTTACGGATAAGTGGATTAGGGAATGGCATGATAGTGGCATGGGAACAGGTTAGTCTGAAAGTGAGTTTGGGTAATGGTGTGAATGTGAAGCATGACTTTGTGATTCTGAAAGGTGAGCAAATGCCTTGTTGTTTCTTGCTTGGTGTAGACTTTATGAGATTAAATGATTTGTCTTTGGATGCTGATAAGGATTGTCTTATGAAAGGTGAATGTGAGGTGATGAAGTTGAATGAGTGTGCAAAGAATGTTGTCAAGTTTTGCGGTATGATTGAGTTGGTCATGGATGATGAGAATGAGATTTTAAGTGATGATGATATTCTAGAGATGCAAGAGATGTGTCCTTTTGTTAGTGAGTTGAAGAGGTGTGTAATGATGCGTGTTGATTTGAATGAATGGCCAGAGTGTTTAAGTCATTTTAAAAGGTATGCTAAGGATTTTGTTGTTTGTATGGATGTTGTACATTTTGTGAGGCATGTGAAGGGTGGTGATGATATGTATGTACCTGTGATGTCCTTAGTTGGTATGATTGGTCTGGTGAAGGTTGTGCATGATAATTATGGGCATATGGGTAAGTTTAAGCTGTGGGAGTGTATGAAGGAGCGTGTGTTCCATCCGTTTCTGAGAACTGTTGTGAATGATGTTGCAACTACGTGTGAAAGGTGTCAGAAGCGAAAGGTGCAAGGTGTGCAAGTGAAACCACCGATGTTGAAAGTTGATGCGAAAGAACCGTTTGAATTGGTAGTGATTGATTGTGTGTCTTTGCCGCGTACGAGTGCTGGGAATGTTGGTATGGTTGTGATGGTTGACCATAAAAGTAAGTTTGTGTATGCAGCGCCTGTGAGAGATAAAAGGAGTGTGACTGTTGCGCGTGTGGTTGAGCAGTTGTTTTTTCCTATGTGTGTATGGAAGCCTAGAAGATGTCTGAGTGATAATGGGCCTGAATTTGTAGGGGAACTGTTTGAGCAAATGTTGAGAGAGAATGGTGTGGAGCATGTGAGAACAACTCCGTATGTACCGTCTTCAAATGGATTGGCTGAACGGACTATAAGAACCTTGTGTGAGATGTTGAGAATGATGAGTACGACAGTGAATGACTGGGATGTGTGTCTGGGGAGAGTGTTGTGGGCGTATAATTCAACTGTGCATAGTGCAACTGGAATGTCCCCATGTCAGTTTGTGATGAATTTTGAAAGGCGAGTGAAAGATAGGTTTCGTTTGAGTGAAAGTGAGCAGAGTGTATGGCGTGAGGCGCATGAAAGGTTCCGTTCATTTGAATTAGTTACAAAAGTATTGAAGGTGAAAGAAGTGAAGGGTAGGTTGAATGTATCAAAGATGAGTGAGAAGTTTGATGGACCTTATAGAGTTGTGAGGGTTTGGGAAAATGGAGTGACATATGTTTTGGAGAGTTTGAATGACGGCATGACTGAGAGAGTGCGGGCTCATCAGAGTCAGTTAAGGAGATGGAGAGAACCTCCTGACTACCTGGTGAGCCATCCAGTGTATGGACTGTGTAGAGAGAGAGGTAAAGTGCATGATGATGAGATTGAATGTGATAGTATGGATCTGTCTGGGAAAGAGCTAGTCTTAGTCTCGAGGAGTAGAAAGCGTACAAAGAAGGGTGAAAGGAAGAATGCAAGTACGAATGAAAGTAAGTCTGAGCAGAGTGTTTCTGGTATGGGGGATCTTGAAAGAGAGATTGAGTTTTTGCGTAAACAGGTGAGTGATTTGGCTGGTATAAGTAGACGAGTGAGTGAGCTGCCTGTGCCTGATTTTTCTGGTTTTGGGAACAGTATGAATGATAGTGTGTTTGGGCAGAATGAACCTAGTGTGGCTGATTTTTCGGGTTTTATGAATGGTAATAGTAGGGGTGAGTTTGATGTAGTGAATGATGAAGTGGCTGATTTTTCAGGTTTCTGGTAGGAACCAGTCGAAGGGGTTTCTGGTATGCCAGTTGAGAATACAGGGGATGTGAATGACCTGTCTGTTTCGCAAGAATGTACCTTGAGTTGGATGAGAGCTGTGAGTGAGGAGCTGATGAATGGGGGTATGAAGAGTGAGGGTTCTGAACGGAAGAGTATGAAAGAATTCTGTCGTGAGATGGGAGAACTGGTAATGAGGGCTAAGAGTATGGTTGATGAGATGATAAATAGTGACGATGAGACTGACAGGACGACTGACGAACAACCCCGACTAATTGCTACGCGTAGCCAGGGACCAGTAGACGAGTGTGAATGGGTGCAGAAGGGTGCGATTGAGCACAAGTGGTACCGTGAAGAGTGATTGAAAGGGTTTAGTGAGTGGCTGGTCGAATGGCTTAAGGAAGGAGGGGTGTGGTGGGGCGAATGTGAGTGTGTGTAAAAGGGCCATTCTCCCACCCCTTTTCTCAGTACCCTCTCCCTCCCTCTGTAAGAATGTGTGTGAATGGGTATGGGTTTGTTTTATTTTTGTTTAATTCATGTATAAAATGATTACCATGTTTTTCTTTCTTTCCAGGCGTTATTCTGGAAAGATAATAGCTAATTTTAAGATATCACTCTAATAAGATATTACTTTGTATTAAGAAAATTTAACGAAGCGTTATTCTGGAAAGAGAGAGAGTGGAAGTGTGGACTGGAAGAAAGAGGGGTTCTGTAGAAGAGTGCTCCACCCAGCCCTGAGAGGAGGGCTTTCGTGTCTCTATCCACCTGAACCGCCATACCTGCCTTCGTTGACAATCCTGCCTCCTTCTAGTTAACCAACTACCACCCACCTCCAGCAAGACATAGCGCGTGTCCCCTTTTCGTTCGGTTGTGGTTGTGTTTTTTTTGTTTTGTCTAGAATTTACGTAAATTGTTGTATCCGCCCGTTATAAGATTCTCGTTTGGTATCATTATTTTTATTTGGGAATTTAGCCTCATTTTGAAGTGTGCACACTTCCTTAGTAAAATATAAAATTTTTGTAAATATAAACTGTAGCTATCATTGTATTTTTTTTGTAAGTAAAGGGACTGTATATACAATCCGTTTTATTCTCCCTCGATTTCTCACGTCCGGACAGTGTAGGAAGCGGGTTGGATCGATTATCGATTGGGATTAGAGATCTATTTTCGGCCCGCTACACAGTTTTATAGATAAAAATAGGCCCTAAGCAAAGTTTTCATAAAATTTAAGATATAAAACAGTCTCGCATGAATGGCTGCACTGTTTTTAATAATTAGAAATAGGTTTTAGAGTGTAACTGATTTTAAAAACATCAAACAACCATGGCTGTTGATGGAAATTTGTGGAAGAACTGAGAATTATCAATCATAATTATAAATAGGTAGAAGGCTATTAATAATTTTTTAATTATATCAATAGAATAATTCTTTTCAATTAAAATGATATATTATTGAATTTATAAAAAAGGATTTCAATATTTTATTTTAATTATTTTTGATAATGTGTACCATTTGTAATTTTGCAGAGGGCGAGTTTGAGAAAAAAAGCTGGGCGACTAATGGGTTCAGTCACTCTGCACTTTAAAGCTACCCTCAACTTCTTTAACTACAGCTGCCAATTTAGTGTCATCAGCAAAAATTGACACTTTGCTATTTACAGCCTCCCCAAGATCATTTATATAAACTATGAATAATAAAGAGCCTAGAATGGATCCTTGAGGTACGCCACTGATAATGTCCCTCTAATGTCTTTCAGCAATTCATCTATCCAACTCAAAACTTTACAACATATCCCATGCATTTTTAATTTGTGAACTAGTCTCCTATGTGGAACCTTCTCAAAAGCTTTGCTAAAATCTAAGTATATTACACTAACATTCTCTTCCTTATCTAATTCTGCCGTGCCAAGAAAGATCACCAAATATACAGAATAATAACTTTACTGAAGCGTTCAAAGTTTTCCTTTATTGCAATGCCCCCCAAAATGGTATATTTCCAAGATTCTGTTAAACATTTAATGTATTTACTCCATTATGGGTGTCATCTTTCATATTTGTACTTTCTTTTGTGCATTAATTTTATATTTTTGGCTCAGTTGCACAAAACTCTTTTTCCTTTGGTTTGTAGATTGTTATTCACTACGAATGCAACGTAAAGAAACCGAAAATAAGTGTATTCGGTGTTTTTCTTCTTGAATGACCATTAATATTAAACAAGAAGACACCGATTATACCTATATTCGGTGTTTTCACTTTGTATTATTGACAACATTAAGCAATCAGACTTCATTATAATTATGGTAACCACATTACATTATACATTCATCACTGTTTTTGTTTATTATTCGAATTTTTAACAAGTCATTGGGAAGGTACAAACAATCCTATAAATCTATGTAATTTTTATTGATATTTTGACCATAAAAATACAAACCAAACAGAATCTTTAAAAAATACAATGAATTTATCTTTCTATTTGCATGTTAATATTAGTTTGAAATATACTTAATTTAATAAAGAAAATAGTGAACATAGTCATATTTAAAACGAACTGAGTAAAAGTATAAAACTTCACAAAAACTGTAGTTATATCCCTTTTTAAGGAAAAATGACTAAATACACAAAAGTAAATCCATTTTAAACTTAACGGAAAAATTCATAAGACCTTGATGTTTAATCTACTCTAGAATTTAAGAGATCAGAGATATTATCACTAGTAGGGGTTATTCCAAAATGCTCGATGGAAAATAGGCATTCTCATAACAAGACCCGAGTGAATTTTATCCAATTTTTCTTTATGAATTCCTCTGGGCTTTGATGAATATTTTGCCGAATAACTGGGTGTAATAATTTCTTTCATAAATTTAACTTTAGTTCCAGAGTCCTGAAATGTTTTTTTATAGATCAGTCTGTGCAGACCTTTCTTAAATCAGATTTCACATAAATCTTGTAAAAGTGGAATATTATTCTCAAAAGACGCTCTTCGGGTTGTTCTTAACCTTGACAAGCTTTCGTAGGCCTTAAAATCATAAAGTTGCATTTCTAGGACCGTTGTTCTCTTTGTTGAAAGTTCCAGTGAATCGCAGAGGTCTCTCATATCATACAGATTCTTCTTTTTCTGGATTACTTGTTCAATTTTTCCATGAACGCCATCTGCGGCAAAGAATGTGCAACCGGTGACTAGATATTTCAACGTGATTTCCGAGGGTCAAAGATCTTCATTGACAAGTAAAGCGAATGCCGAATATAATTTCCAGTTTTTATTCTGAGCAACGCAATTATCTGTCCAAAATATAAACTTTTTATCTCTATTTTCCTTAATTACTTTGATATAGGATGATGCAACATCAGGAGCATTCCTACCTCAAGGACTTTCATTCCAAACTACACAATAATGATGTTGATTTTTCTTTAAAGAAGCAAATGTTTCATTAAACACAACCATTCTCGAGCAGAAAAACTTTCTTTAACATCAGGCATCCTTGGCAGGAGCAAATCTTTTTGCATATCAACGGCAAATATTAGGAGTCCATCCATTTGTTTGTATATCTCACTATCTTTATTGTATTCTTTTCTTGCTTCCTTTTACATTTCCTTGTGTAATTGAGCCTTTTCAGCATTTTCTTCATTCATATTCAATTCATAAAATAATCATGTTGAACATTTGTCAACACAAGGTTCAGTAAAACTTATGTTCATTTTCTTTAGTATACTCCAATAGGATTCATATGAACAATGGACTGATGCGCGTTTTTCTTGAAATAGTTTATACATTGAAGCAACGGAGAGATCTGTTGGAAGGTATCTTACATGTGGAGCATGGTCTCTTCTGAAATGAGAAATAACTGGATTGAAAGATTCGATGTGATTCATTATTACTTCTCTATTAACTCAATTGGTAGGTTCACAATTTCCTGTTATCTGGCACTGCAATATTTCCTGACAAATTAGTTGTGGATGAAGAAGCTGCATCAATGGAATGAAATAATGATTTTATAACCTGATCTTGACTGTACCCTAAAGTGCTGAGAAAAAATTTCTGACAGACTTTGATTGCTTGTCCTTGGGCATCGCTCAGTGTATACACATACAATGACTTCTTCCTTGATAAATGTTACTAAATATGCCTTCTTTCTACTTCTTTCCTTGCTACTTTGCTTGACAACCATGCTCGCCTCATATCGTAGAAGTTTTTCCAAAATTCTGAGTGAATGTGGTTTCATATTTCATCTGAAAACTTGTTGTGCCATTGATTTCCTCCTTTTTTTTTAACCCCAGAAGCAACAGAGGTGTGATGGGAAGCCATTTCATTGTCATACACTGCTTCATGCGCATTGGAAACTCCAGGAGATTGAACTTGTAAGTATCACATACAATAATTTCAGGAATTACTGCATTATCATAATGATAATCATCACCATCATCCTCTTCCCTTACCTCACTCACCACCACCTTAATTTATGCTTGTTACCTTGTATACACAGCATAACGGTGCAAGTATTTTTGTGTTAACAAATGGACACACATATAACTTAGAAGCATACAAATATTTAAGGCTTGCTCCTGAATATAAATATATATAAACAACGATATATTAAAGATAAATGATATTGAAAGTTAAATGTCGGTGACTCAGCAAGAGATGCAGGCAGCCGCGCAGTGTGGTGAACATGACAAACATACACAATGCACAAAAGAGAACATAATCTGGATCCAAATAAAAAAAAATCCTAAATTACTGGTTTATAGACCGACAATTCACCCATAGTGGGTCTAGCAGTCTAGGCTACCAAAGAGACAAAGAAAAAGAGGCTGGACAAACAGATGAAGCAAAACAAGTGAAAAAGAAGATCAGCAAAAGAAAAATATGCTGGGGTCAGGAGGGCACTTAAACCTCCAGGAACAGACACAAGGAAGTGTAAGCCTGAACCCCCTTGCTGGCTCATATTTAGTTTGATATGATTTAATTTGATTGAAGATTAAATTTGATGCGAGAGACATCACAAACTAATCATCTCTCACCAGCCAAGCTATTCAACTTCATCTTGAAATCAATAATGAAAAGATTTAATGAATTGTTATTTCTTTTACATTCCAGTAATTATGACTATATTAATAATACAGGCCATATTATTAAAAAAATTAGAGTTATTATACATATAAAGAAAATATTTAATTATAAATCTAAAATAAAATAAAGAGGCAAACGCATTTTGTGATAGAAAACAAAACTAAATTAAAATTAAAGCTTAATATGTTTTATACTTACTGTTCTTTTAAAAATTGGAAGATGTTTGATGGTGTAGTGTAATTGCAAGCCATGGCTACCAGCCCTTCTGCTTTAACGACGAGACTATCTCCTACTGAATTAAAAAGATAAAACTTGACATAGGCAGAAAAAACTCTCTTGTACATTTCAGTACAGACACGTAGCTCACAATTTGTTCAAGAAAAAACAGGTTGCTGCATGAGAGGAGTGGCAATAAATTGATAGAAAGCTTGCAGACCGAATATTCAGTATAATCAGTGTTTAACCTCTGCATTTTGCATATTCACTGTTTCTTCTATTTTAACCATGGTAGTGTCGTGTATATTCGGTGTGTGGCCAATTTCTAACTCAATACAAGTGAAAGATGGACATAAACCAATGACAGAAATGGAATCTACGGGTCAAACTACATAAGAGTCAATATATAACTCAAATTTGGAAAATTTGTATATTCGGTGTTCTTCCTTTGCACGGTAGAATTGTTTAGTAACATAATCCATAAAATGCAGTAAATTTATTAAATATGATCTACCTCTTCTAAACCCATGCTGAGCATCCTTTATTAACCTACCACACTCTAGATGGTCAGAAATCCCCTTCCTAACTATCTTCTCAAGAATTTTACAAATGATAGGAGTTAAGCTCACCGGCCTAAAGTTATTTTGGTCCTCTTTACTTCCCTTTTTAAAAATTGGCACTACATTCGCTAATTTCCAACTGTTAGGTATTTCTCCAAACTCTAGTGATCTAATATATTGTAGCGAATTCTGCTGGTAACTCAGGACAACCCTCTACATATAAGCCCCAACTTGATCCAAAGATCTTGGTTGGTAATCTGCCACTTATCTTCTGGGCACCACCTTCATATTCGGGTATGAAGGCAACCAAATCAGTACAGGATTGAGTTCCTAATTTCTTTCAGATCTCTAACCAAAAAAAATAAAGAAAAAATAGGAATCCCTAAGATTAAATTTAATGAAAAAAACAACAGCTAATTTAACCTATTACATATATAACCCCAATTATTTACAAATATTTACATTTAGAAACCAAAACAAATATTCATATATATTTCAATTTTGATCCACACATTGGAACCAGAATAGATGAAGGTGAAAGTCAAGAGGGATTATTACAACTCGTTAGTAATTATTACTCATGAATAGAAATGAGTCCGGCGAATGTGTGATCAAAATGCAATAAATTCAAAATTGTATACAGCGATACTGGTTATTTTCCAAAAAACAGTAATGTACAATTATTACAAAAGTGCTCTACACTTTCTTCTGGACTTCTAGCCTAACAAGACAAGTCCACAGTAGCACAACATAGACACTGAACATAATTTGAATCCCTATTCATTAAAACTGTATGATGGAGTCACAAGACTAGTTTCAAGAGGTCACTTGCCAAAATCCAGGACACTTTCCTCAACCGGAATCAAATGTACATAAAGAAAATTGACACTATATAATCATGATAAGAGATAGCAAATTTCCAAATCAGGGAAAGTGACAAGCATTGCTCAAGTTCCTTTGGGCTAAAGTTTCCTTTGGGGCTAATGTTTCCTTGGAGCTAAAGTTCCCTTTGGGGCTAAAGTTCCCTTTGGGGCTAAAGTTCCCTTTGGGGCTAAAGTTCCCTTTGGGGCTAAAGTTTCCTTGCCCTAAAAAAAAAAATAATTGGCTTTTAACTGTACATAAATGGAATGATTTGGAGAACACATGAAACAATACATACAGGTATAATAAAAATTAATCAGTATCATGCAAGACAATCATAACAATAAAAAAAGAAGACATGCAAAGCATAATGTGTTACTTGAGAGGGCCTAGTACAAAAATAAGCAGAGCAAAAAATGCAGGTACAAGGAAAGGTATTAAACCTACACAATTATACAGGGTTGCACACACGACAGGACATCCTGAAACAGAAAGGTTTCTTTTAAGTTCATAGAAAATTGAAGGAGAGAGGTAGACATAAAAAAGAGTTTGTAGGAGATTTGCCCACTTCAATATATCTTCTCAAAAGCTACTGCAATAATATGTTATTAATTCTATAATAACTAAAGAATTTTCTTGGATCTTTATTATTATTTTGAGCTAAATTAATTTCTGCCGCCCTTTTGCTCTTCTACCAGAAATGAGGTAAATAAGATTATTTAGCTCATTTTTGGTAGACCTATAATGATATTAATGATAGTCCCCCTATGCCTAGCCTAACCCTCCCTCCTGTTCTCATTCAAACTACCACTTATTTCACTTTCTGCCACAACCACATCAAATAAATCACTTTCAACCTCTTCTTCTCTCAGGGCATTAAATCTGTTAGTCAAACTAACAGGTTCCATGTCCCTCTTACCCACATACCTAACCTGTCCTAACCTATCTATTCTATCCCTATTCACCCACCATTCATCTTCACTCACATCAGTTACTTCTTTCTCTCCAGTCCCTAGTCTAAGCCTATCTTCCACCTTCCTGGTCCCAGCCACATTCTTCATACGTACACTCGCATCCCTTCTCATTTCATTCACCAACTCACTTAATCTCTTGCACTCATCATGCAACCAACTCACCTCCTCTACCAAAAGCCACATTTGCACTAGTCACATAATAACACACTGGGCATTCACTTACATTAGCTCTTCTTTCAACACCACAAAAATCACAAACTAAATACACACTGCTTACATCAAAAGGCCTACTGACTTCATCCAAAGCAACAGCCATACTGATAAACTTTTCAAAATATAATTAAAAATTCCTTTAGTATTATGTCTTAACACTCAAAGTTAACTATCTTCCCAAACTTAAATATATTACACCGAAAAATCCCAAATGCAAAAATGTCACTGAATAGAGAGCTCGCTGAGAACACATCCGATCACTACTGACACTATTCAAGTCTAGAAAATAAGCCTGTACCAGTGATTACCTCAATAATTGGAAGAGCAAGATATAATTTAAGATCATCCGCAAACAGGGCAAATTTGCATGATAAACCTGCAGCAATGTAATTGATAAAGATAAGGAAAAGTACAGGATCAACCACTGAACCTTGTGGGAGTCCACTCATAACATGAACAAAATGACTAGACGAGCCTTGTAAAATGACACTCAGTTTACAGTTCTGTAAAAAGTCACTTAGCCAGCCTAACAGAGGGTTACCAATGCCAATATGTGACAGTTTGGTTAAGAGCAAGTGATGGTTAACAACGTCAAATGCCTTGCTGAAATCGAAATACAGGACATCAATAATAGCACTAAAATCAAGGTGTTTACTAACATAATCATAGGCAAACAATAATTGATCAGTCACTGATAAACCTGCACAAAAACCAAACTGAAAATTTGATAGCAAAGAGTTAGTGTCCAAGTAGGCATAAAGCTGCAAAACTATTATTCTCTCAAGAGTAAAATATGTGCAACCTTCCAAGCAGAGGAAACTTTCATTGAATAAATGCTTTTATTAAAGATAAGGAGCAAGGGATAACATAAAGAAGAGGACAATTCCTGAAAACTAAAGAAGGAAGATTATCGGGACCACAACTAGAAGAGTTTCAAATGACTAACTGCTTTAAGAATATCATTCATAAATATATCTTTGAATACAAATTGATAGTAGGAACTTGTGCGGAAAGGTATTGACCTGCACATTATCCACAAATACAGAAGAGGAATAATCTGCAAGATGATTAGCCATGGAGTCATTATCATTAACCCAACAACCATTAATTAAGAGAGGACCTACAGATGGTTTGTAAACTTTTTATTTCTTAGGTAACCATGAAGTCTTTTAGGGTCACCACATGATAGAAGAGACTCTTCATAAACAGAAACAGCTTGCAGTGTTTCTTTTATAGAGAATATTTAGGTCTCTGAATTGGGGCTCTACAACAAAGTGGTTTCTAAGGCATTTGTACCTTCTCCAAGCCGTACTCTTCTGCACAACAATCACACCAGATATGGTCCTAGACCAAGGAGGGTTTGTATTCTTTGGATGTTTTTTTAAAGGAACAAATTCATTAAATGCAGAGTGAAGAACTGACAGGAATTTAACGTAGCACATCTCAATGGCACAATAAAAAAATTCAGAATCCCAGTCAACCAATGAAAGAAAGTCATTGAGCAATCGATAATTACCATGATACCACTCAAATAGCTTAACAGGGATTTCAGGAATAACGTGATTCAAAACTACCGAGCAGCAAAACTCAACACCAACGTGTTTGCAGCTAGGGAGAGGTTCTGTGCAGAAAAGTTCAGATACTTTATCATGGCAGGATGTAAAAATCAAATCTAGCACATTATTAGATCAGATAAATGTGGGGAACATGACCCACTGAGTAAGTCCCAAAGAATTGAACATATCAAGAACCAAACCTGACCAGTCAATATCGGGTAGATTAAAATCAACCATTAAAATCACATCCCTTCCAGTGCAAAAAGAATCCAAGAAGGACAACAACTCTACATTATCCAGGAGAGAGTAACTAGGTGGCCTGTATACTACTATAATATGAGGATTGAAATTATGAAGCAGAACACCAAGTATATTTGGATGAGTATTATAAATTCAGGAGATTTGAACAATTTTTTTTTTTTTTATTTTAAGAGCTCATCTGGTGACTGCCTATTTGGGCATAAGTCACCATATTCACAACTGCCTGGTACTAGGTTACTTTAACGTAGTTACATGAAAAAACTACAAAAAAAAACAAGCTCTTAGCATTGGGAGGGGAGGTCCGGCTCCCCCCCCCCCAATGCAGGAACTTGCAACCTACAAAAAAAAAACAGCAACTAGTTAAATAAAGGGGAGAAGGTCGGCCTCCCTCTAAAAGTTGGTAAGTCCATCAGTCAATGTGCGCGAACTCGTCCTGAGTACAAGGGACAGGCGGTAGCACCCCCCGCCCATCCTGGTGCCAAGGCAGGTAACATGCATGAAGATCGCCCAGACTGGGACATTCAACAAGAATGTGCCAAACAGTCTTCACAGTAGGGCGCAGGCGAGCGCTCCATCAAATGGCGCTGTGTCTCGCAGGTGTGTACAATTCAGAGATGACAGAAAGCAATCTGAAGCTCTAGCCGAATTGGGTGTTAGATCCATAGCAACGGCGCAATGGCACGCAAGTTCCCTTCAGCCATAACATAACATAACATAACATAATTACACGGATGACAAAAACCACAAGGGCCTATCAAAGGTCATCCGCCTCCATCAAAACCCACCCACAAAAAGCACCATCACCAGGGGAAGACAAAATCAAAGTCCCCCACAATATAATATAACGGATGACAAAAGCCACAAGGGCTCATCATAGGTCATCCGAGTCAAGCGGCCTCTTTTTCAAGGCACCCAAACTCCCAGGAAAACTACATCCAGAGGATTGCATCCAGAAACAAGGGTATCACTAATCAAGGCTTGTCAAGAACTAAATCATGCAGCTATAGATATATACAAACAATATTAATATATACAAAACTTAGGAACCATCACAACCTTCCCTTCCCATAAACTCATCCAACCTACTCTTAAATACATTTAGATTTGGACTACCTACTACCCTCTGCGGCAATTTGTTCCAGAAGTCTACCACTCTATTGGTGAAAAAATATTTTCTTAAATCCAACCTACACCCTTGCTTTTTAATTTTCAAGTGGTGACCTCTAGTCCGATTTCCATCATCTAACTCAAAAAACTTGCTAACATCCAATTTATCTATCCCGGAAAAAATTTTAAAGAGCTCAATCATATCCCCTCTCACACACCTCCTTTCGAACGAGAACATATTTAATACCCTCAGTCTATCTTCATATTCAAGGTGCCTCAGGGAAGGAATAATCTTTGTTGCCCTCCGTTGCACTGACTCAAGAAGGTTAATATCGTGTCTAAAATGTGGGGACCATGCCTGTATACAGTACTCTAGATGTGGCCTAACATAAGAGTTATAGAGTTTAAGAATAACCTCTTTACTTTTGTAACTGACATTTCTCTTAATAAAACCCAGCACTCTATTTGCCCTATTTCTTGCTTCAATACACTGCTTAGAAAACCTTAATGACTTATCTATTACTACTCCTAGATCTTTCTCATCCTCTACTGAGCTCAGCCAATGCCCATCCATTTCATAGTTAAATTCTCTATTATCTTTTCCCATCTACCATCTTTTTTGCTAAACAGCCCTGGGAGTTGCCCATATTCCTGACATGTAGGAAGGTAAAAACAAGCTTGTCATAGGATTATTATACAGACCACCAAATCTTAGTAAGGAAGCTTCAAATCTTCTGTGGCAGGAGATTGAACGGGCATGTAGAAGTAAGCATGTGTGTATAATGGGCGATTTTAATTACAGAAATATAGACTGATAAGCTCTTGTGGGTGATCAGGAGGCTGAGGAATTTTTGAATGTTGTCCAAGATAATTTTCTGAGGCAGATTATTAACGAACCCACTAGAGGTAATAATATACTGGATTTAGTTCTGACAAATAGTGAAGAAGTTATTAAGGAAACTGAGATTGGAGGAAATTTGGATAATAGTGACCATTGTGAAATTAGATTCAAGATGAAATGGAATGGTATTGATAGTAGCATGAACAATGTTAAAATTCCTGACTTTAGAAGAGCAAATTATAATGGGCTAAGGACTTACCTGGAGGCAGTTGTACAGAAACCAGGCAATGAAATCAATTCAGGAATAGATTCAATGATATCAGTTAGTGGAGACAATAATCACCAGGAGGAAGAGATTACAATTGAAGAGGAGTATGAAAGAATAATTGAGCAATTAATTACAGGTCAGATGATTAACATTCCATATAAGGAGATTAGGACTAAAAATAATGACCCAAAATGGATGACAGATAAAATTAAGCATTATATTGGCATTAAAAAGGGCATTTATAGGAAAATAAAAAATGGAGAGGATCACTTAAGGCAGAGATATAATGAACTAGCAAGAGATGTTAAAAAGTTAGTTAGAGTAGCAGGGAGAAATTATGAAATTAAAGTGGCAAATAGGGCAAAGGAAGATCCTAAAAGTTTTTATCAATTATACAAAACTAAGGTTAGAGATAAAATAGGCCCACTTATAGATTCCAATGGAGAATTAGTGAGTGATAGGGACTCAATGGCTGGAATGCTAAATGACTTTTTTCTCTCAGTATTTACACAGGAGGATACTCTAAATATACCCGAGGTGTCAATGATCTTTCGGGGTAATGATGAAGAGAAATTAAAGGATATCTTGATCACAAAGGAGATAGTGACAAAGGAAATTGATAAAATCAAAAGTAGTAAAGCACCCGGTCCTGATGAGGTCTTTCCTAGAATTTTGAAAGAATGTAAGGATGTGTTAAGTGAGCCCCTAGCATGCATCTTTAGAAAATCATTGGAGAGTGGCATTGTGCCAGTGGCATGGAAGAAAGCCAATGTGATACCTATATTTAAGAAAGGGGATAAAACAAATATGTCTAATTACAGACCAGTAAGTTTGACATCAGTGGTAGGGAAAATGATGGAATCTATTATAGCAAGGAATATTAGGGATCACTTGGATAAGCATAAGTTGATAAAAGAATCACAGCATGGCTTTAGTAAGGGTAAATCCTGCCTGACTAATTTGCTGTCTTTTTATAGTAAGGTGTATGAAGCAGCAGATAAGGATGAAAACTATGATATTTTATACTTGGACTTTAGTAAGGCTTTTGATCGAGTGCCACACTTACGGCTTCTGAGCAAAGTTAAAGCACACGGGATCGATGGCAGTATATTTAGGTGGATTCAGTCATGGCTTGGTGACAGACAGCAAAGAGTTAGTATAGATGGAGTTAAATCTGAGTGGGGGTGTGTTAGCAGTGGAGTTCCGCAAGGATCTGTTTTGGGTCCCTTGCTATTCTTAATTTATATTAATGATCTTGACATAGGTATAAGTAGTGACCTGAGTAAATTTGCTGATGATACTAAGCTAGGTAGGGCCATTAGGGCTGATTCTGATGCTGTTGTAATGCAGGAGGAATTGACCATTCTGTCCAATTGGGCTGAGAAATGGCAAATGAAGTTTAACATAGACAAATGTAGTGTACTTAGTATAGGTAGAAATAATCCACTGAATAGTTATAAATTAAATGGGAGAAATTTAGGGAGGACCGATTGTGAGAGGGACTTGGGTATTTTGGTAAGTTCAGACCTTCGTCCTAGAAAGCAATGCCTAAATGCTAAGAATAAAGCTAATAGGATATTGGGATTCATTAGGAGGAGTGTAAGCAATAAGAGTGCTGAAGTCATTCAAAACTGTATCTGGCGCTAGTAGGCCTCATCTAGACTATGCAGTACAATTTTGGTCACCATATTATAGGAAGGATATTGATTTGCTTGAGTCTGTGCAGAGAAGGATGACAAAGATGATTGGTGGGCTAAGGAACTTACCTTATGGTGAAAGGCTCAGAAAACTAAATATACATACATTGGAAAGGAGAAGAGTCAGAGGGGAATTGATTGAAGTCTTCAAATGGGTAAAAGGATATAATAAAGGGGATCTGGGTAAGGTTCTTATACTTAGTGAACATGACAGGACACGTAGCAATGGGTTTAAGCTTGATAAGTATAGGTTTAGGAAGGAGATTGGGAGGAATTGGTTTACAAATCGTGTGGTAGATGAATGGAATAGGCTCACTAGACATGTGATAGAAGCCTCCTCTCTGGGTAGTTTTAAGAATAGATTAGATAAATATATGAATGAAGCTGCTAGATGGGACTGACTTTTTTATGTACATATGTATATATTTTTCTAAGGAGTGGGGAGATTATTTTGCGGTTGCATGAATGGACATAATCCTCTGGATGCATTTTATGTATATTGTAGATTAGATCTGACGAACTCCTGTAAAGGGTGACAATCTTGATGACTTTTCTCTGGTAAGAAATCTTTTGTGTGTTGACTGGAACAGGCGCTGCCAAGTGTAGGCCATGAATGGTCTTTTGCAGTCTCCTTCTTTTCTTATGTTCTTATGTGTGAGGAAGAGCCATACACTGGTCCAGTCCAGTCACACAAGTCTCGCAGACTCATTGCCATGCTCATGGAACCCAGCATTAGATAATCTCGACATCCGCCCGACTTGCCAAAACTGTAGCATCCCGGATATTGCGAACCAGGGGATGCGGAGATTCCAATGCCCTGAGAGCACTCAGGGCGCTTTGTGAGTTGCTATAAATCACAATCCAATCTCAGAACCAGGCACATTGCATAATTTCCCATATCGAGTGGTGTATTGCCACCAGCTCGACTATGGAGACAGATGCAGCACCTGGCAGAGCCCCGCTGACTTCAAACAGAGGGGATATGGCATGGAAGCCGACCTCCTCTTGGGATTGGAGCCATCTGTATACACTGGCACAGTTCCAGCGTGACATGAGGTGTGCTCCAAAAGGGTCAAACGCATTACTCCCGGCACTGGGGGAGCAGAGGCAGGGCAACAAATAGCTAAAAGTGGTACCCTCCAGGGTGGCATCCTGAGCAGAGGCGCCACTAGTCCGAGAGCTAGGTATAGCTCTCAAACAAGTTTCCTAGCCCTAAACCCAAAGGGCTTAGGGTACAACTGGCATCTCTCATCGACATAGGCATAGTCAAAATCATCTGCAGATACAGTGAGAGCTGTTGGAGACTAGGAGAGGCACCGGGCTCACACGTACAGGCGAATAATGCACTGTGCACGGCGTAGAGCAAGTGGCATCTCTCTCTCTTGGTCATTTACCCCCAACTTGCTCCAGTCTTATTTTTTACTCTTCCTCCTTGATCTTTGCATCCCAGATTACTTGTGCACTTTTTTCTTTTGCTTCCTATATTCTAATTACATCCTTTGCAGTTGTTCTGCCTCAACCCTCTCCCCTCTCTCTCTACTTTGACTTAGTTTTCTTAGTTGTTTGTTCATCTTTCTCCTAGTTAAATACTCTTTCTCCACTTCCTTGTTCCACCACCCCTTGCTTGACCTTTACCCTCCTATTCAGATCCATTTTCCCCCAATCTTTTGCATTGCCACCTCTTTTATTTTTCCTGCTGTGTATAATTTACCCTCATATCCTCAGAGATTATTAGTCCTGCCAATGCTTCTTCCATTTCATTTTCATATGCTCTCCAATCCGCCCCTTTTCTTTTCCATATATTTCTCCGCTTTCCCTTTTTCATTTCCCATACCGGGTCCCATTTTACTTTCACTATTATAGCTGATCCACATCAATACATATGCCTTCATCATCTTGCCACACTTTCTGTTCATTATAGCAAAATCTATTGCACTCCTCCTCTCTCCTTGTTGCCAGGTTGGGATTCCTTGCACTTCTAGATTCTTCAGAATTACATCGCTTTTAATTATCCATCGATACACCCTTCTTCCATTGACATTCATTTCTTCCCCCAGTAGGCCCACATGAGCATTAAAATCCCCCATCATTAACCATTTTTTGTGTCAGGCTCCTAAGTTCTTCTATTAGCCATTCACTCTTCCTCCAGTTGGTACTTTCCACATAATTGTACACTACTGTCACCACTATGATAGGAAGATAGAGCAAGTTGTAAGTTTATGGAGTGTTTTGAGGATAACTTTTTGACCCAATTTGTTAATAAGCCAACAAGGGGTGCCAATATATTAGATCTAATTCTTTCAAATGATGATCACTTAGTTCAAGGATTGAGTGTAGGGGAATCATTGGGAAACAGTGATCATCAGATGGTTCGGTTTAATTTGCAAATAGTTAAGGGTAGAACAACGACAAACTCCACAAAAATTCCAAATTTTTATAGGGGAGATTACGATAAATTACGTGGCATGCTAAATCAGATTAGGTGGGATATAGAATTCCATGGAAAGAATACTTATGAGATGTGGGATATTTTTAAGACTATATTAAACATGGTTCAGGAACAGTGTATCCCGATGAAGTCTATTAGGAAGAAATGTAGGAAACCATTATGGTGGAATCAAGAAATAGCTAATAAAGTTTCAGAGAAAAAAAGGGCATACCAGAGATTACAAAGTGAGAGTAGTTTAGATAATTTAAACCATTATAGGTCAACCAGAAATGAACTAAATAAGATTATTAAGAAGACCAAAAGGACAGCAGAAATTAATTTAGCTAAAAATAATAATAAAGATCCTAAAAAATTCTTTAGCTATTATAGAATCAATAATAACCTAACAGTGATAAAATAGGGCCTATTAAATATGAAGGGGTTTTGAAAGAATCTGATGAGGAAATAGTAGAGGTCCTTAATGATCATTTTGCTTCAGTATTTACAGAAGAGAAACCGGTTAGATTAATTGATGATAATTCTAGGTCAAGGGAAGTAGTGATAAATTCTATTAATATAGACAGAGAAGAAATTAAAGGGCTTATAATGCAGTTAAATACTAGTAAGGCATCTGGCCCTGACAACATTCATTCTAGGATACTCAAAGAAGGTGTAGAAAGTATTGCAGTAGCTCTTGAGAAGATATTTATTAGATCACTAGAGTCTGGAGAAATACCAAATGATTGGAAATTGGCAAATGTAGTGCCAATTTTTAAAAAGGGAAGCAAAGAGGATCCAAATAACTTTAGACCGGTAAGCTTAACTTCTATAGTCTGTAAAATTCTTGAGAAGATGGTTAAGAAGGGAATTTCTGATCATCTAGAGAGTAGCAGGTTAATTAATGATGCTCAGCATGGTTTTAGAAAAGATAGATCGTGTTTAACTAATTTACTGGATTTTATGGATTATGTAACTAAAGAATTAGATAGGGGTGAGAAAGTTGATGTGATCTACTTAGATTTCAGCAAAGCTTTTGATAAGGTTCCACATAGAAGACTAGTTCATAAATTAAAGCTGCATGGGATATGTGGGAACGTTTTAAATTGGATAACTGAATGGCTGAAAAATAGGAAAC
Organism: Ceratothoa steindachneri; assembly: GCA_963969495.1. NCBI lineage: Eukaryota > Metazoa > Arthropoda > Malacostraca > Isopoda > Cymothoidae > Ceratothoa > Ceratothoa steindachneri. Next base: position 138,005,696 of record OZ018318.1, on the reverse strand, counting down.
AGAGAGTTGTACTGAATGGAGGTCAGAGTGGAGGAATGTTATTAGTGGCGTACCTCAGGGATCAGTTTTAGGCCCTTTATTATTTATAATCTATGTAAATGATCTTGGGCAAGGTGTAAATAGCAAAGTGTAAATTTTTGCTGATGACACTAAATTGGCAGCTGTAGTCAAAGAGGTTGAGGGTAGCTTTAAAGTGCAGGGTGACTTAAATAAGTTGTTAGCTTGGGCTCAGAAGTGGCAGATGACTTTTAACCTTAATAAATGCAAAGTTATTAACATGGGGAGAGGTAATAGGGAATTTAGGTATGAGATGGATGGGTATTGGCTTAATTGAGTTTTAGAAAAGATAGATCGTGTTTAACTAATTTACAGGTCAGATGATTAACATTCCATATAAGGAGATTAGGACTAAAAATAATGACCCAAAATGGATGACAGATAAAATTAAGCATTATATTGGCATTAAAAAGGGCATTTATAGGAAAATAAAAAATGGAGAGGATCACTTAAGGCAGAGATATAATGAACTAGCAAGAGATATTAAAAAGTTAGTTAGAGTAGCAAGGAGAAATTATGAAATTAAAGTGGCAAATAGGGCAAAGGAAGATCCTAAAAGTTTTTATCAATTATACAAAACTAAGGTTAGAGATAAAATAGGCCCACTTATAGATTCCAATGGAGAATTAGTGAGTGATAGGGACTCAATGGCTGGAATGCTAAATGACTTTTTTCTCTCAGTATTTACCCAGGAGGATACTCTAAATATACCTGAGGTGTCAATGATCTTTCGGGGTAATGATGAAGAGAAATTAAAGGATATCTTGATCACAAAGGAGATAGTGACAAAGGAAATTGATAAAATCAAAAGTAGTAAAGCACCCGGTCCTGATGAGCTCTTTCCTAGAATTTTGAAAGAATGTAAGGATTTGTTAAGTGAGCCCCTAGCATGCATCTTTAGAAAATCATTGGAGAGTGGCATTGTGCCAGTGGCATGGAAGAAAGCCAATGTGATACCTATATTTAAGAAAGGGGATAAAACAAATATGTCTAATTACAGACCAGTAAGTTTGACATCAGTGGTAGGGAAAATGATGGAATCTATTATAGCAAGGAATATTAGGGATCACTTGGATAAGCATAAGTTGATAAAAGAATCACAGCATGGCTTTAGTAAGGGTAAATCCTGTCTGACTAATTTGCTGTCTTTTTATAGTAAGGTGTATGAAGCAGCAGATAATGATGAAAACTATGATATTTTATACTTGGACTTTAGTAAGGCTTTTGATCGAGTGCCACACTTACGGCTTCTGAGCAAAGTTAAAGCACACGGGATCGATGGCAGTATATTTAGGTGGATTCAGTCATGGCTTGGTGACAGACAGCAAAGAGTTAGTATAGATGGAGTTAAATCTGAGTGGGGGTGTGTTAGCAGTGGAGTTCCACAAGGATCTGTTTTGGGTCCCTTGCTATTCTTAATTTATATTAATGATCTTGACATAGGTATAAGTAGTGACCTGAGTAAATTTGCTGATGATACTAAGCTAGGTAGGGCCATTAGGGCTGATTCTGATGCTGTTGTAATGCAGGAGGAATTGACCATTCTGTCCAATTGGGCTGAGAAATGGCAAATGAAGTTTAACATAGACAAATGTAGTGTACTTAGTATAGGTAGAAATAATCCACTGAATAGTTATAAATTAAATGGGAGAAATTTAGAGAGGACCGATTGTGAGAGGGACTTGGGTATTTTGGTAAGTTCAGACCTTCGTCCTAGAAAGCAATGCCTAAATGCTAAGAATAAAGCTAATAGGATATTGGGATTCATTAGGAGGAGTGTAAGCAATAAGAGTGCTGAAGTCATTCTAAAACTGTATCTGGCGCTAGTTAGGCCTCATCTAGACTATGCAGTACAATTTTGGTCACCATATTATAGGAAGGATATTGATTTGCTTGAGTCTGTGCAGAGAAGGATGACAAAGATGATTGGTGGGCTAAGGAACTTACCTTATGGTGAAAGGCTCAGAAAACTAAATATACATACATTGGAAAGGAGAAGAGTCAGAGGGGAATTGATTGAAGTCTTCAAATGGGTAAAAGGATATAATAAAGGGGATCTGGGTAAGGTTCTTATACTTAGTGAACATGACAGGACACGTAGCAATGGGTTTAAGCTTGATAAGTATAGGTTTAGGAAGGAGATTGGGAGGAATTGGTTTACAAATCGTGTGGTAGATGAATGGAATAGGCTCACTAGACATGTGATAGAAGCCTCCTCTCTGGGTAGTTTTAAGAAGAGATTAGATAAATCTATGGATGAAGCTGCTAGATGGAACTGACTTTTTTTTATGTACATATGTATATATTTTTCTAAGGAGTGGGGAGATTATATTTTGCGGTTGCATGAATGGACATAATCCTCTGGATGCATTTTATGTATATTGTAGATTAGATCTGACAAACTCCTTAAGGGTGACAATGTTGATGACTTTTCTCTGGTAAGAAATCTTTTGAGTGTTGACTGGAACAGGAGCTGCCAAGTGTAGGCCATGAATGGTCTTTTGCAGTCTCCTTCTTTTCTTATGTTCTTAAGATGAGAAGGACTTAGGAGTAGTAGTAGATAGGTCACTGAAATTTTCAAAGCAGTGTATTGAGGCAAAAAATAGAGCAAATAGGGTGCTAGGTTACATTAAAAGAAATGTTAGCTACAAGAGTAAGGAGGTCATCCTTAAACTATACCGCTCTTATGTCAGGCCACATTTAGAGTACTGTATACAGGCATGGTCACCACATTTTAGACATGATATAAACTTATTAGAGTCACTACAAAGGAGGGCAACAAAAATAATACCATCCCTGAAGCACCTTGAATATGAAGATAGACTGAGGGTATTAAATATGTTTTCATTTGAAAGAAGGTGTGTGAGGGGAGATATGATTGAGCTTTTTAAAATCTTTTCTGGGATGGATAAATTGGATTTCAGCAAGTTATTTGAGTTAGAAGGTAGTAATAGAACTAGAATACCACCACTTAAAGATTAAAAAACAGATATTTTTTCACTAACAGAGTGGTGGATTATTGGAATAGTTTGCCACCCGAGACTGTAGACAGCCCAAACTTGAATGTTTTCAAGCGCAGATTGGATGATTATATGGGGATGGAGGGTTAATTTCTTACTTTTTGGTATGTGGATATGTTTCTTGACTCATTCCTGTAGATGCAGTTTCTTTTTAGTGTATATTTTGGGGGACTTTGATTTTTTTTTGACAGACTCCTATGGAGGCTTTAAATTATATATTGTAGATGCATGGTTGGACATTCCTATATATTGTTAAATTGTAGATGCATGATCTGACAAAATCCTATGGATGCATTATGTGGGTGGGATTTGACGGATGCGGATGACCTTTGATAGGCCCTTGTGGCTTTTGTCATCCATGAAATTATGTTATGTTATGTTGGTTTTGCCCCTTGTGACCCTATATGTCTGTAGCCTTCCTTCCAATCCTCGCTGTATTGCTCTTTTATTCAGCTCAACCTCCTCTGACACCTCATAGCCCTCTTTAACTTATATACCTACTCCATTATATCCATCCTCCTGAGTCCTACCTTTCCCCCTCAAATGATATCTACAGATTTCCATTTGTTCTTCAATAACTCTCATATGTGCTAGTGCCATTATCTCTATCTCTGCTCTTTCACATTTCCTTACCATTGCTTCTCTCTCACCTAGGACCATTCCTTGGCAGTTCAAGAATCTAACCTCCACTCTCTTGTATCCGCTGCCCTCTCTCCTCTTCCTTGTATTTACCCAGGGCCACTTTGGCCCTCTATCCTATCTATCATTATACTTGACCTGCTCCACTTGCCTCAGTACCCAAGTCCACCTCTTAATTTCTCTCACTAGTTCGCTGGTCCCTGTACCTTGGAGATGGACTCCATCTCTCCTTAACCAGTATTCCAATTTCAATGGTGTTTCCTCCTTTTTCAATTGCCATCATCCTTATTCTTCTGTTTACCTCTCTCCTCCTCTTTTCATAGCTATATCCTTCGTACTACCTTGAGGTTATTGGGACTACAGCTACTTTTGGTAAATATGTAGATTAGCGGCCCGGGCGAAAAAAAATTTGTGTGTAAATATTATCGTTCACTCGTGCGGAATATTCATGCGCGTTTGAGTCCTTTTCGAATTATTATTCTATAAACAATTAGGATTATATACTGGGGGGCTGTGCCCCCCAGACCCCCCCCCCAATTTAATGAAACTCAGGATCATCGTAGTGTAGTGCCCCCATTGTGTTTACCCCCACACGAGCCGTCAACTTAAATGTACTCCAAAAACGTGAAATATTTTGGAACACGGACAAAATAGTACGTGCCATCGTTCGCGCCGATAATCTACATATTTACCCTACTTTTACTCCAGGGTGCCTATTCTTCACCTCTGTTAAAGAGTCCCCTGATAGCTTTCATGTAGCCTGTAGCGCTCCTTGACATAAGCCCATTCCTACTTGCTTGTATCAGCATCCAATCCCCTTCTGCCATTTCAGTTTCTTTCATTATATCTACTGTCTTTCCCTGGCATAGCAATGACATCTACCTCCTTAGAGAACCCCTCAAACCATGTGTGTAGGTTCTTCACTATATTGTCTCCAAATATCCTCAACTTGTTACTGTTTGGCCTATCTTGCTGTCTATTACCCCTCTCCTCTGTTTGTTCTTGCTGACTTGACCTCTCCTCTTCATGGTGGTTCTCTCATTTGAGCCATAACATCCGGCCTTTCTCTGTCCCTTAACCGTTAACCCTTCAGTTGCTACCGCTTCTTGTTCTCCTCTCTTACTTTCCACCTCCTCTCCCTTTCTTTTCACTTCTCAATCATTTCTCCTCTGTCCATCCTGTCTAGCTGTCCTCTTTTCTTTATCCTTCCCCCCATTCACTTGTTCTTCTCATCCTTCTTCTTCCTCTTGCCCTGTCCCACTCCCTGATCACTCTTTTTCTTTTTTTATCACCTTTGCCTGGCTCCCTTGTTTCACTGTCGATGCTTCTCTCCCTGTGCTTTCACGTAAGCATGCTCCTCCTCTATCCGCGATTTTTCTCACTCCAATCTAACTCTTCTGCCAGTCGTATATTTGCTCTTCCTACTACTTCAAGGTAAATGTTGCAAGTATGGGCAGATGCGATTCTAGCTTATTTTGAGGGTAGGCTCGTTGTTGGGGATGGGCCTACGATGATCCTGAGATTTAAATCATTTGGGGGGGGTCTGGGGCACATCCCCCCAGTATATATTCGGAAATCGCCATAAACTATGTCAACATAGATATCAGCTCAGAAAATTCAGTCAGGAAGGTAATACTTTAGATTCGGAGCGCACGGTAGGTGGCGCTGTTAGTAGGCTACAATTTGGGGCTACAATATGTTTCTTATGACGTCAGACGGTAGCTTCAGATGTAACCAATCGCGGCGTTATATTTTTTGGTGGTTTTGGGGATTTGTAACTTTTAGTCTCTATTATTTACTAAATATCTGCGCCTCTGCTCGTTTATAGTTTTTTTCTAAGTTAGATAAGGTTTCTTGATATCTTTTATTATTTTTTTTTTGTTTTGTTTTCGTATTTTTTGGTTGTTCTGAACGATAACAGTTTCTTACTGGCAACGTCGTAGCTTATAAATAGGACCCGTTTTGCAAATGTTTTTGTTTCGTTATTGCGTTTTCGTGCTCTCTATGTGCTTCTTCGTTATTCGAATTCAGCTTTAGTTTGTATAATCACGAAAAACTTTTAGATTATCTAGAGGCGCATAAACTAATAAGGAAACCTATAAAGGTAAGTATTGTTTGTTATTAGGTTAGGTTTTTCTGCCAGTAAAAATCTGTTGGGGGGAATAAACCCCTAATAAATTCAAGGGGACTGCTCGTGTGGGAGATATCACTGCGGGGGACCACCCTGCGATGATCCTGAGTTTCAATCAATTGGGGGGGTCTGGGGCACAGCCCCCCGTATATACTCATACAAAAAATATAACTGTAATTGTTCACATCTGACGCTACCGTCTGACGTCATAAGACATATATTGTAGCCCAAAATTGTAGGCTATAAACAGCGCCACCTACCGTGCGCCCCGAAACTGAAGTGTTACCACTAGGAAAAAATAGCACAAAATAAGCTTTGACTCGGATCTGGCCATACTCTAAACAATCACCCCCACTTCAACCCTGTTATTCCATGTCCGGTTTTCCTCTGTAAGTTTCCCCATAGTTTTTCTTAGGACTATTAGTTCCTCTTCTATTTTCTTGTATTCCTTGCACCTTCTGCATGTGAATATGCTCTCCTCTAGTTCCTTCATTCTAACTTTATCCGTGTTGTAGACCCACATTTCACAGTTAGACCTCTCCCAGTTCGTGCACTATCACTATATTCCTATCCTTCACCTGACTGTACATTTTTTCCACTGTGACCCTTCGTATCTTTTCCCCTCTATCTAATCCCTCACTCTCCGATGAAGGATCGCAATCCGCAGTCCTCTCTCTTGCCACTTCTACATTATTTACTCTCTCTACTAGTACTGCCTAAGCCCCCCTCGGGCTGATCCCTCTCTCCCTTCATAGTATCCTCAGCTCATCCATCTTCATTTCATTTAAACACTTTTTCTCAGCCATCTTTAAATCAATTACTCTCCTAATATATTGTGGGTTCAACAATCGGTAACACTTCAGTTAATGGGCTCAAGGTATGTGGCGCTGTTTATAGGCTACAATTTTGGGCTACAATATATCTTATGACGTCAGACGGTAGCGTCAAATGTGACCAATCACGGCGTTATATTTTTTTGTATATGAGTATATACTGGGGAGCGAGCGGGGGATATGGGGGTGTGTAGCCTCCCCATATAGCAACCCATAGTACGGCTCGCGGGGTATGGATCTTCAGGTTTACCATTTCTCGATTAGTTTATGCGCCTCTAAAAAATCCGAGTAAATATGTAGATTAGCGAATCAAACGATGGGACGTACTATTTCGTCCGTGTTCTAAAATGTTTCACGTTTTGGGAGTACATTTAAGGGGACGACTCTTGTGGGGGTAAACACAATGGGGAGACCACACCACGATGATCATGAGGTTCATTAAATTGAGGGGGTCTGGAGGGCACAGGCCTACAGTATATAATCCTAATTGTTTATAGAATAATTTCCTAACGTTTACAGAGGTGAATGATTTAACTACATCATGTCAGCGCCTTTAATCGTTTTGCGAATTATAATAGGGGTGGGGTCTGACGTCAGAAATGACTGATTTGAATTTTTATTTTGTTTTGCACTTAATATCTTTTTATTATCCTCATTTGGAGTCATTATTATTTGTCAATATATTTTTCCCCATTTTACTATTTTTATCACTTTTTTATATATTTAAATCTAATTAGCTAGATCGTTTAAAGGAACTACTTACTTTTGGCCGTTTGGGTATAATAGAGACGTTTTTTTATGCAGTTTCAAAATAGTATCAGTTTGCGAAGTCTGTCCGTCGTCTATTTCCGAATTATTAACTCTAGTTTCTGATAGAGAAATTTTGTTAAACTTTTTAGACTTTCATAATTTATTTAACATTAAAATCAATCGCGAGGTTTGTGTCCGGGCATTAGATATTACCCCTCCTTTTTAATTTAGATGTTCTAAAACTAAACGTGACTAAAGTGCGCGCCATTTTTTTTATTTTTTTTTATCAGCATTGAATTGCACGTCCCATTAAGTCAAGGTTACACCAGAAACTTTGATTGGTTGGTTTAGTTTCTGCAGAGATGTCGCTATTCACTATTGTGAACAAAATAGGCTTTCTTCATCGTTATTTCAGAAGCATACCCACTGCAATAAAGTAAGTAAACAACGTTTTTCGTTTGGTTATTTTCGGGCATTTTTGTACAAAAAATGGCGTTTTTTTTATAAAAAAAATGGCGCCAGCTATATTTCGAATAGGACTCAAACGCGCATGAATATTCCGACACGGGTGAACGAAAATATTTAACGAAAAAATCCACTTTTCGGCCGAGTCGCTAATCTACATATTTACCAAAAATCCCAAAGTTTTTCGCAGTCATGCAAAGTAGACCCGAATTCGAATAACGAAGAAGCACAAATAAAGTATGACGAAACCGAAACATTTGCGCAGCGGGTCCTATTTATAGCTACGACGTTGCCAGCAAAAAGTTTTTATCGTTCGCATCGAAACAAAAAAATACGAAAAAAAAAAGAAAAGACATCAAGAAACCTTAGCTAACTTAGAAAAACTAACAACGAGCAGAGGCGCAGATATTTAGTAAATAATACAAAATAAAGGTTACAAACCCCCAAAACAACAAAAAATATATAACGCCGTGATTGGTCACATCTGAAGCTACCGTCTGATGTCATAAGACATATATTGTAGCCTACTAACAGCGCCACCTACCGTGCGCCCCTAATCTGAAGTATTACCCAACAATCTTCTATTCTTAAATAGATACTAGTTTGTTATTAAGATACCTTGCTCATATACTTATCTAGGGAAATAAATAAATAGAAAAAAACAATAAAAGACATCAAGAAACCTTAGCTAACTTAGAAAAAACTAACAACGAGCAGAGGCGCAGATATTTAGTAAATAATACAAAATAAAGGTTACAAACCCCCAAAACAACAAAAAATATATAACTCCGTGATTGGTCACATCTGAAGCTACCGTCTGATGTCATAAGGCATATATTGTAGCCTACTAACAGCGCCACCTACCGTGCGCCCCTAATCTGAAGTATTACCCAACAATCTTCTATTCTTAAATAGATACTAGTTTGTTATTAAGATACCTTGCTCATATACTTATCCAGCGAAACAAAAAAATAGAAAAAAAAACAATAAAAGACATCAAGTAACCTTAGCTAACTTAGAAAAAAAAAACTAACAACGAGCAGAGGCGCAGATATTTAGTAAATAATACAAAATAAAGGTTACAAACCCCCAAAACAACAAAAAATATATAACGCCGTGATTGGTCACATCTGAATCTACCGTCTGACGTCATAAGACATATATTGTAGCCTACTAACAGCGCCACCTACCGTGCGCCCCTAATCTGAAGTATTACCCAACAATCTTATATTCTTAACTAGATACTAGTTTGTTATTAAGATACCTTGCTCATATACTTATCCACCAATCTTTAAGGTGTATTGTCAAACGCCTCGAAAGTGTGGTGGTAGTCAGTAGTCATACAAACTCGTAAACTATGTTCGTAGACTTCAGGATCAAGGAGCTTTAGCAGATTTCTTGTTTTTCATAATGAGATTGTTAACTTTTGTCGTTTTATAATATATAATCATCTGAATCTTTTCCGTTTGCTTCTTAAGTTTGATGTTACGGTTAACAATCTCCTTGATATTTTTTTCGTCTATTTTGTAGGCCGATGACATCTAATGTATATAGTAGAGTTGGTATTACTTACTGCTTCCTGGTTACTTTCCGTTTCATCCGTGTCTTTGAATTACCTTCTTAAAAATGATTGAAGTTTTTTTTCAATCATGGTGTTCTGGAAACGGTTGTTCACGAGGGTTTATTTTATGCGGGAGATCTCTTGATGGAACCATTCCCACGAGGAGCAGCATTTGTATGCTCAGCGGATGTATGAACCGATTACACTTTTTTTTGTACCTTTCATGACATTCACTATCCGCGTAGAGGCATCTTCCCATGTATGTAGCCTTTGTTTACACTTTTGTAACGTAATTACCGTTGATGTTGTGTGCCTCTACGTCCAGAAAAGTTAATTTATTGTCCATAAGTGAATTTTAACACGGAGCTCTCGTCAAATTGCTGTATGATGTTCTTAAAATTTTCTTCATTTTGGACGTTGATGTAGATGTCGCCTACGTATCGGCAGTATGTGTGTGGCTTATTTTCAATGTTGTCTAATGAGCTCTCTTCAAGTTGATCCATATAGTAATTGGCAAAAGTGGGCTTCAGGGAAGATCTCATAGCTACTCTATCGACTTGTGTGTAGAGATTTCCATCCGGTGTCCTGAACGGAGCCTCTGATGTGCATGAACGCAGCATATTCTTTAAGATGTTTGGGTCAAGGTTAAGAGGAGACATTGTAGGATGGTGGTATACATTTTGTATAATGATTTCGATGGTATGAGAGATAGGCACATTAGTAAATAGGCTTTCCACATCAAGGGATGCTATTAGTCCTGTAGGTCTTGTAGAGTGGAGTATATCGATAAATTCCTCCGTAGAGTTTATGCTATATTTAGAAGGAATGTATGGTTTTATTATGTCATAGTTATGGCTATTCAGACGATATATGTCCCTTTTATTTAAAGTGCGAAAAGGGAAGCTCTTCTCGTGTAGCAGGCTGGGTTAAGTGATCAAACGAGTTTCCTTAGGATAAAGGAAAATATTCAGTTGGATTCTTTATTGCGTCGTAAATTGCGGGAACAGGTCTCGAAAAGGCAAGCGGTAAGGATAACTTCTTGCTTCTTGAATAATGACTGTTAATACTATCAATTTTTCTTACGTATTGCGTCTTGAAAAAGGTAGAATTAAAAGTGTATAGTCATAGTATAGTGGATAGGCTTGTTTAGGAGAAAGTGGTGAGGAGGAATGAGTAAGAGTTAGTTGCTGGGTGACCAGCCACTTTCTTGGTTCTTATTGTTTATTTTTCATTAGTCTTCTTCATTCTTTAATGGGGCTCTCACACTTCTGTAGTCTTTCAATGTTTCGCGTTTTTGTCTTGTTGTTTGTTGCGGATTTCCCTACTATGTGATTTCTGTATTGGCTCTGCAATCTCACCATGCAGTGAATCTTAGGGGCGGTTCTTCACTCGAATCGGGTTTACCGCTTCAAAAGTTACCGCGGTTATTTATTATGTGGTTATGCGGGATTTCGATTGCTCTTTTTTCGTCTTTGTTCATTATACGATTCAGTTTGTCCCACACTTTCAAAGCTCTTTTGTGTAAGGACACGTTTGTGGTTGGAAGTTCTATTTCGTTGTGAAGATCTCGTGTTTTTTTACGTTCTCTGCTTCTTGTATTGTTGATGATATATACCGCTGAATTTTGTACTCTCTGAAGTTTCATTGCACTTGTTTCTGGGAGACGGTTCATTGGGATTGCTGGGTAGAGCAACTTGGCTTTGCAGATGGCGCTGCATATTTTGTTTTGTTTTCTCTCTTCAGGTTTCTAATTTGGAATAGTTTTGTTAGATGTGTTTTTGCCTGATTAATTCTTTCCGCATTGTGTTTGCTATAGCCATTTCGGATGATTTTTAACCCGAGTGCCTTTCCTTCGTTTACGCAGCGGTATCTTTTCTCTACAATCTCTACTCTTGAGATCAAGCGCCTCTCTACTGGAATAATGGAAAACTTTTCTGGATTGGTGCGAATTTTTCCCCTTCGCTCAAATTCGTTAATATTAGCAATTTCGGCCGCTGTGATTCTGGCCATGGATGGGGGATGCCTGTATGTGCTGTTCACCACTATCGTAATGTAGTAGGCGAATTGGATATATGTTGTTGTATAGTGGACAGTCCTTGGGAAATCCATTGTATATATACTATAAAGTGTTGGGCTTATACAGCCCCCTTGGGGGACACTTTGAAGGATTTCGAAGTCTGGGCTATCGAAGCCTGCTATTGAGATGAACGCCGACCTGCCTGTTACATAGTCGCATAGGCATTTGGTTAGGGCGGAGGGTATCCCTAGTCTCTTGATTTTATATTTCAGGACTATCCTCCAAACTTTATAAAACGCCTTTTGGACGTCTCTGAGTATGATGTCTGTATAGTTTTTATCGTATTTGGCCTTTGCAATCGATTCGACCAGAATGGCCAGGGCTGTCTCGTTACTTCTGTTCTTTTTGAATCCCTGCTGGTGGTTTGGAATCAGTGTTCTTTCTTCCAGGTACTTGTCTCTCTCCATTAGTTTTGCCACTGTCTCCAGTAGTGTGATTGGCCTGAAGTTTCCTGGGTTATTTGGTGGCCTACCAGGTTTCGGTAAATAGATAATCTTCCCCTTTTTGAGCGCATTTGGGAAGTATCTTGCGCTTAGAGAGGCGTTAAATACTGCTGCTATTTGTGACAAAAATGTGACTGGTGCATTTAAGTCGCCTATGAAGACTGTTTGGTCTGTGTGGGCAAATATTTCTGTAAAGTTGTGGAGGGACAAGAAATCTATCCTTGGGGGTTGATAGCATGTTGCCACTATTAGATTGTCTGTCGTTGTTCTAATGCTAATCGCTAAATATGTTTCGTCAAGATCTTTGAGTTTTTTGAAACTTATATCATTTCGGATTGACATAGCGACGCCGTCATAATTGATGTCGTTTGTGGTTTTTGTAATTACAGGGTAATTAAACATATTGATTTTATTTATTTCTGAGTCGATGTTAATCTCGTTTAGTAGAATGATATCCGGGTCTTCTTTTAGATATGCGTTGCTCAGAGAGAATCTCTTCTCATTCCACCCAGCTACGTTGTGGCTTATTATTTTTCTTTTTCTTACATGGGCCATTATTTATGTTTTCTTTCTTCCCGGCTTCCTCTTCTCTCTGTTTTATACGCTTGTAATATATTGCCTATACATGGTTGTTTACTTGTATAGGATTCGGCACTATATATATATTTATATATATATATATATATATATATATATATATATATATATATATATATATATATATATATATATATATATATATATATATATATATATATATATATATATATATATATCCATAACACTATATTTTAAGAACGAGATTTTGTGAAGGTGTTTGAATAAGATTTTTTCTTTTAGTTCGGTTGTCACCTAGGTATATTTAATTTTTTTATCGAAGTTATTTCTAATAATTCCTTTAGAAGAAGAAGAAGAAGAAGAAGAAAAGGGTGTTCAGGGTGTTAAGATAAAGAGTCTATTAGGGGATTAAAAAAGGCGGTTAAGATTAGCAAAAAGGCCGTAGGCCACACCCCGCAGGGGTGCCCGTGTAACCAAGCTCTTCCTGTTAAGGAAGAAAACAGCGGCTTGTATATATATATATATATATATATATATATATATATATATATATATATATATATATATATATATATATATATATATATATATTCCTACACATACATTTTCCCCTATATTCCAAATTACCAGAATTCGTGGAGGAAGAAGAGAGATGCGCGAGTTTTCTTCACTCTGTACCCGATCCGATCAACATGTGACCCAAAGCTCCCACTCTCTTATTCCTTATTATATTTCTACTTCTATATTTAATTATTATCTAACTTGTGTGAAATCCCGTATGAATGGTATAAGAATCCTAATCAATTCCTCTAAGCCTCAGTACTTTCTATTTCTCCTTAATTGTGTTATAGTGAAACAAGCTACCTTAAGCTTTCAGACAACAAATCAAGTAAGTACTAAATTCCTCTTATTTCCATTTCAATTTGTATATAATTAGGTGTTATCCTACATTATATTGGCGACGAGGTCGCTCCCACGGCAGGACGGATCTGTATTTCCATACATTTCCTCAAATTACACTAGGTTAGGCCTATTTTGATCTCCCCTAGCCGAGATGCGCAAAAAAAATTCCCATTTCTGCACCCATTCTGGCCAAATTTCTTTTTCATTCTTCGGTTCAAGGTTAATTTTAGATACTTCAGTTATTTCTTTGCTTAAATATTCTCAAAATGTCCCATATAACAAATATTCGAAACACACTGGGTATTTTTGATTCGAATAAAGAAACAATTGAAAATGATTTAACACGAATGGATCTTTGTTCCATAGTCCATAAAATCGATGACCCAGATAAATTGCCTATTTTATTAACTCTTATCGATGCTGAGATGTTTTCCCTGCTATGCGATTTCCTTTTTCCCATCAAGCCCCAAAACAGTACTTTTAATGATGTCATCAAAACCCTTAAATATAATTCTAAGCCACGCACAAACATTGTTTTTGAACGTTTTAAATTCTTTGAGCGTCTACAACTAAGTGGTGAATCAATCTCATACTATGAAGCTACCCTCTGAGGCTTAGCCTCCAAATGCGATATTAGCAACATGATACAAGATCTACTAAGGGACCAATTTATTATAGGCTTACACAATAAACGAACACAGGAGGAGTTGCTCGCTAATGCATCTTGTACTTTCCCAATGGACTTACAAGTAGCCAAGTCTAAGGAAATGGCTTCTAGGCAAGTAATCATTTTCCAAAAACACCCTACGGGAAATACTTCCACAATTTCAAGGTTAGGTAGTAAAGATAATTCCACATCTAACACTTATCGTCAATCTTACAACTCTGCACAACCTAGTACTACTTATATGAATTTTAATTCGCAGCATCAGCAAAACCCAAATGCACAAAGTTCTCAGTCCTTACCCAAATCCAGCTGCAAAGGTTGTGGGAAACCACATTGGCGTTCAGTGTGTCCTCATAAAAACTCAAAATGTTTGAACTGTGGCACGGTGGGTCACATACGATCGGTATGTATGCAACGCCAGCAGAAGCCAAATTCTAATTCTCATTTCAATTCTAAGCCTTTTAATTCAACTTCAAATACGAAAAGGTCTAAACCGAATTCCCATATTTCGGCTACTGATGTAAATACTACTGCTAATACTACAAATATAAGTGCAAATTCTGACTACATACTAAATACTACTTCAAATGCAGGTGATGCACCTATACTAGTGGACCTTCTTCTCGACGGATCCAAGATTTCTTTTGAGTTTGACATAGGTGCATACACATCCATCATGCCCGAAAACATTTTTCGTTCACATTTTCAAAATAAATTACTTCACAAAGTGAATACTCCTTTGAAAGTTTACGGGGGCACTCTGCTAAGTATTGTAGGTAGCTGTGAAATTAATGTTCAAGAACCCAATTCCAAAGCTACGCACCCCTTGACTTTAGCAATTATTAAAGAACGAGGACGCCTGCTGGTGAGCCAAGACTGGATTCGGGCAATAAATCTAGAGATTGCTGACATTTGTAGCGCAAATCTCATTTCTTCTTGTTCTCCAGAGGACGAACAATCCATTGCAACGCGTTACCCGTCTTTATTTCAGGGGAGTATCGGTCTTCTTAATAAATTCCAAATCCATATTGATATTTCTACTGATTTTCAACCAAAAGGCATGAAGGCTCGCTCAGTGCCTTACTCACTCCGCACTAAGGTAGACTAAGGCTTAGATTTACTTCTTGCTCAAGACATCATTGAGCCAGTCTCAAACTCGAGATGGGTTTCACCTATAGTACCTGTACTCAAACCTGGTGGTACTATCCGTATTTGTGGAGACTATCGTTCCACAAATATAGCTGTTTTAGTGGACTAAAATTTATTTCATATTTGGGCTATGTTATTGACCAAGAAGACATTCATCCAACCCAGGAAAAGTTGGATGCCATAAAAAGTGCACCAACTCCTCCAACTGATGTTACTTCATTACCAGCTTATTTAGGACTTTTGAACTTCTATAGGAAATAACTGCCTAATGCTTCTACATTTCTGGAGCCGTTAAATCGTCTTTTACGCTCCAACACTCCATGGCATTAGGGCTCAGCCCAACAAGCCACTTTTGAAAAGTCCAAATTTACACTTCTCAATTCTAAAGTTCTAGTTTATTTTGACCCTACACTTCCTATTACAGTTACAGCGGACAGTAGTTCATATGGCATAGGTGTTGTTTTGTCACAGAAAATAGATGGTCAGGACAGACCAGTCTACTGTGTATCTCGAACCTTGAGACAGGCCGAGAGAAATTATTCCCAGCTCGAGCGTGAGGCTCTAGCTTTAGTTTTTGCAGTTCGTAGATTCCATTTCTATTTCTATGGTCATTCATTCAAACTCATTACTGACCATAAACCACTTCTGGGGCTGTTTTCTGCTAACAAAGCTATTTCTTCTCGGGCTTCAGGCCGTATTCAGCGATGTTCGTTAATACTTCTTTACAAATTTGATTTAATTCACAAATGTGGAGTCCTTTGGGCCACCGAAGACGCTTTGAGCCGCCCTCCTTCTCTTTGAGGTGGTTCCGCTCCCATTCCTGAGGAATAGATAAATCTTGTTGATTTCTTACAGCATACATCAGTGACTGCTGAGGACATTGCTCATGAGACTGAGAGTGACCCACTTCTTTCTGAGGTTGTCAAATTCCTCAAATTTGGTCGGGAACACACTAAAGATTCTCGATTCACCTCTTTTGCACGTAGAGCTTCTGAACTCTCCTTACAGTTTGATTGTATTCTTTGGTCTCACCGAGTAGTTATTCCTGCTTCTTTACATTCCACACTTCTGCAGGAACTCCACGATACTCATCCCGGAATGGTTCGGATGAAAGAACTAGCCGTGTCTATTTCTGGTGGCCTGGTTTGGATGCCTAAATTGAGGCCTTTGTGAAAAACTGCTCATCTTGCGCAGCCTCACAAAATTCTCCGAAACACAGTCCCCTTCACCCTTGGGATTGGCCTTCCAAACCTTGGTACTATCTTCATATTGACCATGCTGGTCCAATCACTAACACATATTACTTAGTGGTAGTTGATGCCCACTCTAAATGGGTTGAAATCGTTCCTACCTTTTCTACTACTACTGCTTCCACAGTTGCTATTTTGCGTTCCATTTTCGCGCGTTTTGGGTTACCGGTCGTCCTTGTTTCGGACAATACTTCTTCCTTTACTAGTTTTGCCTTCCAGAAATTCATCTCTGATAATGGTATCCGGCATATTACTTCAGCGCCTTACCATCCCTCTACGAATGGTTTGGCGGAGAACATGGTTAAAAGCTTCAAATTCGCATTGTCCCGTTCCACGGGAAAGTAAATCCAGACAATTTGGCCAAATTTCTTTTTTCGCTATCGCGTTACTCCGCACAGTACAACGGGTAAATCACCAGCAGAACTTCTGTTAGGTCGGAGACCTCGTACTATTTTTGATTTGATATCTCCATCTGACAATCTGAGAGACAGAGTCATTACAAAACAACAAAACCAGAATTCTACCACGACCAACTACGTCCGCGAAACTCTAATTTGGTTCCTGACACACCCATTATGATCCGAAATTACACTCCTGGTGGTCCTTCATAGGTTCCTACCACTATTTCTGAACGAACTGGGCCTGTATCATACAAATGCATGACACCTGAGAAGACTTCAATTCACAGACATTCCGATCAAATTATTCCTAGTCCAACTACTCCGTCTTAACTTAGTTCACCTATGGTTACAAATGAGCCGTTAAGTTATCTTGCACCCAGTTCAACCACTCCACCTACGCATTCCTCACCACCAGCACTCCGGCGCTCCTCTAGAGTCTCAAACCCGACGGATAGGCTCAATTTATAGGGGAGGAGTGTAATATATTGCCTATACATGGTTGTTTACTTGTATAGGATTCGGCACTGTATATATGTATATATATATATATATATATATATATATATATATATATATATATATATATATATATATATATATATATATATATATTCCTACAAATACATTTTCCCCTATATTCTAAATTACCAGAATTCGTGGAGGAAGAAGAGAGATACGCGAGTTTTCTCCACGCTGTACCCGATCCAATCAACATATGACCCAAAGCTCCCACTCTCTTATTCCTTACTATATTTCTACTTCTATATTTAATTACTATCTACCTTGTGTGAAATCCCGTATGAATGGTATAAGAATCCTAATCAATTTCTCTAAGCCACAGGAATTTCTATTTCTCCTTAATTGTGTTATAGTGTAACAAGCTACCTTAGGCTAGCAGACGACAAATCGAGTAAGTACTAAATTCCTCTTATTTCTATTTCAATTTTTATATAATTAGGTGTTATCCTACATTATATTGCTTCACGCTCAATGGGCGATTTTGTCGTCGTTCCACATCTTTTAAAATTGAATTCTTCTTTCTTTATCGTATAACATAGATCCTGCGGGATTTCTAAGTTGCCTGCTGTGATCATTGTGAATGACTCGAATTCTGTATACGGGCCTTCATATTTGTATTTATAGTGTCCCTTTTTTATACCTTCTACTAGATCATCGTTGTTATCGGGGAAGGGCTTTTCCTCAGAGGCGTATATCTTTAGGTTAAGGCTTTGTTGTTCCTCATCGCTTTCTTTCCCAAGTTTCGGAGAAGGAACTGAGTTCGTTCCTTCTTGGGTTTGGTTTGCTGTGTTGGTATCCATATTGGTATTGTTGCCTGTTGCGACTTCTATCTCCACCCCCTTCTTCTTGCATTTTTTGAGTAGTCTTCCTTAGTCTTGGGTCTCTATTCGTTGCCCGGTTGGTATCTGTGTTTTTCTCTTGGCTAGGAGTCTTTTGCTCTTCTTGGGTCTTGTCTAAATTGGTTGGTTTATACTGGACGCTCAGTATGTACGCTAATGGAGGGTTTTCAGGGAACCGCATTTCGTCTAAAGCGTTGTTTTTTTTTAACATTAAATTTAATTCCTGTTAATATGAGCACGGATTTGCTATATTCAACACGTATGCGTATAGAATACAAGCTAATATATTTAAAGACTCCCCTTGTTTAATTTCGATTACGTTTTTTACCTGTTGGATTTTTGTGGCTGTGGCTTTAGCGACTTTGGCGAATGTAAGATTCTATTTTTCTTCTGCTCTAGCTCTCTCTTTCTTTTCGATTTGTTCACGCTTCACCGGGCATTCCATTGCCAGGGTGCGATGGTTTCCATTACAATTAAAAAAAATTCTTTATCTGGGAATTGCATTCCCGCCACGTATGGTTTTTACCACTACACTCGGAACACCGTTTAATCTATTTTATCGGACAGTCCCTTGTGTTGTGTTTTTACAGCGCATAACAGTCAAAGCAAGTTTGTATGCTGATAACTCCATCTTTCTTCATTGGGTATGTATCCAAGGCTATGAATCTGGCAGAACGAAAGTATTGCGCCCGTTTTTGTATGGTGTGAGGTTTGTAATCAAAACAGATCATCAACCTCTTGTGTATCTGCAGCGTATGAAGTGGGCTGATAGTAGGATTGCAAGGACTTTGGAAGATTTGAGTGACTTTGAATATGTGATTGAGTATGTGCCTGGTGAACGGAATGGAGTGGCTGATTTGATGTCAAGGTATCCTGGTACGAATGATGAA
The DNA here is from genome assembly GCA_963969495.1 of Ceratothoa steindachneri. Taxonomy (NCBI): domain Eukaryota; kingdom Metazoa; phylum Arthropoda; class Malacostraca; order Isopoda; family Cymothoidae; genus Ceratothoa; species Ceratothoa steindachneri. The sequence goes on along the minus strand of OZ018318.1, from coordinate 137,986,544 downwards.
AATGTGTGTGGAGTGAGCGATCCTGAGTATTTGCCGAAAGGGATTATGAATGGAAAGGAGAGTAAGGGTGGTGGTGATTCCTTGTTTGGGAGTGTATGGAATGATTTGCAAGATTTGAAGAGTGATGGAGTAGATGTGAGAGTGCCCGATAGTGTGGATGACTTAAGGAAGGAGGAAATGAGTGAAGTATGTAGGAAGCCTGAAAGCATTGGTATGGCAAGGGTTCGGAACTTCATGAAAGAATTGAGAGCGATGTGTATGCAAGGGGTCCCGCCATTTCAGGAAGTGTTGATTGTAGTGAGTCGTTTGTATGGAGTGATTGTTTATGTACACTTTGGTGGCGAGAGGCCGATTTTGTACAAAGATGAGTAGATGAAGGGTTTGAATGCTAATGTGGTGCATCTGCAGTGTTTGAGTGGTGCGTACTACAATTGGGTGATTGAAAAGTGTTTACATATAAGAGAGAAGAATGATTGTCTGGATGAAGATGAGTGTGTGTTGAGTGAGGATGTGGGAGTTGATGATGGTGTGGATGTCAGTGCTGATGTTGGTGTGCTTGTTCCTTCTGTGTATTGCGAACATGGTGGACCTGATATGATGGAAGCGAGAGTGAAAGTTGGTGAAAGGCTCTTCTGTGGTTTGATTGATACTGGGGCGCAAGTGTCTTTAGTGAATGAGAGGATTCTGAGTAAGTATGATAAATTTAGATGTTGCGAGCATAAACCTGTCAAGTTATCGATAAGTGGATTAGGAAATGGCATGATAGTGGCATGGGAACAGGTTAGTCTGAAAGTGAGTTTGGGCAGTGGTGTGAATGTGAAGCATGACTTTGTGATCCTGAAAGATGAGCAAATGCCGTGTTGTTTCTTGTTTGGTGTAGACTTTATGAGATTGAATGATTTGTCTTTGGATGCTGATAAGGATTGTATTATGAAAGGTGAATGTGAGGTGATGAAGTTGAATGAGTGCGCGAAGAATGTTGTCAAATTTTGCGGTATGATTGAATTGGTCATGGATGATGAGAATGATATTTTAAGTGATGATGATATTCTAGAGATGCAAGAGATGTGTCCTTTTGTCAGTGAGTTGAAGAGGTGTGTAATGATGCGTGTTGATTTGAATGAATGGACTGAGAGTTTAAGTGATTTTAAAAGGTATGCTAAGGATTTTGTTGTTTGTATGAATGTTGTATATTTTGTGAGGCATATGAAGTGTGGTGATGATATGTATGTACCTGTGATGTCCTTAGTTGGCATGATTGGTCTGGTGAAGGTTGTGCATGATAATTATGGGCATATGGGTAAGTTTAAGCTGTGGGAGTGTACGAAGGAGCGTGTGTTCCATCCGTTTCTGAGAACTGTTGTGAATGATGTTGCAACGACGTGTGAAAGGTGCCAGAAGCGAAAGGTGCAAGGTGTGCAAGTGAAACCACCGATGTTGAAAGTTGATGCAAAAGAACTGTTTGAATTGGTAGTGATTGATTGTTTGTCTTTGCCTTGTACGAGTGCTGGGAATATTGGTATGGTTGTTATGGCTGATCATAAAAGTAAGTTTGTGTATGCAGTGCCTGTGAGATATAAAGGTAGGTTAATTGTTGCGCGTGTGGTTGAGCAGTTGTTTTTTCCTATGTGTGTATGGAAGCCTAGAAGATGTCTGAGTGATAATGGGCCTGAATTTGTAGGGGAAGTGTTTGAGCAAATGTTGAGGGAGAATGGTGTGAACATGTGAGAACGACTCCGTATGTACCGTCTTCAAATGGATTGGCTGATCGTACGATAAGAACCTTGTGTGAGATGTTGAGAATGATGAGTACGACATTGAATGCATGGGATCTATGGTTGGGAAGAGTGTCGTGGGCGTATAATTCGACTGTGCATAGTGCAACTGGAATGTCCCCGTGTCAGTTTGTGATAAATTTTGAAAGGCGAGTGAAAGACAGGTTTAGTTTGAGTGAAAGTGAGCGGAGTGTATGGCGTGAGGCACATGAAAAGTTCCGTGCATTTGAATTAGGTGCGAAAGTATTGAAGGTGAAAGAAGTGAAGGGTAGGTTGAATGTGTCAAAGATGAGTGAGAATTTTGATGGACCTTATAAAGTTGTGAGAGTTTGGGAAAATGGAGTGACGTATGCTTTGAAGAGTTTGAATGACGCTATGACTGAGAGAGTGCGGACTCATCAGAGTCAGTTAAGGGGATGGAGAGAACCTCCTGACTACCTGGTGAGTCATCCAGTGTATGAACTGTGCAGAGAGAGAGAGAGGTAAAGTGCATGATGATGAGATTAAATGTGATAGTATGGATCTGTCTAGGAAAGAGCTAGTCTTCGTCTTAAGGAGTAGAAAGCGTACAGAGAAGAGTGAAAGGAAGAATGCAAGTACGAATGAAAGTAAGTCTGAGCAGAGTCTTTCTAGTATGGGGGAGCTTGAAAGAGAGATTGAGTGTTTGCAAAAACAGGTGAGCGATTTGGCTGGTATAAGTGGACGAGTGAGTGATCTGCTTGTGCCTGATTTTTCTGGTTTAGGGAACAGTATGAATGAGTGTGCTTGGGCAGAATGAACCTAGTGTTGCTGATTTTTCGGGTTTTACGAATGGTAATAGTGGGGTGAGTTTGATGTAGTGAATGATGAAGTGGCGGATTTTTCAGGTTTCTGGTGGGAATCATTTGGAGAGGTTTCCGTTGTAGCCACTGAGAGTAAAGGGGATGTGAGTGATTTGTCTGTTTCGCAAGAGTGTACCTTGAGTTGGATGAGAGCTGGGAGTGAGGAGCTGATGAATGGGGGTATGAAGAGTGAAAGTTCTGAACGGAAGAGTATGAAAGAGTTCTGTCGTGAGATGGGAGAACTGGTAATGAAGGCTAAGAGTATGTTGGACGATATAATCAATAGTGACGATGAGACTGACAGGACTACTGATGAACAACCCCGACTGATTGCTACGCGTAGCCAGGGACCAGTAGACGGGTGTGAATGGGTGCATAAGGGTGCGATTGAGTATAAAAGGTACCGTGAGTAAGGATTGAGAGTATATTGTGAGTGACTGTGGTCGAATGGCTTAAGGAAGGAGGAGTGTGGGCGAGCGAATGTGAGTGTGTGAAGGGCCATTCTCCTATGGGGGGAGGGGCATATCTTTAAGATCCCCTTTAGTTTATTTATCAATATTATTATCGCTTTTCACTTGGTTTCCTTGATGCAGGTAGTCTTCCTCGAATCTATTTTGCTGCTTCTTCTGAATTTCCTTTAAGTTGGCCCTTTGAACATTTGTCTTGACTTTTTCTCGACTTCCGTATTCTACTTGGCTGGGTTGGTCCTTAATCTTCGTTTGTTTCTTCCTTGATGCTCTTCATTTTTCATCCATCTATCTTGAGTTGATGATTTCTTGGTCCTTCTAGTTGAGTTAGTCCTTCAAGCCGTTTTCTTCCGTTCCATTTTCTTTCTTGAGATCTTCTTAAAAGTTTTTGGACTCTTTGAGTTTCAAACGCGGTACCGTTAGATTTAAACGCCAATACTCTAGCCTCACGCCCGGCTTGAGTCCATTCTGGTTTGGTAAATTTATCGGCTATTTATATTATCGAGTTGGAAGAAATTTTTCTCCGATACATTTTTGCACCCCTACACTCCCACCCCTTTTCTCAATACCTTCTCCCTCCCTCTGTATATATGTGTGTGTGAGTGGTAATGGGTTTTTATTATATTTTCTTTTGTACATATGTATTTGATTTCATGTTGTATTAAAATTGTTTTTTTTCTTTCTCAGATATTACTTTGTCTTAAGTAAATTTAACGAAAAAGATAGTTCTTTGTTTAAATTAAGCCTTAACAAAGCGCCATATTTGCATGAGAAGCTAACTATTTATTGTTAATTAATAAAGGCCAATAGTATTTGGCAAAGGTTCAGGGCCGTGTTCTGTCTTACTTGTTGAGGTTGAAAAATAGTATATCTTAATGAAGGAGGGCTTATAATAGCCACGCAAGCGTCGAAGATGACTTATCTTCAATCAAGCTCAGAGGCGCCACTTGTTTGTAAGTCCTAGGCATTTTGCTCGTTCGAGTGGTGGCTGGCTGGACGTCCCCCCACCCCCTTTGTACCACGTGAGGCTTTTCATTTTGTTATTTATATAATGACTGTTGTAGTCCGGATTTTTTGGGGGGTTCGATTTTGCATAGAATCGTTTCTTAGGATTGATTGATTACTAAAGTTATAAGTAGGATTTATTTATTTTTTATTGCATATATATAGGAAATTTAGCTGTATATTTTTTGTAAATAGTAACGAGATTTCCAATTTTAACACCCCTCTCCATTGTGAATATTATTGTACATTTTTTTGTTAGTAAAGGACTGTACATACAATCCGTTTCATTCTCCTTCGATTTCTCACGTCTGGATTAGTGTAGGAAGCGGGTTGGATCGATTGGGGTTAGTCTAGATTTTCGGCCCGCTACAAGGTGACACTGTGGTACACACTCAACTTTTTCTACGGGCATTTCAAAATTTTACACGTATTGTGCGCCATATGAGGAATTACTCGACAAACCTGGGGAGAAGCCCCGCAGGCCCCAATCATGGAGTTGCTTAAGGACCCCCTCCCCTTCAAGTGGTATCATATGCTTTCTCAATATCATAGAAAACAGCAACGGAATGCTGCCTCTTTGAAAAAAGCATCTCTTAAGACTCCATTCTAACAAGCAGGTCGATGGTAGTTTTTTCTGAACCCTGATTGAGAGGGAGATATAAGATAGTTTGTCTCCAAAAACCAGACGAGTCTTGTATTTATCATCCCCTCAAACAATTGACATGGACTAGTAAGGGCAAACGGGCAGTAATGGGTGGGTTCCATCCCATCCTTTCCTGGTTTTCGGAAAGGTAAAACCACAGCCCCCCTCCACATAGAAGGGGATCAACCCCTAATCCAGATGAAGTTATAGATGTCCAGCAAATGTGAGACGAGGGATGGATGCATATTCCTAATCATATCATGGGAAATGCCATCCGATCCGGGTGCAGTAGATACACAGTGTTTCAGTGCATTATCGAGCTCATGGATAGAAAAGAGCTGGTTATAAGGCTCATTATCCATGTTAGGCTCCATAAAGTTGATAGGATGCTGCTCCTGTTGGAGCCTAAAACGCTGGAATTGGATGGAAATGTATGGGCTTTAAATATTAGCAAATGATCTGGCCAAGACATCGGAAATATTCGACAAGACTCCCAACAGTTCTCCGACCTGAACAATGTAGGGAGCTATAAAGCCATTGGATTTTCCCAAAGGCTTTTTGACCCTCTTCCAGATTTTGTTTACAGGGGTCTGCCACCATATCGATGCGATGTAACAATCCAACGAGGTCTTTCGAGCCCATCGAAGGGTGCGTCGCCGTGCTGCCTTCGGTTACGAAGCAAGTTTCTTTACCCTCGTGGAGCCCCAATGGTAACGTCGGCAAGCCTGTTTACATTCAGTGTCAACTCTCGAGCATTCAACAGACCACCAGGGCAATTGTGATCCACGAGCAGTTGAACCAGAGAGCGGGATGGAGGAATTAGCTGCATCATTGACGTGGGCTAGAAGATCATCAATAGCCACTTCGATATCTTCATAAGGGTAGGACCCATCATGGCTCGAGAGGTGCCTGAACTTAGGCCAGTTTACTTTTTTGTATTTCATCTTTTGCTAGGTGGTGGGGGAGGACCACCTGTACATGGTGTTATTACAATGGGGATGGGATCACTTCCTCGCAAGTCAGGTGAACAGAGAGACAAGTCCACACATGTAAAGCTGTTCGTCTGGATGTGAAATGATGTGTGGCTGCCATCGTTAAGAAAGCAGACATCATTAGTACCCAGAAATCTCCCAATCATATTTCCTCTAGGGTTGTTATCATGGTCCCCCCAAGGGAATGTCGAGCATTAAAGTCGCCAATCAATAAAAAGAGAGGAGGGAATTGAGAAATTAAATTAGATAACTTTGTAGCTAAAACAGCTGTACCTCTTTCCTCGCCAGGAGGAAGATACAAGGAACAGACCGAATAATGGCTACTGGAAAACAGGCGGACAGCAACCGCCTGCAGATCTGTGTTAAGAGAGAACTGGTTGTGAGGAACTCTGTTGTTAACAAAAACAGCAGAATCATGAATTGGTTCTTCGGGGTTCTTATAATATCCCACAAAACCCGAAATGTTGGATACTCTGTGAGTACGCAAGCAAGTCTCCTGTAAAACAATACAATCGGGACTGTAATCCTTAAGCAGGAGCTTGAACTCTTTACATTTAGGGAAGAGACCTTGTAGGTTCCAATGAATAATTGGAAGCATTGTTACCGTTTCAGCATAACGGTAGATTTCTTCCTACCCTTAGGGGTAGGAGATTTTGGATTTGAACTACCAGCGAAAGTAGTTCGTGTCATACTAGCCTTAGGCTTGGAGTATGACAAAGGAGGCATCGGAAGCTTGAGTTTTGCCTTTGGTATTTCTTTAAGAGGTGGCGCATCAGATTTTGATAAGTGGCTGTAAGAGAGAACTGTCTTCACTGGAGAAGCAGAGATGGAAACAACTCCAGGGATCAGTTCAGGTATCGAGGGAACAGACGATGTTGACACAGCTAGTGCTATTGGTTGTGATGGTAGAGGCGATGGTGGTGGCGAGGACATCGGCAAAAGTTGTGAATTCGATGCTGATAGAGAAGGATGTGGTAAGTTTTTGAGAGTCCTCCTCAGATGAGGGGGTAACCTCTACAACAGCTGGCTCTTGGGAAGGAGCAGCGGTTGGTTCCTTCTCTTTCAGGGATCGAAGGAATTCCAAAGCAGTATCAACAAGAAGGGGTAGAGTGATAACTGGCTTTGGAGCTGAATAAGAGCTTGGTACTTTAGGGGCACGGTGAATGTCCAGAGGTGGAATGGAGAGCAGCTGAGGACCAACATGATCAACATCCACATGTTCTGGAGCGGTAGCAAGGTGCTTAACCACCCTTGGGGAACCAGGAGAGGATGGAATGTTCATCTTCTTGTTGGTAACCTCAGAAGCACTGTTAGGTGCTGACCGAGAGTATTCATCACGAGGAGATGTACGTTTAGTCGGGGAGGACTTTTTACCTGGATAGGCACTGGGGAACCAGTAGGAGGTCTCTGGCTTATCCCTTTCTTTGGCCCGGTAGAACGCAGAGCATCAGAAAAGCTCACACCAGGTTGGACATACATCTCATTTACTCTTCTTCTGGCCTTGTTTAAAACTGACCCTGTTTTTGTTTCTAATGGCAATGACTTCTCTCATAGAGAAAGAAAGTGCATTGCTGTGATGTTGCAGGGTGTTCTCCACCACAGTTAGGGCAGCACGGCTGTTGAGAACAGGGCGTCCCGTGATAATCCGACCCACAATTCACACACAACCTTGCGTTTACAAAACTTGCTTACATAGCTAAATCGTTGGCAATGGAAGCATCGCCGTTGGTTTTCAACGTAAGGCTTGACTGGGGTGTTAAGATAGCCAGCCTTAGCGTACTTGGGTGGTTCCAATCTGTTGAAGGTCAGGATTATGGTGACGGTAGGTAACCTAGCGCCATTCACAAACCTGGAAATGCGGTGGGCACTTACAACCTTCTGATTGGTATGTTTTGATACCAGCCTGTCAACATCGTAATCTATTAACTCTCCCGATCGGATAACACCTTTACTGGTGTTAAACGTCGGGTGCGAAGCAGCAGAGGACATGTCTACAGAAGCTAAAGACTGTAGGGTCTTAATCCGCTGATGCTGTTCGCTTGATTTTGCCTAGACTACCAATGCGCCATCATCACGTGGCCACATTCGGGCAGGTTCGCTACATTTCTCAACAAAATCTTCGTAGACGTCGAAGATGTCAGCCTTACTAAGAGGACGATCGTTCGCTTTCAAGACTAAAAATCGGCCGTAATCGAACTCAGGATCAACTTCTGACCCAAAAGGATCAAAGCGTCTACCTTCAGGGTCCAAGCCACGAGTTATTTTTGTTAAATTTACCCATATAAGTATATATTTTATTTTGGGCTGCCCCTGAAACCGAGGGCATGGACCAAATCGTCATCGTGAGTCCTAAGAGCGCCCATACAGCCCAGACGGGGTAACCCGCCCCCCCGACTCCCACTGTCGTTTTAAAAACAGCGGAGCCGCATAACAGATTCTCTGGAATGCGGTGCTAAGACCTCCCAGAAACAAAATGACGACCAGGGCAACCAAACCTCCTCTAAAGCACAGTCCTGCAGACGATGCCTCCCAGTCGTTTAAGGTAAGGAACTAGTGGGTTGCTGCCCAAGCCAAGTGGATTCTATATGGCAGATAGGATAAAACGAGGTGAATTATCTATAAAAGGTGGAGGAGACCACTTTGTGATAAAAATTTAAAAAACATAGGGTTAAAAGATTCCTCTGCAAATATGAATCGAAGACAGGTGTGCTGCGGGATAGTTAAAAGGGTCGGGAAACAGGACTACTGGAAAGTGGCGAAATGGGTGCAGTCTAATAAAAGGTGGGCAACCGATTGGTCCCCACGGCAAAAACGACAGCAAGGGCTGATTTGAAAATCACCCGAAAAGAAGATGGCTGAGAGTAAGTCTTGTGTGGCCAATGCGAACTCGGCAGAGGGCTACCTCCAACGACCGCAATCTATGACGGCTCGAGGGCCAAGAGTGAATAGAATTTTTAATTTTGTATAGTTTGGATGATGAACAGTCATCCCATTCATTCTGACACAGTTGAAAAATGTATTTTCTTATTGAATGAAAGTAGTCCCTAAAAGGCAGAGCCGAGTTCTCAGGGGACACAGAATGTGCTAAGCGGGCCAGCCGATTAGCCCCCTCGTTGCCCAGGACCCCCACATGCCCAGGGACGCAGCAAAAAATTATTCTATATCGGGACGCATTTTGGATCAGCCAGTTGGAAATTTCTATGACTAAGGGATGGGACGCATTAAAAGATCTAATTGACTCTAAGACACTCCTTGAGTCGGAAAAGATGACAAAATCATTAAAAGGTAAAATTTGGATGAGTCTAAAGGCTAAAAGAATTGCTGAAAGTTCAGCGGTAAAAATGGATGCTGCTGGCGGCAGAGATTAAAGTTAGGAATTCTCCTCCTGAGTAGATAGCTGCGGCGCCCACGTCACTGTCCGACTTACGCTGCCCCACGAAGTGTGTGAGAGGACTTTCAAAATGTCTAGAGCCCGTAGACAGTACGTTTGAAGTAGGTCTAGGTGTGGTAACGCCAAGAAATCGAAACTCGGAGACAAACTCTATATCTTCGCTTTGTAGGGAGATAGATGGCGGAACAAGAACTCCTCTGCCCCGGTGGAAATACATTGCTTTGGTTTTGTTCGTGGGAAAGGGAAAACCCTCAAGTTGTGCTCTTTTGGAGACGGCATCGACCGCCAGTTGTACCGACGCGCTGCTGATGTAAGGCGAGGTGAGGAACAGTATAGTGCCAAATCATCGAAAAACAGAGTTGCCGATACACCCTCTGGGAGAGACGAAATAATATCATTGATGGCAATTATATAACTTAAGAAACTTAGAACACTGCCCTGAGGAACTCCCTCCTCTTGGATTGTAGGTCAGAGTATGTGTCTTCAACACGTACCTTGAAGGATCGAGATGCTAAAAAACTCTGAATAAGTGACGGTAAAAGGCCTCTTATCCCCCAGACGTATAGCTGCTTCAAGATGCCGCATCTCCATGTTGTGTCGTAGGCAGTGTAAATTAAATGTGGGGGTGTGATGATCAGCATAACAGCCCCTGATCTTATTAATTCTCTTCCAGATCTTAGCGGTAGGTGTCATAGAGGAAATTAATGAAACGTAACGGCACCATGAATTTCGGCGAGCCTGACGAAGGGTTCTTTGGCGAAGCGCAGGAGCTCGGTTTCGGTCGACATTGTTGCACAAAGTTGGGTTCTTTCGGAATCAGGCATGAGCTAACTTGTAGTTTTTGATAGCTGTTGCACACGCCGAGGTCCACTAGGGCACGGTTGAGCGACCCATGGCGGGGCGCCTCCGTGGGATGGTATGTGTTGCTACATTGTAGATAGTCGATGTAAAGTATTCTACTGCCGCGTCCACTCCATTGAAGGTCCCCAAGGATGCACTTGTGAAGGACGCCTCTTGGAAACCTCCCCAATCTGTATGACCTAAGTCCCATTTAAGGGCATGGTTGTATGAAGGCTAATTTGAAGGGCTGATAGGACAATAGGTAAGTGGCCATATAGCAATGCACCTGGGCATTCCTATAATAAAATCCGCCTGGGATATTTAAATATATATATCATCATTTATTATGTATAAAATTCAAATCATTCAATTCTTTTTACTTAACTTTTCTCAATTAAATCATTCATGTAAATTTATGTACAACTTAATAATTCATTTATTTTACTTAACTTGTCAATTCAATCATTCAATTATTTTATGCATAACTTTTTGCAATCATTTAATTTATGTAACCTTTAATAATTCAAATATCCTGTGACGAAAAACTGATTTCATTGAACGTACTGGTTAAAACATCTCTTAGAATTTCACGCACACACAAACACACGCTTTCAACTCAACCAAATTGAACACGAGTATTTCCCATTCGTCTCTCGCCATTCCAGCATAAAGGTCGGTAATAATTCCTTTTACATTTAGTCATTTAACTCCAAACAAATCATACTTAGTTTAATTCCTCATCCTCTCACACTTATTCTCTGCAAACTGCCATACGAGAGTAGGTCCTAATTCTATTTACTTCTCGTATTGCAGAGGCTGATTTATTAACCAAAGATAAATCCCATTAATAAAAAATACCATAGTCACTCCCATGGAGATCGTCAAGAATTGACCATCAAAATTCCGTTAAGCAATTAGGGGAACAAACAGACAGGTCAACACAGCTAAAAGTCCGTCTGGACATGCTAAGAGGTAAAGTCGCCAGTGTTTAAAGCACAAAGAAAGTCAGATAATAAAAGAGACTCTAAAATACTGCCTTTGACATTTCGAGTGATGTCACCCCAGTATGGGTGACGGGCGTTAAAATCTTCTAGTAATGAGAATGGGGAGGGTAACTGGTCTATAAGTTCTAAAACGTCGGGTCTTGACAATGATAAACAAGGGGGGTAGGTAAATAGAGCAAACGGTAAAAGGCTTAGTAAGAAAAAAACCTCACGGCAACATCTTGGAGGGTAGTATGTAGGGAGATGAAGATACCATGATTGACACCCCCATGAGCTTCCAGCAGGAGCAATAGAGTTGAGAGTGAGAAAGCCGGGTACCGGCGGAAAGAGCCGTATAGCCACTTTATTCTCCTGAAGACAAATAACAGCGGGGTGGAGGGTCGTCAAAAGAATTTTGAGTTCTTCCCACTTTGGAAGAACGCCTTGACCATTCCATTGTAAAATGGAAGATATTTTGTGGGACGGTTAAATACCACTGTGGATATATATATTTTTCTCTTTTGTGGCCGATATTGTATTTGAAGTTCGTCCCAAAGAGCTTGGGAGACGGAGAGCAGATTTTGAGGATCCTGCTTCTGCAGGGGGAGATCCTAGAGGGAGCAGTAACTGGGGCTTTTTTCGAGGGTTTTGGAGAACCGACCGAGGCCCTTGATTGTAATTCTGGCTCACAACCTGGCGGAAAAGGAAGATCGAGAAGGGATTTTCAACCGGTAGATCCGGATTCATGGATCGAGGGTATTTTCGGTGTCTGAGGGGTTGGTCCAACTAATTCCATCGGATCATGGGTAGAAGGGTGAGTGGAACGGACAGGCGATCTGAGCGAGGTGTGTGGAGCTGGGTGTATATCTGCCATCGTTTGGATCAGGATGGGGCCTAAGTCCTGTGAAGGATCGAATAGACTTAAGGAAATGGCATAGAATGTTCAGCCATAGGTAAAAGAGTCCATTGAAGATTCTCGGGGTTCGGCCGAGTCAACTCCAGAGGCTACCCGCTTATTGGTGGTCGATGACTCAGGTGAGGAATCCTTCCTCTTACCACTGGGCTTTGGGGTCTCGGGGCCGGGTGGATGAACCTTCACTGGTCGATGTTGAGGATTTTTTTCAGATAGCGTCTGATGTCTTCAAGTGTCTCTCCCAACAAGAGCTACTGGAGAGAGAGGGGCTACATTGGTTATCTCAGTGTGAGAGCGATGCTTCGACTGCATATCTTGAATGTTTCTGCCGTTGCGAGTAGATGTAGGATGAAGTGCTTCAGGCTGGTCGGAACTCAAGCGTGATTGTCGGTTTCGTCCAGCGTCACGTAAAAAGACAGAGAAGAACCGGCCGAGTGGTGAGGTTTGTGCTCGAGTACGCTGGCGGGCCTCTCTTATATCTAGAAGTAGGAAGTCTCGCAAAGCGAGCACCTCCTTTTCATATAAAAATATAGAACAGAGTTTTGACGCAGCACTGTGAGGGTACCTCCGCAGTTGGCACAGCGAGGTGTTTTGGTGCATTCGGGGCCATGGTAGTCAGAGCTAAAATTCACGCAGGAGCGGGGGTGCCGACAGGCACGGCCAACATGTCCAAATTGATTGCAATTAAAGCAGCGTCTGGGTAGTTCGATGTAGGGACTTACCGGGACACGAAGGTACCCGGCTTTAATATACGGCGGCAGTTCTTGTCGTTCGAATGTTAAAATCAGTGTGGCGGTTGGGACTCTAGTGGAGCCTAATGTTTTAGTTACCCTGTGTACGTGTGTGACAGGTTGGTTACTAACCTTGCTCTGAAGGCGGGTGAGGTCGTAGTCCCTTAGTTCGTTTGAACGGACACCTTTGACAAAATTCAGATGCGAATGGGGCGAGACAGTTACTGGAATTTCAGCTATCGAAGATATATTTCGCACAAGCTTGTGTTGAGAGTGGGATGACACCTCGACTACGATATCACCACTACCTCTTGACCACATCCGGCGGATTCACCACAGCGGGACTCAAAAGATTCATTGACGTCAAACACATCGACTTTTGCAAGTGGGGTGTCGGATGATGGCCTCATGACAAGAAAGCGACGATAATCTAAATGTGGGTCTACTTCATTGGAATAGGGGTTCAACGAGCATGTGAAGGTTGAAAAGGAAGCTAAGGAACGTTTGGCACGAGAACCCGTACGAGAAGGGGAGGTTTTTGGTTTATGGCTGGCCATTCCAAAAATAAAAAAAAACTTCGCATTCTCCCTCGGCACTCCCCGCCATGGAGGCCTATAAGGGCCCGGCACTACTGCAACTCTACACTCAGTTACGTCCGGTATGTCCTCTTGGAGAATGGATACGAATCCACTCACCCATCTTTAGAAACCTAAAAGGCTGCACGAGTTCTCCTACGCACGGAGAAAATGGGCCAACTATAGGTTTGTCCTTGGGCATTCGGTAGACAAAGGCGGTGATGTCCAGCCTCTTCCACCTTCATGAAAGAAGAATTCGGAATCAATCCATAAGATGAGCAGAGTTCGGTTATCTATAAGGGCCGCAAGCTTTATCAGGAAAGCGCCCGGGTTTTTTTTTAATTTTATCGAGCCCATCTGGCAACTACCCACTTGGGCATAAGTCGCCCAAAACACGACAGCCTAGAACTAGGATACTTTAAAATAAAAATATGAAAACTTAACAATGATATAAATTTGAAAAACTTAACAATCAGGAGGCAATCTCCGGCAGCGGGGGGGAGGTCCCACTCACCCCGGTGCAGGAGAGTGCAAGCTACAAACAAAACAATAACAAAAAAAAGAACCTTAAATAAAGGGGAGAAGCCCGGCCTCCCCCCAAAAGTCCACGTGCACGAATCTGTCCCTAGTACAAGGGACAGGCGGTAGCGACCCCGCCGATCCCGGAACCGGGACAGGTATCGTGCGCGAAGATCACCCAGACTGGGACATTCGACAAGAATGTGCCGAACAGTCTGCGGGACGACGCAGTCGTTGCAATAGGGCGCAGGCGAGCGCTCCATCAAATCGCGATGCGTCACACGAGTGTGTCCGATTCGGAGACGACAGAAAGCAACCTGAAGCCGCCGCAGCATTGGGGGATAGGTCCATGGGAACAGTCACGGCGCAATGGCACGCAACTTCAAGTTACCTTCGACCGTCTCCCATCTTCTTTGCCAAGCAGTCCGAAGAGCTGCCCGTATTCCTGCCATGTAGTCGGTGTGAGGAAGGGCGAAACGCTGGTCCGGCGCAGAGTCCTCGCGGACTCTTTGGAGCGCTCATTCCCGGCAATTCCTACATGTCCAGGAACCCAGCAGAAGATAATCTTGACATCCAACCAGCTCGCCAAAACCGTGGCGTCACGGATATCGCGAACCAGGGGATGCGGAGATTCCAATGCCCCGAGAACACTCAGGGCGCTTTGTGAGTCGCTATAGATCACAATCCGGTCTCCGAACGGGGCACATCGCGTAATCTCCCGTACCGAGTGGTGCATTGCCACCAGCTCGGCCGTGAAGACAGACGCAGCGCCTGGTAGAGCCCCGCTGACTTCAAATAGAGGGCATACGGCGTGGAAGCCGACCCCCTCTTGGGACTTGGAGCCATCCGTATACACTGGCACGGTTCCAGCGTGACACGATGTGTGCTCCAAAAAAGGTCGAACGCAATACTCCCGGCGCAGTACAAGCTTTGGGAGCAGAGGCGTGGCGACAAATAGCCAAATGTGGTACCCTCCAGGGTGGCGTCCTGGGCAGAACCAGGCGCGCCACCGGCCCGAGAGCTATATCTACCTCTCGAAGGAGTTTCTTGGCCCTAAACGGTATGACTGGCGTCTCTCGGCGGCATAGGCACCATCGAGATCAGCTGCGGATGCAGTGAGAGCTGTTGGCGACTGAGGGAGGCGCCGGGCTCGCGCGTACAGGCGAGTGATGCACTGCACGCGGCGCAGAGCGAGTGGCATCTCCCCAGCATCGACCAACAGGCTCTCAATGGGGGAAGTGCGGAAGGCACCGGTCGCAAGGCGAAGGCCGGTGTGGTGGATCGAATCCACCTTCCGCAATAAACGCTCGGCTGCGGATGCATAAAACTCGCCTCCGTAGTCGAGCTTCGAGCGAACAAAGGAGCGATAAAAAAGTAAGGCAGTAGCCCGATCAGCGCCCCAAGCGCTGAACGTCACGGAACGGAGAATGTCCATGGCGCGGGTACAAGAGACCCTAAGGCTGCGAATATGAGCCTCCCAGGTGAGGCGTCGGTCGAATACAAGACCAAGGAAACGGTGCGACTCAACCACATCGAGGCGCACCCCATTAAGAAACAAATCTGGGCCGGGTTGAAGCCGTGGATGGCGGCAGAAGTGCACCACCTTAGTCTTGGCCAAAGAAAAGCGAAACATGTGCGCTTCGGCATAGCGAGAGACGCGGTTAAATGCCTGTTGGAGTCGACGCTCCAGAGTTGGCATCTGGGCCGCGCCAAAAGAGATCGAAAGGTCGTCTAAGTAGAGCGTAGCGAGAACATCTACCGGCAGCACCGAGGTGATGCCGTTGATGCTCAGGGCAAAGTGTGACACTGAGGATACTTCCCTGCGGGACACCCTCTTCCTGCTCCTTTGGGCCGGAGAGGGCTTCCCCCACCCGTACGCGGAATCGACGATCTCGCAAAAATTCAGATATAAACATTGAGAGGCCTCCCCTCGCCCCCATCGTGTGGAGAGTCTCCATGATACCGTATCGCCATGCAGTATCATAGGCCTTCTCCAGATCGAAAAAGACCGTGGCGTAGTGCTGTCTACGAAGGAAAGCCTCGCAAACGGAATTTTCCACTTGGAGCAGAGCATTTGATGTGGAGTGGAACTTGCGGAAGCCGCACTGTGCGGAAGACAGATGGCCTCCGCTGTCCAGGAAAAAGGCTAGTATAACATTTACCAATTTCTCCATCAACTTGCAAACGCAAGAGGTTAGAGAGATTGGGAGGAAACCGGTCGGAGTAGAGTGATCTCTCCCCGGTTTGCGAAAGGCGAGCACAGTAGCGATTCGCCAGGAGTCTGGGAGAAGATCTTCCACGCAAACCCTGTTGAACAAATCTAACAGAAAGGCCATGCCTCGCTCACCCAGGTGTCGAAGCATGGCGTACGGGACATCGTCCGGACCATGGGCGGTGTCCGCGCACGAAACGAAGCGAGAGCGGAGCACAACTCACTCACAGTAAACTTGTCGTTGAAGGGTTCTCCGCCTCTGGAGGTAAAGTCCAGCCGGCGGCCTTCAACGACATTAGGACGTGCATTGAATGCTGGCGGAGCAAGAGCCCGGATAGAAAATGCGGAAAAAGCGGTCGCTAAGGATTCCGCCACGGACGCGGGGTCCGAGATTGCGGTCCCATTGTCCTGGAGAACGGGAGGGAGGTCCTGCGAGAACTTGCCACGAATCCTTTTGACTCGGTTCCACACCTCAGCTAAAGGGGTCTTCCCGTTAAGTGAAGACACGTATGCCCGCCAAGAAGAGCGGCGGGCGTGCTTCGAAATATACCGGAACCTAGCCCTAGCCCGACGAAATTCAGCGACAGTGAAATCGTTCGGGCGGCGCTTATAACGCTTCTGTTTGAGGGCCGTCTCACACTCGGCCGACCACCATGGGAGTGGTCCGCGTGCAAAACGGCCAGACGTCCTAGGAATAGTAGTCAGGCCCACGGCGATAAGGTTGCCGGAGAAGAACTCAACGGCCTCATCTACAGACCTAAACTCCTCGACTGAGATAGAGAATTCAGTCATTTCCTGAAATGCAGGCCACCGCGCCCGCGCCAAGCACCACCAAGGTGGTCTCTCAGGCAGCAGTTGCCCTGAAAATGATATTTGAATGGGAAAGTGATCACAACCATGGAGGTCATCGACCACCCCCCAATTAAAATCAGGCTGTGCATCCGAAGAGCACAAAGATAGGTCAAGGCAAGAAAATGAATCGGTTCTCGGACAGTGATGCGTAAACTCATCCACGTTTAGGACACCCATCTCAAGCTTTTCGATCAGATCGGCAAGGACTTGTCCCTGGGATTTATGGAGTAATCTCCCCAGAGAGGATGCCTGCCGTTCAGATCTCCAAGCAAGAGATAGGGCCTCGGCAACCGTGCCACGACGCGGCGGAAGTCCCCCGCGTCAAAGTCAGCTGACGGTGGAATGTACGCAGAAATGATAGTATACCTCCGATCTAGGTGCAGTTGCCTGGAAGGGGGTATCTAAAAGAGAAAGGAAGAACGGAGACATCATGCCGGGTGTAAACCGCGCATCCCCCAGCCCGGCCATCCCGCGGTGGTGGGGTCGCAAGACCCTTATACCCCGGGAGGGCAGGCAGGGGGCACGCGCCTAGCATGGTCTCCTGCAAAAAAATAGCTAACGGGGAACGGGACGAGGCGATCCTCCCAGTTGGCCCGGAGTCCACGGCAATTCCATTGAACGAATATGCCCTCCAGGCCTAGCTCGGAGGAGACGCGGGGGCCCTCCTCGAATTGAAGACCCTCACGGGAATGGCCGTACGCTTCCCGGGGGCAGAACCCCGGGCGTTGTTGGCCGGACAAAGCGCTGTCGCCTTCGAGGACTTAGGCGGGCGTTGCGGCTTCGGAGGCGGGGGGCCCTCTTTTCGAGGAACCACCGTCTCCGAGCCACCCGCCACACATTGGGGGGTGGGTGAAGGAGCCGAAGCTCCTTTGTTGCTGTCCTCCTTTCGGGGGACAGCTTTAGGAACCCCGGAAGAAGGCCTAGCGACCATCTTCAGGGGTGTTGCCTCCTGTGATTCTAACGACTCGGTGGAGGCGCGTGGACGTTTCGCCTTACGGGAAACGGTCACGCTGGGGAAAGAGGGGAAAGCCCTGGTTTTAGCCGGGGCTGGGAATTAACCCTTTTTGCCGCCAGCTTTACCAGGGGAGCGCCTGGGTTGGGTAGAGCCCGCAGAGGGCTCCGAATGAACGCGGAAACAACCGTGCTCGTTGGCCTGGATGGGAGCTTGTCACAGTCGAACGTGACGAAGAGTGTAGGGGTGGGTCTCGAGACCCCTCCCTGTTTTCTCATCACACGTTCGACATTGACCGCCCCATGGTCGGCCAGCTCTAGGGTGATGTCTTCAATGGAGTAGTCAACGGGTTCCCTCGCATAAACTACTCCGTTCACAAAGTTCATGGTAGAGTGCAGCGTCACACTCACCGGGGTGGCATGAAGTGTCCGAAGAGCACTTTTCTTGGCCGCGTCGGCGGGATTCGCCAGAAGGCTCCCGTCCGAGAAACGGGTCACCTTCGGCTCTCTACCAATTGCACTAGCTAATCCTCTCCTCTGATGGATCATGTTGCCATTATACAACATGGTGCCATCAGTGGAGCGAATAACGAGCAAGTGTTTGAAGCCAGCGGGCTAAAAAAAGCCAGGTCCTCTGAATGAGGGGCCCCGATGTCATCGAGGCTCCGCCCTGTGCACTTTTGTTCTTAGTCAGGGGTTCCGCAACCGGGGGGGGGGCAGAGGGGGCGGATGTGCCGATCTTGGCTTGGTCGCTTGCCAGAGTGGCAGCAGACCCATCCGTCCCCGCGGATGGAGAGGAGCCCCGAGTCTTTTTCTTTTTTGGAGAGGAGGGCGGGGAATGAACCTGCTTCTCATCTCCGCGGGAAGAAGCCCCCAGGCCAGATGGACCGGCCTCAGCCAGGTCATTCTCCGAAATGGAGAAGGTCCTGGTAGTCGTGGGGGCACCGGTCGGAGGAGATCCCTCCCATCCTTGTACTGCTTCGGAAACCACAGCCGTTTGAGGAGGACCTTGCATCGGGGCGGATTCGGGTTCGGTGCTTGGTGCCGAGCCAGGATTCCCTCCCATGGAAGGCCCTACCGTCTGAGGCTGCGATTCCTCAAGGACCATGTCTATCTCAGGGGGGGCCTCCAGTTGCCTCCCCCCAAGACATCGCAGGTCCCGTTGGCAGTATCGTCACTAGTCTTCTTTGGGGAGGCATGGGCCTTGACCCCAGGAAGGTTCAATATTCTTGCCAGCAGGTCTTTTGAAGTAAGCGACCGAAAGGGCCTGGCTTCCCTCTCCCCCCTAAGGGGGTTTGCCCTACCGAGCCGCTTCGATGTGGAGCGGCTGGCTTTCTTGGCAGTCCCCTTGGAAAGAACAGACGCACCAGAACCAAGTCCTTAGCCTCGCGAAATGAGAAACGATCCTGAGCCTGAACGGCCAGGATTTCGTTCTCAAGGAGACACGAACTAGATTGCTTCGAAGAACAGGGGTGCGGCTCTCCACAATTGACCACACACGATTTGGACTTATCGTGTCCGGCCCTGGAGCAACTTACACAGGTTGCAGGGAACCGCGACTTTGTACGTCGACAGGAGCGATTAGTATGGCCGAAGCGGTGGAAGTAATAGCACCTCCATGGCAGTGGCACGAATGCCTTCACGCGGTAGCAATACTAACCGGCACGCACCGACTCTGG
Source organism: Ceratothoa steindachneri (assembly GCA_963969495.1). Lineage (NCBI taxonomy): Eukaryota > Metazoa > Arthropoda > Malacostraca > Isopoda > Cymothoidae > Ceratothoa > Ceratothoa steindachneri. The sequence continues at coordinate 137,967,195 of OZ018318.1, read as the reverse complement.
GAGCTTGTCACAGTCAAACGTGACAAACAGTGTAGGGGTGTGTCTCGAAGCCCCTCCCTGTTTTCTCATCACACGCTCGACCTTGACCGCCCCATGGTCGGCCGGCTTTAAGGTGATGTCATGTATGGAGTAGCCCACGACTTCCCTCGCATAAACTACTCCTTTCAAGAAGTTCATGGTAGAGTGCGGCGTCACACTCACAGGCGTGCAATCGAGTGTCCGAAGGGCACTAATGATGAACGCCTCGGAGGGATTCGACAAAAGGCTCGCGTCCGAGAAACGGATCACCGTCGGCTCTCTACCAATCACAATAGCTAAAGCTCTCCTCTGATGGATTATGTTGCCCCTATCTAACATGCTTGCCATCAGTGGAGCGAATAACCAGGAAGCGTTTGAAGCTAGCGGGCTCGAAAACGCCGGGTATTCTGAATGACGGGCCCCGGTGTGATCTTGGCTTGGTCGCTTGCCAGAGTGGCAGCAGACCCATCCGTCCCCGCAGATGGGAAAGAGCCCTTCCCCTGTCCTTTTCTTTTTAGAAGAGGGCGGGGAATGAACCCACTTCTCCCATCCACCAGAAGGAGCCCCCAGACATGCCTCAGCAAGGTCCTTCTCCAAGATGGAGAAGGTCCTGGCGGTCGCAGGAGCACCAGCCGGAGGAGGAGATCACTCCCCTCCTTGTACTGCCCTGGTGACCCGAAACGTTTAAGGAGGACCTTGCATAGGGGCGAACTCGAGGTAGGTGCTTGGCACCGAGCCCGGAATCCCCCCATGGAAAGCCCTACCGTCTGAGGCTGGGTTGCCCCAAGGACCATATCTATCTCGGGGGGGCCTCCAGTTTGCCATCCCTTCCCAGGTCCCATTGGCAGCGGTGTCACGAGTCGAGTCTGGGAAGGCACAGGCCTTGACCCCTCTTAACGCGGGGACAAGAGGGGCTAATGATGGGTTTCTCTTTGGGCATCGGGAGACGAAGGTGGTGGAGATGCCCAACCTCCTCCGACCTTCATGAAACAACAACTCAGAATATATTAAAAGTCTGGTTCGCAGCACCAGGGGACCCATAAGGTCCTCGGGGCTGACCCCCCTCGCCACGAGAAGGCCAAAGCCTCTCTGGGACCAAACCCTGAAGATAAGGTCCCAGAGAGGAAAGGGGTCGTAACCTATAAAACCAAGCAACTTTTCATCACTGCTTTCATGTCTTTTTTTGTCACATGCTAATGCACAGTTTGTAGTTAGAGAAAGAAAACATTACCTGTACATTTATTAACTCATTTCAGCATTTAATACATATTAAGTATTTGACTCGTTTTTCTTCATCATTTGGCTATATTTAATATGGTGGGTGATGAAGTGACACAAAAACGGTGTTCGGTTCTCACTAATCCGGTGCTGAGCAAAGGCCATCTTGTACTTTAAAATCACATTTGGATTTTCTTCTAGGGGCGAAAGGAATTTTTCCAATGGGATAAATTGCGATACATCTTCGATGGTTAAGCGAATAAAAGGAAGAGCATCTTCGTGTTCCCCAAAAAGTAACAACTTGTATTCACTTGGCCAGTTACCCATTAGAGGAATAATTATAAAGAGGGCAAAGGAAGAATCTCCATAGGAGACACCAACAAAGTGTTCGATCATTCTTTTGTACCAGTCATAACACGGCTGAAAATCAGGAAAACTAGGAACATAATTGAGTTCGTGATACCCTCCTTCAGTCAATATAGAAATAAGGGAAGCTTGATTATAAGAACTGACATTAACATCAAGAAAAATATCATTAGAGACCAAATAAACATTGGAAAGATACATATACCACCTCATGTGTGTACCATGAGGCATAATAACATCCTTTCTGAATTTAAGAAGAAAAAACGTCATTTGAAGTGAATGTACAACTAGTAAAATAGTTTCTTCAGAGCTTTGATTTGAATATTCATTACAGGGACCATTTAATCTGAGCAATAATTTTAAAGGGAGAAGAGGCCAGTAGTGGTCCAAGATCGATATCTCTTCTAGCAGGTCAAGCGTTAAATCATTGATTAAAAAAGGAATGCAATTATATTTAATCAAACTGTCATTTAAATGAGCAGTATGCATAACATTTTTTACCATATTCTGTCCAATATATGGAAGCGAGCGATATAATTTGCTCGTCAATTCTAGAGGTGATAATGAGGGTTGGACCATAGTAGGGGATTTTAAACAGGTGTATTCTGTCAATGACAATGTGTTTACTTGAGATGAAATTTCTACCAAGTCTTTAGCAAAATTCACATTACAAACAACGTCAGAGAGGAGAGATTGTACGAGATGTTCGTCTCCTTTGTGAATGTGAGGCAAGATGGTTAATGCAACCTTGTGATACATAATATGATTGTTACAGCCTTTTAAGGAAGCCAACTGTAGGAGATTAACGACAGTATAAATCTCAATTCTACTAAACCACTGACTGCTAAGCAAGTGTTGCGACGAACACACATCACTGAAGTAGTTCTCAAGATGTTTAGCATTTAAAATTGTGAAAATGAACTCTGCATCTAAATTGGGATGCAAGGTATATATAGTTCTTAAGAGACTCGTTAAAGGAAACAGGAAAAGAAATGCAGAGTCTTTGTGTACGATAGGAATAACTGAGCCTTCTTCACAAATACTACATAAAGAACCGAGATTTGCAGGAACTCTATTTTTTCCTGCTTTAAGAGTTGAACAAAAGGCAGAATATTTACGTAGTTTTGTCAGCAGGAAACTAACCACATCCTTTTTCAGTATTGGACCAAGAATGCCCTGCAAAATAAATTCTATTTTTTTTGCAAACCCAACACTTTCAAAACAATTCTGATCTCGCCATTTTCCTAAATATGTATCCAAAAAATGACAAAAACTTCCGAGGAGCTTAAATCCGGAAAAAGATACGTTTAAACAACTTGACATTTGATTAATCCATTTGGTTAAACATATTTCTACAAGTGGAAGGATTTCTCCAAAGTCTCCCCAGGCCAAGGAAGGAGGAGGCAGAATCAGATCTTCCCTATTCGCGATATTTACACTTGATTCGCTATTTTTCATTCGATTCAAAAGGAGAGATCTGGTTGAAGCAACACACAATCCTTTTGTCAACACATTGCCAATATGAGCTGCAATCTCATAGTTGAATTGATTACTTTCCATGTTGGCGTTTAAATCCAATTTATCTCTGTAAAATATAAGTTGCTTCAACAACAGAGGGTAAAAGGTGGAGAAGGCTACCACTGATTTCTCAAGTCCATAAGAGAGAAAAATGGACCAGAGAAAATAGGCCTCTTGAGAGAGACGCAGGACTTCTGCAAGTGGCATCACAATTTCTGTTGGCTCAAATGAGATATAAGCCATTAATCGACTCATAAGGTTATAATCCTTGACTAGTCTGACTGAAATTTCACGTCCTCTGTTGGCAAGAACCTGAAACATATATAGTTCTGATTAAAAATAATTGTTGAGCATCTTCAAAACTAAAATTGTCATTGAATATATTTTTAAAAATTAAGTCAATATGAAACTATACCTTCATGAGACTGAGAGCATGACTCAAAGGAATTCCATAAACAGTCATCAACTGGTTTCTATTTTTTCCACATAAGAGAGAGGTTGTATTATGTGGCAGAAAATTATCTATAATGGTAGTTAATAATCTTGGCGTGTTAATTAGAGTCCAAGCTGAGGTTAAAGAGTGCCTGGCGAACCGCTTTAAGATGCCCAAAATATGAATCACATCCGATGGAGAAAGTGAGAGTGACTCCAACATGTACCTTGTGAAAAAGAAGAAATGATTAATTCTTCACACGAGATGGGACAAGCATTACATCTCCAACCTCTTTCAAAGAGCAGAGAAGTAGCACCTTTACCGCCCGTCGAAACACTATTTAGCCACCATCAGTACAAAGTTGAATTTTTAGCAGGAAATTTGTTTGATTGGTTCAACTGGGGTCAGTTTTCCAGAGTGGGGTTGGCATGTTGCACATAACTATCCGCCCCTTCCTCTTCCTTTAGGCGGAAAAAAGACAAGGCTGCCAAACAATGATTTTTTCTACGATGAAGTGACCCATCATAACCATGGGGTGCAACATATGTGCTGGGGTATCTCCTCCAGTCAGGGTTTATCTCTGGGCACACCCTTTCAGAAATTCTCCCCATGAACATCATTCTCACACCCTGGCATTCCCTTTTGTAGCTTCTATTTTCGAGTCCATTTCAATTCATTCTTCTATATACACATACCATCTAAGAACAACCTCATTCACACCACAAACTTCCCTTATCCAATCCTTCCTCACCTTTCTATTTGCACTGCTCTCACTCGAGATTTCCCAACTCTTTCCATACCATAGTATCACTCCGATACGGCAATGTCAGCACCAGCATACTCTCATGTAGCTTCCTGATACATTCCACACTCAAACTCTAAGCATTCACTAACGTTCTAATCGCCCCAGAGTGTCTCCTACCATTTAAAACCTCGTGGTAATAATTTGTCGCATCTCTATCACTACCATTTACAATGAATCCAGTCCATTTTCATCCCCAAATATCATTACATTACTCTCACACACCCTGTCAAAAGCTACAATCAACATTTCAGAAACCCTCTCACTCAGTCATGAGCACATATCAACATAGAAAATATCCCTTTCACACCCCTTTCCCTCATTCTGATAAGTACTTCTCTCACTACTCCATCTATAAAGATATTAAACAGCTATCGTGATATCCTTATCTTACACGACCACTCACCTCAGCTATCTTTCATCTTAATGCACACCTTCCTTTCAACATAAATACTCTTCGCACTATCCAACATTCTACCACTCATTCCAAGGAAACTTCACAACTGGTATAATGCTTCTTTCTCTATTTGTATGATCATAAGTTCTCTCTTAATCCATGAACCTAGCACACACTTTGCATCCCTTATCCATTGTTTTTTTCAGTTGATGTCTCACTACAGATACTTAATCCACACTCCCCCACACACTCTAAGCCACCCATAGTCCTCCCCTACATTATCTTTATATGCTCAAACAGAATTTTCCCATACACTTTACTTCGATAGACTTCCTAACACCATAACAAAACCTCTCCCTTTCTACCAGCACACCATACCTAGAAGACACAGTCTCATAACTATAGTTCACATCTCTATACCATTCACAAACACCACCTCACACACCGAAACTCTCCTAAACAATAATGTAGACATAAAACTACAATCCATCAAGATCAACATTAGAGGCTCAGAATACCTTATTAATCCTATACATATACCCTACTTCCACAGAATTATTCCTAAACTACATACCAAAACTTCCCAACCTCTTCAACTGCAGTGACTTCAATGCACACCACGCATCCTGGCTTAGTTCCCAAATAGCAAACGACAAAGGCACTTAAATAGCACAACAGCTACAAACCCTAACCACACTAAAAAACACAGCTCAACCAGCCCAACAACCCTGGTCCCCCAGCATATACAAAGGTGCATATGCCAAGATGTAGTGCACTGCAAACCTCATTTGCACATTAAAACCAAGTAGAACATAATAGCAGACCTCCCCTCAGATGACCTTTCCATCAACATAACATTCCAAATCACTCACCCCCAATCAGCATCCTTCAAAACTTCATACATAAACTAAAAGACTTCTCCATAAATGGCTATCAAAACATTGGAAAAAGCACTGCACCCCATTACCAACACAATCTTACAACACTGACTTCACTCAAGAAATAGTCTTTATAAAAGAAAAAGGTCAAAACAAAACAGAGCATACACACAACAAAAGTTACAACACTTCCAACAACAACACTCTTATCACTGGGGCTAATCTCAAAACAACAATCTGAAAAATATAACCAATACATAAGAACAATAAACAACGAGACAAAAATACAACTCTGGAGAACCCTAAAGAAAATTCCCACATAACATACAAGCCCATTCCCACATACACCACTAGTGCCAGAAATAACAAAAATGCAACACCACAGCTAGATCCTCATGAAACACTATTTAAGCATTAGATTCCTTCTCACATAGGGTAAAAAAATAGACAAATCTATAAGAAAATAAAAAAACAAAAAAACAAAAGAAAAGCCAGCTTGATCCACCACATACAGTGCCTGCGAAAAGTATCTGATCACCCTCAAAAATTGCATTATTTTCAATGATATTCACAGATGCATAATTCACTTTCTATTTGTTCTAGCGACATCTCGTAGCTTTCATATAACGCTCGGATATGGCAGCTTTCCAATGCAATCTTAAGTTAGTATTATGGAAGCGTTCAGTGCGTGGGCGCGCGCGTCAAATTTGTCTGATTTCACGATTTTGACATTTCATTATTATTTTGTGATTTTGTACAGAAAGTGGTCTAAATAAAATTGATTTCTAATGTGTGCTAAGAAACAACTCCAGAATGATTGTTGAGGTGCGATTGTTGCTCTTCATAAATGTGGGAAATCCCAAAGACAGATAGTCAGCACCTAAAAAATGATCTGGCAGACCGAGAAAAACAAATTTGCGAACTGACATGCTTAGGAAACGTTTAGTACTAAATAATCCAGCAATAACTGCGAAAGAACTAAAATCTAATATGAATAATTTATTATCTGATGTTTTTGAATGAAATATCCAGGAGCGGCTACAAAAAGAATTTGGATTACCATCTCACCATGCTGTAATGAAACCATTCATTAATGAAAAAGTGTGTAACAAACGTGTCGCATTTTGAAAAAAAAAATACATTCATTGGACTGTTGAGGAGTGGAAAAAAAACAAACTGAAATCAGTGATCAGTCAACATTTTTAACATTCAGAAGCTGTCCTAAAAAGGTTCGTCGGCCCATTGGATCAAATAGAATGGACCCTAAAGACAATGAAACACCATCCAAGTGTGATTATTTGGGGTGGTTTGTTTCCAGGGAAGAAGCATATATTTCCTTCCTAAGAACACAACTATGAATTGCGCATGGTATTTTAGCAATGTTAGAGGAGAAACTTCCATTGGTAATGACAATCCATAGGGCAGAAACATTTATGCATGGTGGGACACCTTGTCAAAAGGCTAATTTTTTTTTCATTTTGGGTGCCACTCTGGTGACTGCCTGCTTGGGCATAAGTCGCGGTAGACAACATAGCCTACTACTAGGCTAAATTAAAAAAACAAAAATAAATAATGATAAAAAAGGAAAAAGACTAAAAAAATAAGAAAACAAAGCAAAGAGGCTCTAAATCACAATCCGGGCACAAAGCATTATCTCCAGTACCGAGAGGTGTATTGTAGCCAGCTCGCCTGTGAAGACAGACACAGCACCTGGCAGAGCCCTGCTGACTCGAACAGATGGGACATGGTGTGGAAACTGACCGAATCTTAGGACTTGAGGCCATCCGTATACACTGGCACGGTTCCAGTGCGACAGGAAGTGTACTCCAAAAAGGACAAAAGCAATAATCCCAGTGCTGTAGAAGCTTTGGGAGCAGAGGCGTGGCAACAAATAGTCAAAGGTGGTACCTTCCAGGGTGCTGTCCTGGGCAGAACAAGGGGAGCCACGGCTCGAGAGCTATACCGAACTCAAAGAGCTTAGGGTATGATTGGCGTCTCTCGGTGGTATAGTCACCGTCCAGGTCAGCACTAGGTACAGTGAGAGCTGTTGGGAACTGAGGGAGGCGCCGTGCTAGCGCGTACAAGCGAATAATGCACTGTGCACGGCGCAGAGCGAGTATCATACCTCCCGCATCGACAAGTAGGCTCTCAATGGGGGATGTGCAGAAGGCACCGGTCGCCAGACGAAGGCCGTTGTGGTGGATTAAGTCCACCTTGCGCAATACACAGGGGGCTGAAGAAGCAGAAAACTCTGGTATCCGTAGTCGAGCTTCGAACGAAAAAAAGATAGATAAAAAAAGCAAGGCAGTATAGCCCTATCAGCGCTTCAGGCGCTGAACGTCACAGAACGAAGAATATCCATGGCGCGGGTACAAAAGAGCCTAAGACTGCAAATATGAGCCTCCCAGGTGAGGCGTCGGTCAAATAAAAGACCACTTCCAGGTGAACCCCATTTAGAAACGAGTCTGGGTCAGGGTGTAGCCATGCATACCGGTAGAAATGCACCAACTTAGTCTTGGCCAAGAAAAACCGAAGCCTGTGCCATTCGGCATAGCGAGAGACGCGGTTCAATGCCTGTTGGAGTCGACGCTCTAGAGTTGGCATCTGGGCTGCGCCAAAAGAGATCGAAAGGTCATCCGCGTAGAGCGTTGCAAGAACATCTTTCGGCAAAACCGAGGTGATGCCGTTGATACTAAGGGCAAAGAGTGTGACACTGACGACACTTTCCTGCAGGACACCCTCATCCGGGTCCATTGGGGCGGAGAGGGGTCCACCAACCCGTACGCGCAATCGAGGATCTCGCAAAAATTCAGATACAAAGATTGGGAGGCGTCCCTTTGCCTCCATCGTGTTAAGACTCTCCATGAGGTATCATAGGCCTTTGCGAGATCGAAAAACACCGTGGCGTAGTGCTGTTTACGAAGGAAGGCTTCGCAGACGGCATTTTCCAGTCGGAGAAGAGCATCCGACGTGGAGTGGAACTTGCAGAAGCCGCACTGTGCAGGAGACAGATGGCCTCTGTTCTCCAGAAAAAATAGCTAATCTAACATTTACCAATTTCTCCATCAACTTCCACACGCAGAAGGTTGAGAGATTGGGGGTAAACTGGCCGGGGTAGAGCGATTTCTCCCGGGTTAGTAAAAAGCAAGCACAGTAGCGATTCGACAGGAGTCTGGGAGGATACCCTGTACCCAGATCCTGTGGAACAAATCTAACAGAAAGGCCATGCCTCGCTCACCCAGGTGTCGAGGCATGGCGTAAGGGACATCGTCCAGACCATGGGCGGTGTCCGCGCACAAAGAGAGAGCGGAACACAAAAACTCAGATTAAACCTGTCGTTGAAGGCTTCTCCGCCTCTCGAGGTAAGGTCCAGGCAGCGGCCTTCCGGACATCATACGCACATTGAATGCTGGCGGAGCAGCATCCCGGCTAGAGAATGCGTTTGCGAAGTCCGAGATTGCGGTCCCATTCTCAAGAACTTGCCCCGAATCCTTTAGATTCGCTTTCACACTACTGCTAGAGGGGTCTTTGCCGTTAAGTGAAGACATGTATACCCACCAAGAAGAGCGATGGACATGCTTCGAAATATAGCGTATCCTAGGCCTACGTCGACGAAATTCACTGACAGTGAAGTCGTTCGGGCGGCGCTTATAACACATGTAGGCATAACGCTTCTGTTTGAGTCCCGTCACACACTCGAGTGACGACCAAGGAAGCGGTCGGCGTGCCAAAAAGTCAGACTTTCTAGGAACAGTAGTTAGGCCCACGACTATAAAGTTGCCGGAGAGGAACTCAATGGCCTCATCTACCGACCTAAACTCCCCCCTCGACTGATAGTCACTTACTGAAATGCGGAACACCGCGACGGCGCCAAGCACCATCGGGGCGGGTTCTTGGGTGGAAGCGGCCCAGAACATGATCTTTGAATGGGAAAATGATCACTACCATGGTCATCGACCACACACCACCCAAAATCAGGCTGTGCATCCGGAGAGCACAATGATAGATCGAGGGAAGAAAATGAAGCGGTTCTCGGGCAGTGATGCGTAAACTCATTCACATTTAGGACACACATCTCCAGCTCGTTGATCAGGTCGGCAAGTTGATGACCCCTGGGATTAATCGAGTAGTCGCTCCAGAGGGTGTGTCTACCGTTTAGATCTCCGAGCAAGAGAAAGGGATTCGACAACCGTGCCATGACGCGGCGCAAGTGCCCCGCGTCGAAGTCGGCTGACGGTGGAATGTACGCGCAAATACATCCTATTGAGGTGCAGCTGCATAGCTACTACTTAAAAGTATGTATGTGAAGCAAAGAGAAGAACAAATAAATCATGCCGGGTGTAAATGGCGCTTCCTCCTGCCCAGCCCACATCCCGTGGTTGTAGGGTCGCAAAACCCTTATACTCAATCTGGGAAGGTGGACATTGGGCACGAACCCAGCATGATCTCCTGCAAAACAAGAGCTAACGGGGAACGGGAAGAGACGAGCATCCGCAGCTCCTCCAAGTTGGCTCCGAGTCCGCGGCAATTCCATTGAAGGAATATGACCTCCAGGCATAACTCGGAGGAGATGCGTTTTTTTGTTTTTTTTAATTAAGGGGCTATCTGGCGACTGCTGACTTAGGCATAAGTTGCCGTAAACAAACAGCCTAGTTCTAGGTTACTTTAAAAAATTGAACAGGAAACAATAAAAAGAAATAACAATAACAATAACAAAAAGGTGGAGCAAGCCCCGAACACTTCGCCAAAGTGCAAAAATCAGATTAATATCGTTGACCCCACATGGGGGTCGTATAAGATATTAAGCTGATAAGAACAGATTTCATTTTTTATTAGAGCATGTTACAAAAGGCCGAGAAGCGATACGGAGGAGATGCGAGGGCCCCTCTTCGAAGAGAAGACCATCACGGGAATGGCGGTACGGTTCCCGGAGGCAGAAATCCAGGCACTGTCACTAACTAGGACTTATCGCGGGAGGTTGGGCTAGCTATGCGTCTTATCCTCCTTCCGCCTCGAAACTTTAGGTGAGCGGGGCTTCGGAGGCGGGGGACCCTATTTTTGAGGATCCACCGTCTCCGAGCCACTCAGCCCTCTTTCGGGAGGCAGCTTTAAGAACCCCGGAAGATGGCCTCACGACCCTCTTCAGGGGTGTTGCCTCCTGTGAGTCTAACGACTCGATGGAGGCGCGCGGCCGTTTCGTCTTAATCGAAACGGTCACGCTGAGGGAAGGAAGGGAAGCCCTGGTTTTAGACGGGGCTGGGTGTGAACCCTTTGTGTCGCTAGCTCTAATAGGTGAGTACACGGGGTGGGTAGAATCCGCGGAAACAACCGTGCTCGTTGGCCTGGATGGGCCAGGAGCAGAGGGTTCCTTTCTAACTATTGAGGCACATAACGTCCCAGGTAGAGCCGGGCGCGCCAGGAGCAAGTCCTTAGCCTCGCGGAATGAGATTCGATCCTGGGCCTAAACGGCCAGGATTTCTTTCTCAAGGAGATATGCACCACATTGCTTCGAAGAAGCGGGGTGCGGCTCTCCGCAATTGACACACTTGGCCAAACACGATTTGGACTTATCGTGTGCGGCCTTGGAGCAACTTACACAGACTTCGGGTAACCCCGACTTTGCATGTCGACAGGAGCGATTAGTATGGCCGAAACGGTGACAGTAATAGCACCTCCGCGGCAGTGGCACGAATACCTTAACGCGGTACGATACTAACCGGCACGCACCGACTCAGGGAGCTTGCCAAAGTCGAACGTGACGAAGAGTGTATAGGTAGGTCTCGAGGCTCCTCCCTGTTTTCTCATCACACGTTCGACCTTGACAGCCTCATGGTCGGCCAGCTCTAAGGTGATCTTATCTATCGAGTAGTCCAAGAGTTCCCTCGCATAAACTACTCCTTTCACATTCACTGGTGTGCCATCAAGTGTCCGAGACGCATTCGCGAAAAACACCCGTCCGAGAAACGGGTCACCTTTGGCTCTCTACCAATCACACTTGCTAGAGCTCTAGACTGATGGATCATGTTGCCCTTAGCCAACATGCTGAATTCAGTGGAGCGAATAACAAGGAAACGTTTGAAGCCATCGGGCCCGAAAACGCCAGGTAGGATGAATGAGGGGCCCTTACCTAATTGAGGCTCCGCTCGGCGCAGTTCTGGTCTTTGTCTGGGACTCCCCAGCAGGGAAAGCAACGGGGCCGGACGAGTCGATCTTAGATTGGTCGCTTACAGAAACAGCAGAGGAAGGAGGAGCCACGAGTCTTTTTTTTTATGAGAGGAATGAACTCACTGTTCACCCCCGCCGGCAGGAGCCCCTAGGCCAGCCTCACCAAGATCCATCTACGAAATAGTGAAGGTCAAGGCTGTAACAAGGGTACCAGCCGAGGGAGAAGATCCTTCCTCTTATTTTAAGTCCTCAGGCGCTCGCGCCCTCTGATTTGGTCATTTAGTCTTTGGCCGGCGAATCGGCATCGGTCTGAGAAGAGAGGGGTGCAGATATATTGACCCACTGCAAGCTGGTCGCGCAAATACGTAGGATAATGGGGGGGCAGAAGCCGACGGGCCCTGCCATCCCTTGCTTTCTTAAGAGGGTTGGCCCTATTGACTCGCTCCCAATTATGGGCCGCCTGCCCTTCTTGGCAGTTTCCTTATAAAGTAAAGTGGGGACTGCCGCTGGAGAACGGGAGTCGCCCAAGGGCGGCTCCAGAGAAGGGGGTGAGGGGGAATCCTCTACACCCGTAGGCAAAGGAGCTAGAGTAAGCCTCCTCTCCTGTTGAAGAGTTTTCGAGGGTCCACTGGGAAAGCACGGGGGAGGGGGGGGGGCATCCATTTTTCCGGTGGAGCTGCCCGAAGTCATCTCCGTCGATGGTGAAGGGAAAAGGGAAAGGAATTTTATTTTTTAAATTCTCATCATCGGGAATTGTGTCCCTATGTTATACGAGAAGCAAACGCTAATCACGCCCCGTAGTAGCCTGTTCTGCGAGGGGTCAACACGGGGCCGACAGAACCAGCTGCCGCCATTTAGGACCACACCTTTTAGCCCAGTGGCCAGGCAGCCCTTCGGCATGGCGGCTCCACCTTGGGCTGGGCGTAAAATCGATAGAGATTGAAAGGAGAGAGAAAGGAATATGTGAGGAAGGTGTGGGTGGGGATGAAGCAGGTTGTTAAAAGCCAACTACCCAAAACCGGAGCTCAGGGGTGAGAGGGCATTGTCCCCTCCCCCGTTAGCCCCGATCAGGGATAGTTGAGCGAGAGGAAACTGGTCGGCATCTACCCTGTGAAATTAGAGGCCGACCAGAGAAAGTTATGTGAGAGGTTGTAGGGAGAGTGAGGAAGTAGAGTAAAAACGCAGGCTGCGCTGCCAGAAAGACGAAGAAGACGCTAAGCTGGGGTCGGACGGGGCGCTGGGTCCCGTCAACACGGCGGCCAGGGAGGCAAATCGGCGCGCCCCTTACGGGGCAGTAATAAGGTGAGCTCAGAGAAGAAAGATATGAAGGTAGGCAGAGTGAAAATAATGGGATCTATAAAGTGGGGGGTCCTGCAAACAGTGGGGCAGGGAAGGGAAACAGCTGCAGACACTTGAATGATAGGATTCGACGCAACCCCAGGTATGTACCAGGTGTAGCAGTTCATGAAAAGCATACACTGCACGGTTCTAGATGCTAAGGTACCCCCCCCCCCCACCTTGCATGGATAAAAAAACAGAAAAGAATAAACATTGATGCCTTTCCCCCATTTCAACTGCCCCTATTGACAACCTCGTCTCCCCCCCGGCTCCCCAACCATCAAAAATAATTTTCAATAGGACAATTCACGATATACTTTGTAAAGACCATATGTCGTGACATCATTTTTAACTGCAGTCTAGGTTTGACTGAGGAAAACCCAGGTTGGGAGGAGGTGACATAGGTTGAATTGAAATATTAATAGAGGCTGGGAATTATTTATCCTATATGGGCTAAAAATATATGAAAAAGAAAAACCTCCTCTCTTTTTCATTTTGTTAATGTTAACTATCCCAAACTTCATATTATGGACCATAACAAGAGTACTGGATGTTAAAAGGATCAGAGCAAAAACAATTAAATAGGTTCAGAGTTATGGACATTTAAGACTTTACATTTATTAGACTTACCTCAATCTAAGGAGTATATCCATTCGTAATAGAGCTCTGATAACATCTAATTTTATAACATCAACATCTTTCAATTCATTTTCCTCAGCTTTCAACTCTTCCCGATCCTGTGACAAATTACAAAAACTGACAAGGGAGTTATGGAAAAAGGAAACAGCTAACCCTGGTTTGCATTTACTAATATTTTAGTGTTTTCCTCACAGGTAGCTTTAAGTTAATACTTTTAAATTTTGGTGCCTTTTGAATGAACTTGTTACTGAAAGTTTATAATACAAACTGCTAGGCCATATATTTACAGTTGATAGACATAATAGACTACCATATAAACCTAACATTTTTTATAGCAGCAATTTTTTTCTTTATGCACATTTTACTCTATGAGAAGAACCATGGAGGAAATGACAGTTGTAGGCGACTGCCATGGATACTAGGTTCGCACAGACATTTGCTTTGTTTTTTCAAGGGGCTATCTGGCGACTGCCCACTTGGGCATAAGTCGTCGCAAACAAACAGCCCAGTTCTAGGCTACTTTAAAATAAAAATTATAAAAGATATGCGTAAGCATATGAGTCGCCCTATAAGATAGAAAGGTCATTTCTATTTATTTTTTTTTTAGAGAGCCCAACTGGCAACTGCCTGCTAGGGCAAAAGTTGCCATAATCACCTTACTAGCTAGGCTAGATTAAAAACAACAAGATGCAAAACCCAAATAACAAACATACAAAAAACAACATAAGGGGTAAAAGAAGCAAATATATACAGTGCTCAACAAAAGTTTAGGCCAGGTGAGCGGGAGTGGACTAAACTTATGTCTAAAAAGAATGGTATAGATGAGGGTGATTTAATTTAGTCAGAAGTTTGGGCCAGCTGCATGACATCACTACATCCCTCAGTTTATGCTCAGTGTCGGCTTGGCCGCGGTAGTGAGAGGACTGTGCTGTTGTGTTCTCCTGACCGATGCCATTTTGTAGTTTGGGATTGTTTGTAGCCTTATTATGGTGAAAGCAAGGCAGTTATCATCTGAAACTATTGCCCAGATTATGGCTCTCAACGAGGCCAGTAAGCAAACTAAGGAAATTGCTGACCAACTTAAAATAAGTGATTGTGTTGTGAGGCGTTACATTGCTAGGTGGAAGGAGGGAGGGTGTGATGCCAAACCAATCCAGAAAGAGAGGTCTGGTAGGCCACTTAAGACCTCTAGGCATGTTGATAATGTTGTTAAGAGAGACCTAGAGAAGTGTCCTTGTATTTCAACCCATAAAATTAAGGAAAATAATAGTGGTCTGTTCAGTGAGGTGTCTGTGCGCACTGTTAGTCAACATGTTCACAAGCCACCGCCCAGTCAAGAAACCGATTCTCACCTGTGTGCAGAAGGGTCGTAGGGTCACTTATGCTCTGAAATATCTTAAGTGGGATGATGCTGACTGGCTTGATGTGATTTGGTCTGATGAAGCAATGTTCACAGTAACTGAGGGGAGGGGTGGTAACGTGTATCGAAAGCGTGGCAGTGACTCCCTTGACCCATGCTACCTTTGTGGAACGTGAAACACCCAAGTTCATTAATGGTAGGGGGTTGTTTCTCAGGCAGGGGCTTGGGGAAGCTTGTTGTGTTGCCTGCCGATATTAAACTCAACCAGTACATTTATTATGAGCTGCTAAATGAACATCTGAGAGGAGTGCTTTGAGTTAACAAACGCAAGCGTGTTCCAACAGGATGGTGCCCTCTGCCACAATGCCAGATCTGTTATAACCTGGCTTAAAGACTGTGAGATTAAGTTCAGTGAGGATTGGCCTGGTAACAGTCCAAATTTAAACCCGATTGATAACCTTTGGCAGGTGGTTAAACACAGGTTACAAGGGAAGGACGTAAGCACTCTCCCTAAGCTGGAGCAGGAAATTAGGGCTTGTTGGGATGCTATACCTATACAGAAGCTACATGATCTTGCTATGTCCATGCCACGAAGCCTGAGGAAGGTCAAGAAACGCAAATGATGCCCAACAAAGTATTAAGGGTAAGATTAATATTTTTTATGACACTTTTATCATACTGCAACTTGTCTGACACACACCTGACCTAAACTTGGACATGTAATCCACCATCTACAAGATGGAATAAAAAAGATAGTTAGAAGAAGAAAAAGTTGCCAAAGGAAATTAATTAAGGCAAAATACACAATGGTCTTCAACAAAATTTGCATTCAAGAAAGACTGCTACCCAACTACACTAATATATATATATATATATATATTATATATATATATATATCATATAGTACAGAAAGCTGTGTATACAATCCGTTTTGAATACAAGGGAAAGGCTGTAGCGTCCCCGCTCATCCCGGTACCGGGACAGGAAGTGTGCGTGAAGATCACCCAGACTGGGACATTCAACAAGAATGTGCCGAACAGTCTGGGGGATAATGCAGTCGTTGCAATAGGGTACAGGCGAGCGCTCCCTCAATGACGGTGAGTCCCGCGAGTGTGCCCAATTCGAAGACGGCAGAAAGCAACCTGAAGCCGTCACGGCATTGTGTGTGTGTGTGTGGGGGGGGAAGGGGGGTGGGGGGTAGGTCCATGGAAACAGTCGCAGCGAAATGGAATGCAGTTTAAGTTCTCCTCGGCCGTAGCCCATCTTTTTGCCAATGTAGTCAGTGTGAGGAAAAGAAAAAGGACAGTCCTCGCGGACTCTTTGGCGCCCTCATCAGAGCGCTCATTTCCCACAATTCCAACATGTGAAGGAACCCATATCACCTGGTTTGCGATATCCGTGACGCTAAAGTTGCCGCGACCCGGGTGGACGTCGAAAAATATCGACATCCACCTGGGTCGCGGCAACTGTAAAGTCACGGATATCGCAAACCAGGTGATATGGAGATTACAATGCTCCGAAAAGACCTCAGAACGCTTTGTGAGTCGCTATAGATCACAATCTGGTCTATGAACCGGGCACAATGCGTTATCTCCTGTATCGAACGGTATATTGCAACAAGCTCTGTCGTGAAAACAGACGCAGCGCCTGGCAGAGCCCCGCTAACTTCAAACAGAGAGGGATATGGCGTTGAAACCTACCTCCTCCTGGGACAATGAGCCATCTGTATAAACTGGCATGGATCCACATTGATACGAAGTGTGCTCTAAAAAGGCCGAACGGAATAGTCCCGGCGCTGAAGAAGCTTTGAGAGCAGAGGCATGGCCACAAATAGTCAAAAGTGATACCCTCCAGGGTGGCGTCATGGGCAGAACCAGGGGCGCCACCGGCCCGAGAGCTATACCTAGCTCTCGGAGGAGTTTCCTAGCCCTAAACACAAAGGGCTTAGGGTATGACTGGAGTCTCTCGGCGACATATGTACCGTAAAGATCCTTTGCGGATGCAGTGAGAGATGTTGGCGATTGAGGGTGGCGCCGGTTTCGAGTCTGCTTCTTGTTTTCTCATCTCACGTTCGACCTTGACCGTTCTATGGTTGGCCAGTGAAACGGTGGTGTCATTTATGGAGAAGTCCACGAGTTCCCTCCCTCGCGTAGACCACTCCTTTTACTAAGTTCATGGTAGTGTGCGGCGTCACAATCACCCGAGTGCCCAATCAGGGCCGCTTCGGAGCTATCTGACGCATTCGCCAGAAGGTTCCCTTCCGAAAAAGGGGAGATCTTTGGCCCTCTACCAATCAAGCTAGCTAATGCTCTCCTCTGATGGATCATGTCGCTCTTGGCCAACACGCTGCCATCAGTGGCGCAAATAAACAGCGTTTCAAGCTGGCAGGCTAGAAAACGCCAGGTAGTGTCTCAATGAAGGGCTCAGCCCTAATCAAGGCACCGCTCAATGCACTTGCGACTTTGGTCTTGTTCTGGGACCCCCAATCACGGGCACCTCGGGCCGGATGTGCCGATCTTGGCCTGGTCGCTTACCTATATGGCAGCAGACTCGTCCTTCCTGCAGCCTCCAAGGAGTGAAAGGAACCTTTACTCCTCTTCTTGCTTCTTTTCAGGAAAGTATACAGGAGAATGAACCCTGTGCACAAATACTGAGTCCACTGCTGGAAGGAGACCCTATGCCAGTTGGACCAGCTTCAGCAAGATCTTTATCTGAGATGGAGAAGGTCAGAAGGGAACCAGCAAGGGGAGGAGGCCCTTCCTCCGTTTCTGAGTACGAATTCACCTGAGCCATCTGAGGAGAAGCTTGTAAGGGGCGGACTCAAGTTTGGTTTTGGCACTGAACTCGTCTTCTACCCCATGGAAGATTATGACATCTGGAGCTGGGCCACCTCCTGGGCTATGTTAATCTTAGGGGGGCCTACATGTAGCCATCCCCCACAAGGCATCACAAATCCCATTAGGGGTACTTACTCTGTCACAGTCAACCCTTTGGTCAAAGAGGTACCTCGATTTCCTCCATCCTCCCCGACACCTAGGGAGGAGGAGGATGCGCTTGGAAGCAGATGTCCATGCACTTTCCCACTCTTACAGTTGTCCCCGTGATTAGATTGAAAAAAGAAACGAGGTGCCTCATGGGAGGTAGATACTATGATCTCCCTATGGGCCTTCAGCTCTCACAGCAGGGTGAGTGCTGCTCGCCACATTTCAAACATTTGGAATGACACAATACACATTTATCATGTAAGGTTTTGGGGCAGTTAGCACAGATTTTAGGTTGATAAGACTTAGCAGAGTTGCAAGTTCAAATGGTATGTTAGAGGCAGTCACCAGATGAGCACCTTTCTATATATATAAAATCTATGAGCATATCCAAAATTGGTATCATTGGTAAAACCTCTGCAGCAATGGTACAAATGTCTTGATGTGTTAGCAATACCACCAACTAGCTTGCATCAACTCAGATAACCTGACCCAAATGAGGTTGGTCACATTCACCAGAAGGGTCCCATATAAAAAAAACCCCCGATGACTTTGGTTCCCTATCCTGTCTGAAGAGCATTTACAATCGTCAAGAAACCTCTCTGATGAGGACTCACAATGGTCACCTGGGCAAGGTCAGCCACTTTCACAGGATCGGCCATTGCCTAATACCCTCACCTCTCCAGATTTAATTTATGAAACTTTTAGCTCAATCTAACCAATAGTTCAAGATTTAAGACCTAGGTCATTCAGCTTAGTGAAAAAATTACTATAAAACTATCAATATGGCATCAGTAGTTTTGCTATCTATTTGCCACTGATTAATGATGTATGATGACTATCTTAGTAGGAAGCTGCATTTATCCAATTCAATAACTGTGGGATAAGTCATAGCCTATATAAAATATCTCAGAGCAAAATCCTTTCCATAACTCAATAAAATAATAATAGTATTCATTATAAACCCTTACCTTTTCCCGGGAATTAGTAAGGCTAGAAATTCCTGGATGGATTCCTAGTGGAATACAAGGCTCAGCAATTGAAAGACATCGTTCATCAGGCTCATTACTGATGAGAAAATACAAAGCTCTCAAAGCTTCCTGGTATACAAGAGCAGTGCTTTCATCAATTGAAAAACGTAGAATTATAATGAGCCCACCATCAATCTTGAAAAGTGGAAAAGAAAATATAATATTCAGCAATTACAAAAATCATTCTAAACGATATAAAAATGTATGGAAATGACAATATATTACCATCAACTCCATTACAGATGTTTCAAAACAGTTATCATAAAGGCCTTCATTTGCATTCCTTAAAATGTTGGCTAATATTTTTAAGCCAAGGTGACGTTGCTGAACAATACGGGAGCGTACAAATATAAACAATTCTTCTAATGTATAACCAGCTCTACCTGTAAATAGATCACATTCTGGGATAGAAATTGTTAAAAAAATAAATATGGTGAATTATCTTATAATGCAAAGAATCCATATAGAAATAAATAATTGACAATATTAAAATTTATGTGATGTCTTGTCACTACAGTTAGAAAGGGAAGGATAGGAAATACCATAACATAGCATTCATGGATAATAAAAGTCACAAAAGCCTAACAAAGGACATCTGAGTTAATCCACAACCCCAACATGCCTCCATAAACTATATCCATAGGATAGTGTCTATAATATAAACTTGAAGTTATCGTCAATCAAGGCGCATTAAAAGGTATACCTTCAACTACAATATACAATAATATAATTTATTAAAATATGTAGAATACCGCAAGACAAAACTAAAAAAAAGCAAGAACCTTCACTTCCAACCTGCACTTGATATTTAGATCTCTAATCTCTATTTTACCTCCTGCAGTAAATCATTCCAGAAATCTACCACTCTATTTGTGAACAAATATTTTCTTACATCCAACTTACACCCCTGTTTTCTGGGTTTCAAGTGGTGACTCCTAGTCCTATAATTACCCTCCAACTCAAAGAACTTTCCGAAGTCCAACATATCCATCCCAGAACAAATTTTAAATATATCAATCATATCACCTCTTAATCACCTTTCATATGATATATTTAATAGCTAGCCTCAGTCTATAATATAATTCAATGGATGACATAGGCCACAAGGACCTATCAGGTCATCAGAGTTAACAAACACATCATAAACTGAATCCAGAAAATTGCATTTGAACTACTTAAAAAGCCATCACCATTGGCATTATGCATAATTATCAAAAGCTATGAAGGGGTTGTGAAAGAATCATGCATGAAAAGACCATCACCAATAGGGAAAGTGCGGTAAGGCACCGGTGGCCAGGCGAAGGCCGGTGTGGTGGATCGAGACCACCTTCCACAATACACGCTAAGGTTGCAGATGCATAAAACTTGCATCAGTAGTCGAGCTTCGAACAAACAAAGGATTGATTGATAAAAAAGTAAGGCAGTAGCCCTATCAGCAGCCCAAGCACTGAACACCATTGAATGAAGAATATCCATGGGGCGGGTATAAGAGACCCTAAGGCTGCGAATATGAGTCTCCCAGGTGAAGCGTCAGTCAAATAATAGACCAAGGAAACAATGCGAGTCCACCACTTCCAGACACAGCCCATTGAAAAATGAGTCTGGGTAAGGATGGAGTCGTAGATGGCGGCAGAAGTGCACCACCTTAGTCTTAGCCAAAGAAACCTGAAGCCTGCGTGCTTCGGCATAGCGAGAGACGCGGTTCAATGCCTATTCGAGTTGATGGTCCAGAGTTGGCATGTGGGCTGCACCAAAAGATTGAAAGGTCATCCACATAGAGAGTAGCGAGAACATCTTCCGGCAGCACCGAGGTGATGCCGTTGATGGTCAGGGAAAAGAGTGTGACATTGAGGACAGTTCCCTGCGGGACACACTCTTCCTGCTCCATTGTGCGGGAGGGCTCCCCCCACCCGTACGCGGAATCGACGATCTCGCAAAAATTCAGATATACAGATTGGGATGCGTCCTCTCACCCCTATCGTGGGGAGAGTCTCCATGATAACGCATCGTCATGCGGTATGATAGGCCTTCTCCAGATCGAAAAACACCGTGGCGTAGTGCTGTGCATTTCCAGTCGGAGCAGAGCATCCGATGTGGAGTGGAACTTGTGGAAGCCACACTGTGCAGAAGACAGATGGCCTACGCTGTCCAAAAAAAAAGGCTAATCTAACATTTACCAATTTCTCCATCAACTTGCACACGCAAGAGGTTAGAGAGATTAGGCGGAAACCGTCCGGAGTAGAGTGATCTCTTCCCAGGTAGCGAAAGGCAAGCACAGTAGCGATTCGCTAGGAATCCGGGAGATCCTCCACCCAGATCCTGTTGAACACATCTAACAGAAAAGCCATGCCTCGCTCACCCAAGTGTCGAAGCATGGCGTACGGGACATCGTCCGGACCATGGGCGGTGTCCGCGCACGAAGCAAGAGCGGAGCGCAACTCACTCAGTAAACCTGTCGTTGAAGGGTTCTCCGTCTCTGGAGGTAAAGTCCAGTCGACAGCCTTCCACGAGATCACGACGTGCACTGAATGCTGGCGGAGCAGCATCCCGGCTAGAGAATGCGGAGAAAGCGGTCGCTAAGGATTCCGCTACGGACGCAGGTTCCGAGATTGCGGTCCCATTCTCCTGGAGAACGGGAGGAGGGGGTCCTGTGAGAACTTGCCCTGAATCCTTTTGACTCACTTCCACACCTCTGCTAGAGGGGACCTCCCGTTAAGTGAAGACACGTATGCCCGCCAAAAAGAGCAGCGGGCGTGCTTCGAAATATACCGGAACCAATCCCTAGCCCAACGAAATTCAGCGACAGTGAAATCGTTCGGGCGGCGCTTATAGCGCATGTAGGCATAACGCTTCTGTTTGAAGGCCGTCTCACACTCGGGCGACCACCATGGATGTGGTTGGCGTGCAAAACTTCCAGACGTTCTAGGAATAGTAGTCAGGCCGCGGCGATGAGGTTGCCGGAGAAGAACTCAACGGCCTCATCTACCGACCTAAACTCCTCGACTGAGATAGAGAATTCAGTCATTTCCTGAAATGCAGACCACCGGGCCAAGCACCACCGAGGTGGGCTCTCAGGCGGCAGTTGCCATGAAAATGATAATTGAATGGGAAAGTGATCACCCCCATAATCAAAATCAGGCTGTGCATCCAAAGAGCACAAAGATAGGTCAAAGCAAGAAATGAAGCGGTTCTCAGACAGTGATGCGTAAACTCATCCACGCTTAGGACACCCATCTCAAGCTCTTCAATCAGATCGGCAAGGACTTGTCCCCTGGCATTTATTGAGTAATCTTCCCAGAGAGGATGCCTGCCATTCAGATCTCCAAGCAAGAGAAAGGGCCTCGGCAACTGTGCCACGACGAGGCGGAAGTCAGCTGACGGTGGAATGTATGCAGAAATGATAGTATACCTCCTATCCAGGTGTAGCTAGACAGCCACTGCCTGAAAGGAGGTATCTAAAGAGAAAGGAAGAACGGAGACATCGTGCAGGGTGTAAACCGCGCATCCCCCAGCCCGGCCATCTCGTGGTGGTGGGGTCGCAAGACCCTTATACCCCGGGAGGGCGACTACGGGGCACGCGCCTAGCATGGTCTCCTGCAGAAAGATAGCTAACGGGAAACGGAACGAGACGTTCTCCGCAGCTCCTCCCAGTTGGCCCGGAGTCCACGGCAATTCCATTGAACGAATATGCCCTCCAGGCCTAGCTCGGAGGAGACGCGGGGGCCCTCCTCGAACAGAAGACCCTCACGGGAATGGCCGTATGCTTCCCGGAAGCAGAACCCCGGGCGCTGTTAGACGGACAAAGCGCCTTCGAGGAATTATTGGGAAAGGTTGGGCTCACCATGCAAGTCATTTCCTTCCACCACCTCGAAACCTTAGGCGGGTGTTGCGGCTTCGGAGCCGGGAAGCCCTCTTTTCGAGGAACCACCGTCTCCGAGCCACTCGCTCCACCACTAGGCGTGGGCGAAGGAGCCCTCTTTTCGAGGAACCACCGTCTCCGAGCCACTCGCTCCACCACTAGGCGTGGACGAAGGAGCCAAAGCTCCTTTGTTGCTGTCCTCCTTTTGAGGGACAGCTTTAGGAACCCCGGAAGATGGTCCTAGCGATCAACTTCAGGGGTGTTGCCTCCTGTGAGTCTAACGACTCGGTGGAGGCGTGTGGCCGTTTCGCCTTACGGGACACGCTCACGCTGGGGGAAGTGGGGGGAGCCATGGTTTTAGCCGGAGCTGGGTGTGAACCCTTTTTGCCGCCAGCTTTACCAGGGGAGCGCCCGGGTTGAGTAGAGCCCGCAGAAGGGCTCCGAATTGGTGCGGAAACAACCGTGCTTGTTGGCCTGGAGGGGCCAGGAGCAGAGGGTGCCTTTCTAACTATTGAGGAATATGACGTCCCAGGCAGAGCCGGGCGTGCCAGGACCAAGTCCTTAGCCTCGTGGAATGAGAGACGATCCTGAGCCTGAATGGCCAGGATTTCTTTCTCAAGGGTGATATGCACCATATTGCTTCGAAGAAGCTGGGTGCGGCTCTCCGCAATTGACACACTTGGCCACTTGCCAAAGTGGCAGCAGACCCATCCGTCCACGCAGCCCACACGGATGGAGAGGAGCCCCGAGTCTTTTTAGTCTTTTTCTTTTTTGGAGAGGAAGGCGGGGAATGAACCCGCTTCTCACCTCCGCCGATAGGAGCCCATAGGCCAGAAGGACCGGCCTCAGCCAGGTCCTTCTCCGAAAGGGAGAATGTCCTGGTGGTCGCAGGGGCACCGGTTGGAGGAGATCCCTCCCCTCCTTTTACTGCCTCGGAGCCCTCAGCCGTTTGAGGAGGACCTTGCATAGGGGCGGATTCGGGTTCGGTGCTTAGTGCCGAGCCCGGATTCCCCCCCCCATGGAAGGCCCTACTGTCTGAGGCTGCGTTTTCTAAAGGACCATGTCTATCACAGGAGGGGCCTCCAGTTGGCCATCCTCTCCCAGGACATCGCAGGTCCCCTTGGCAGCATCATCAGTCTCGTGTGGGGAGGCACAGGCCTTGACCCCGGCAAGGTTTAATATTCTTGCCAGCAGGTCTTTTGAGAGAAGCAACCGAAGGGGCCTGGCTTCCCTCTCCCCCCTAAGGGGGTTTGCCCTACCGATGGGTTGCGGTTCACTATGGGCTGCCTGCTGGCTTTCTCTGCAGTCCCCTTCGAAAGAAAAGGAGGGACTGCTGCTGGAAGCATGGAGGTGCCCGAAAGCACCTCCAGAAGGGGGTGAGGGCGAGTCCCCTACACCTGTAGGCATATGAGAGGAGTAAGCCTCCTCTCCGGTTAAAGAAATATGGAGGGCCCTCTGTGCAAGCACAGGGGGGAGGGGGACCTCCATTTCTTTCGTGGAGCTGCCCGAGGGTGGCACTGTTGATGAGCAAGGGGAATTGGAGAGAGATTTGTTTGTTTTTTTAATTTTATCATACATGGGCATGGTGACCCTCTTTATTACACAGATGCAATCGCGCATCAGCTCTTGCAGTAGCCTGCACTGCAAGAGGTGCTTACAGGCCTGGCGCCGCCATTTGGGAACACTCCTCCTGCCTGGTGGCCTGGCAGTCCATCGGCATGGGGGCTCCACCTTAGACATAGCGTAAAACTGATAGAGTGTGAAGAGAAAAGGAAAAGGGATGTTAGGAAGGTATGGGTGGGGATGAAATAGGTTGTTAAAAAAACCCTATTCCTAACCGGAATATTGTCCCCTCCCCCCTCAGCCCCGATCCGGGACGGTTGGCTTGAGAAGAAGGTCAGCTTCTACCCTGTGAAATTAGAGGCTGACCAGAGAAAGTTGTGGGAGAGGTTGTATGAAAAGCGACGAAGTAGGGGAAAAATACAGGCTATCTGAAGGAAGGAAGAGAGGCTAAGCTGGGGCCGGGCGGAGTGCTGGTTCCTGTCAGCACAGCGGCCAGGATGGCAAATCACTGCGCCCCTTACGGGGGATTATTGTAACAAAACTTATTTTCCCATTGATCATGCATCAATGCCCAAGACACTTGCCCCCTGCAGAGACATTATAGAGAAAGTTGTTTATAGCGGTTCCAAATCTTCTCTACTCAGCTCCTTAAACTTACCAAGGACCGATCAAAGTTAAATTTAACTCAGTGAGCGGGGCCTTCCTTATTTGTATTTGGGGGCTGCTCCTCCAGGTACCAAGTGTAACAGTCTATACAGGATAACCCCCTTTAGTCCTGGTTGCTCCATTCACCTTCCTGCCAGTAGATACAGGGTTAAGGTTATAACCTTATAAAAAAGGAGTGCAGAGAGGGAGCAGAGTGAAGCACATCAGCTTTCCCAGGCCCCATCAATAGGTTTAGTCACCCCAGTGAGTGGGGCCTTCCTATTTGCACTCTGACTGGGTCAGCTACTCCTCCAGGTACCGAGTGTAACAGGCTACAGGGTAAACCCCTATAGGGTGGTGGTATCAAAGATAACACCAAAAATAAATATTTTCAAGTGAGTTAGAAGGATAATAACCTGTAACTAGAAATCAATTAATTTACCTGGCTCATCTCCATGATGATGCAATCCTTGCCTCCATGATATATCAGAATCATATGGTAGCAAGCTTCCTTCAAAATCAAAACGGGCAATGTAGCCCTCTTTGCTCTCTAGTGATTTGGGAGTGGGAATTTCTGTCATCCATTTCATTTTATTTAATTCAATCTGAAACAGCACTTTGGATTTATTAATAGACAAGACTGTTACTGAGATTGAATTAGTTTAAGTTTAAGTAAAAACAAGGTGGCAGCTGCCCAATCCTAATGGATTCTTAATGGCAGCACTGTTGAAATGGGGTCACCCGAGAAAAGTCAGAAGAGGCGTGGGAGACACTCAATAAAAATGGGAAAAAGCGACGGATTAGAAAAAACAGTACACCACACAGATACGCACACTTAAATTGCAGGCATACATCGGGTGTGTGAAAAAAATTGTTTTTTTTTCAGAGAACCCCCCCCCCCACTTATATATTTTTTTTTAACAAAAATTCAATATATTTTCCCCAAAAGCTTATATTTTTCTCATAAATCAATTTAACATTAAGGAACTAAAGTTTGCATTATAAAAGAATATAAACACAAGAAATTAATATTTTTGGGCTATTGGGGGTCAAAATAAGCAAATATTGATATTTTTACCAAATTTGGTTCCTTTTTTTATGTTTACGTATATTTATGTATACCATATAGGTTATTAATTTAAATAGGTTTCATTTAATTGAGGGTATAATTTTATTGGGTAGGTCCTCAGCAAAACATGTGTCTTTAACCCTTTTGGTGCGAAGAGCAACTTGAGTCGCTCAAATATATTTAATGCATGAAGGCGAGATGCAACTTTAGTAGTTTATATTATTTGTAAGCTTTTTTATTTTATGGACAAAAGTGCAATCTTGTGATTACAAATTTTCACAAATGCGGTGCACCAAAAGGGTTAAGCAAAAAAACTATTTTAATTTAACCAAACCTAAACTAATCTAACCTAACCTATCTTTACCTAACATTTTCTTGATGATTTTAAGTTAAATCATTAATTATAAAATTATTTTATTAAAATTCCTTTCTTTATTTTTGAAGGACCCATCCAAACTAAAAGAGTGCCAAATGAGGTAATAATTAATGGTTTAACTTTAAAATTATAAAGGATAGGTTAGATTAGGTTTAATTAGATTAAACCTTAAAAACATATGTTTTGACAAGGACATACCCAATCTAATAGTGTACCGTTTATTGTTGCATTTAATCTTTAATAATTTTCCTATCAGATATAGGTATTAATTTTATTCAATATGGGTAAAGTTCAAGGCTCATGCCGCAAAAATTCTTAAATAAATAAGCTATTTAAGGATTCGATAAACAGTAAAGTTAAAGTTCCAAGAGCAAAGGGTATTTTTTGTTTTAAAGAAGTACCAAACAATGGCTCACAAATGATAAACCATATCAAGGAATACCAAAAGTGCTATGAATCAGTGAAGATAAAATATTTACCAAGTGGAAAAATGCCTGATACTAGTGACTATGTTGAATCTATTAGTGTGGAAGATAACGCAGGTGCTTCACTTGATTCACATTCTAAGGTATCATTTGAAACTGATACCTTTGAAGAACATAATAGAAGCCTACAAAGGATTGCCCCAATTTTTCTAAAGCCAAGTTGTTCCTCAACCCCTTGCGCAAAGACATCAAGAAATCTGGCCTAAAAAAAATTGGCACCTCAATAAAAAAAATCAGTGCTTTCATGGATCAAATGAATGATAACGTAAGTATCTAAAATTTAGGTAACCATGTAATTAAAAGTAATATTTAAATTTCACAACTCCTTCTTGAAATAACCTGAATATATTTAATAAAAAAGTCAAATTAAATGCAGAATAAAAATGATTTCAGTAGAGAAAACCCTACTGAACTTGAAAATGCAAATATCCTTTTCCCTATTGAATATATTATATACCTAACTATTTAGTTTTTTTAGTTGATAAATATTTAAATTCAATTACTGGAAATGTTCACTCAGGATGACTGAGCACCCAGAGTGGATAAAACTCTTCCAAATATTAAGACCGAAGTTCAAACTTTCAAGCCGTAACAAAATTTCTAACAAGCTATTAGATAACCAATATAATGAATATGTATCTGATATAAGAGAGATTATCAGTTCCAAATCAAGTGTTGGCTTGATTTGCGATGGATGGAGCAATGTAAGATATGTATTAAATTAAAAGAAACTTTTCTCCAATTAATTTTGATAGGCTTTTTTAAATTGATTCTGATATATTATGACAAATTTTTTTTAATTATGGCTCTATTTTTTTAACAGAAATGAAGGGATAATCAATTTCATTGTCACAACTCCAGAGCCCACCTTTTGGAAAGGAATTGAAACTGGTAACTACTTGCAATTAAAAAGAAACAAAATTTAAAAGTTTTATTATTTTTCACAAATTAACTCTTTGATATCTAAGAATGAGAACATTCGTTCCATTGAGTGATAGGTTGCCTACTGCCTAGGCATAACATAAGCATAATCATTCTTTTGGAGTTTGGACATATGCTATTTGATATAATGGAAACTTTTTTTTCAGAAAAGCAATAAATTTTTTTAAATAATTAGAATTTGTGAAATTGTGACTATAGGTATTCCAAAGTGGACTTTAGCTTGATTGAAAATCTAAAATATTTATCGTATTTTCTATACAGGATCAGTACAACAAACAGGAGAATACATAATCCAGTTAATTTTTGAGGTGATAGAGGATATAGTTCCAACCAAAGTAGCAGCTTTAGTAACAGATAATGCTTCAAACATGAGATCTGCATGGGAAAAAGTTAAAATTCGGTACCCTCACATTCATGCATATGGGTGCTTAGCTCATACTTTGCACTTACTATTTTCTGATGTCAAAGAAAATGAGACAATTGCTAAAACCCTCAAGACAGCAATAACAATTGTAAAAACAATTAAACACTCTCAAAGGCTATGTGCGTATCTCAAAAAAGAAAATAATAATAAAGTTTTTCTAAAACTGCCAGTTAAAACTAGGTAAGCTAAAGCATACAAATATTGTCAATGTTATAGTTGATAAATCATATTTAGATCTTAACTGAAATAAGTGATAATAAAGACAAATATATTTTATTTGTAGTTATTTTCAAACTCTAAAAGTGTTGTTGAAAGAGCAAAATATTTTTAATTTAATATCGTCAAGAATGAACATGATTTGTGATTATGCATTATAATTTACAAACCACAAAATATTTTAATTTATATTTATCTTCAGATGGGCTTCAGATGTTACTTGCTTAGAAAGCATAATTCAGAATAAAGCAGCTCTCAAAAAACTCTCAATTGCTGAGAAGGCAGCTGACTTGATTGATAGCAATAATCTGAGGTCCATAATTCAATCCAACTCTTTTTGGGATAAAGTAGAAATGCTTTTCAAGTCACTGTACCCAATGAAGGATGCAATATTGTGGTGCGAAGGAGATGTAGTTGAACTATCTATAGGACCAAAAATCTTTTTCAATCTCAAGGAAACTGTGACAAAAATTTCTCTTGAAACAGCTGTTTCAAAACAAATTGAAAAAGAATTTATCACAAATTGAAAAAGAATTGATCACAGCTATTGATAAGAGAAGAAATTTTGTTCTGAAGTCAGTTCATTTTGCAGCTAACTTACTCAACCCACACTACAAAGGTTGTCATATCACTGAAAGCGAAAAAGTGGGTACCTATATACTCAATTTAATACTTTCCTATAATTTGATTGTTAAAGGGTTTTTATTCATTAATACGCATTCATTTTTTATGAAGGAATAAGGTTTTCTGATTTTTAAATACCAAAACCACCCTACTAAAATATCAGTTTTTTTTCTGAACATTTCCACCTAAAAAACTAATAGACAAAATAAAATCAATTGTAATTTTAACTCATTGAACATGTAGGCTATTTTATTTTGAAAAACAGTGTTAAAAGGAAGAATTAACAATCAAAGAAATAAGCAGTGCAGATGGAGTTAAATTAATACTGGAAAAACTTGGAAAAATATATAAGAAAGACACAGTGGATACTGCTTATGAAGCATTTGAAAATTTTATTTTAAAAGAGCACAAAATGAAAATATGGTTAAATATATTAATGAATTTGAAAGAAGACATAATAGAGCAAAGCCACATGGGTTAGAAATATCATCAAATGTATTGGCTTTCTTTCTATTTAATCAAGCACAATTATCTGAAGAAAACAAGAAATTAGTCAGAGCAACTATTACAAAATTGAAATTTGATGAAATGAAAACTAAACTTACAAAAGTATTTGGATCAGAAGAAAGTAATAATAATACATTCTCTAATGACACTAAAGTTAAAATTGAAGATCTTAATATTGCAGAAGATGAAGAAATACTGTATGGAAAATACAATTATAACAAGCCTTATAGAGGCAACGCAAGGTATCAAAGAGGTCAAGTAAGCAATAGAGGATTCAGAGGTAGTTTTTCAAGAACTAATTCAGAAAGTGGAAATTCTAACAGAGGAAAATTTTATGCCAACTATTTAGATAAGAAAGCAAAGAAAGGCTGTTGCAATTTTTGTCCAATATATATCACTATGCTCCAGATTGTCCAGATAGAATTTTTTTCAGTCAGAATCAAGATAAAGAGGAAGGGGAGCATGATATAATTTTGTATCAATCAAATCTTCTAATTGAGAGAGAATTCAATATTTTTGTGGCAGAATCATCGGCAGCAGCCATTTTAGACTGTGGTGCATCTGCAACAGTTACTGGACTATCATGGCTTGAAAGTTATTATGAAGGATTAAGTAGTGATCAACAGGATTTAGTTAAAATATATGATTCAAACAGCTCTTTTAAATTTGGAAGTGATCAAAAATTCAAAGGTTTATATAAAATAAATATTCCTGCAAGAATTGGATCTAAAGACATACTTATTACTACAGATGTTGTTGAAACAAATATCCCATTGCTCCTTTTAAAAGAATTATGAAAAAGGCTCAAACTGAAATAAACTTTGTGACAGATGAAGTTAAAATGTTTGGTGAGGAACAAAGAGTTTTTTGACTCAATCAGGACATTATGCAATACCTTTAAATAAATCACGAGAAATCTTAAATGAAATAAAACAAGACAGTTGTAATAAAGTAACTTTGATAACGAATGAGGAAAATAAAAAGAAAATAGCCATAAAGTTACATTCACAATTCGGACATCCATCTAAAACTAAACTAGTAAAGTTGTTAGAAAGGGCAGGTACTGCTGATGATATGGAATTACGTGAGAAAATTGATGGACTATAAAACTGTCAAATATGTAAAGAATATAGCAAACCAGGCCCCAGACCTACTGTAGGATTACCACATGCAGAATGTTTTAATGAGACAGTGGCAATGGATTTAAAAAATTTTGAGGGAAAAATAATATTACATTTAATTGATCTTCTCACCAGGTTTTCAACAGCAATAATTGTCAAATCTAAAGAGACAAAGGAAATTATTTCTGGTATTGTAAAATGTTGGATATCTATTTTTGGTCCTCCCCAGAAGTTTCTGACCGATAAGGGTGGAGAATTTGCAAATGAGAAATTAGCTGAAAGCATGAATATTCGGATTCTTACAACTGCAGCAGAAAGCCCATGGTCTAGTTGAGAGACATAATGCTACATTATCAGAAACTTTGTACAAGGTTATGGTAGAACAAAAAACTGACATAGAAACTGGCTTGGCATGGACTATTCACTTAGCAATGTACATGGTTTCTCCCCTGCTCAGTTAGCGCTTGGCTATAATCCGCAACTACCTAGTGTAATGTCCAATAAACCTCCAGCAAATGAAGAGAATTCATCAAGTAGTAGTAGCATTATATCAGAGCATCTTAATTGCATGAAAATAGCAAGAGAGGCTTTTATTAAATCAGAAAGCTCGGATAAGATTAAAAGAGCACTCAATCATAATATAAGACCAAGTGCGGATAACAAATTTTATACAGGAGATATTGTATATTATAAATGTAAAGATAGTAGAAAATGGAAAGGACCTGGCAAGGTCATGACTCATCTAATATACTAATTAAACATGGCTCCCAATATGTTAGAGTCCATGCATGTAGAGTTATGTGGGAAAAGGAAGGACTTCATGGAATGGTAAGTCAAGAAAAACAAGAAAATTCAAGCGATCAAGATAAATCTATTTTAAACAATAAAAATAATACAGAGTTTGAAAGTTCGTCAGATGATTTAGAGGAAGAATAAAATAATTTAAAACAGGAAGATATTACAGAGAATTTAGAAGAAGGTAATGAAAATACAAGTGAAATCAGTATGCAAAGTGAAAATTCCAAGCAAAATCCAGAAAAGGTATTAAAGAAAGGCTTGGAAATAGAATTTGAAACTAAAGATGGACATTTAAAGCAAGGAAAAGCGATTAAGAGATCAGGAAAAGCCATGGTGAAATACAAAATTTTTTGGTATATCAAGAATACAATGAATAATGAACTGGAGGAGTATGATACAGAGAATGATTGGAAATCTTGGATAGAGATAGGTAATATAAATGGAGATGGCGAATCCATTCTTTTTGAGAGTGATGTTAATATTATTAAAACTGATAATGAAATAAAAATAGAAAATGAAGAAAAAATTATGCAAGCTAAAAGAGAAGAACTAGAAAAATGGAAAGAAGAAGATGTAATAGAGGAAGTCTGTGATGTTCAACAAAAACGTCTTTCAACCACATGGGTCATCACTGATGATGGTCTACATTATAAAATTGACAGTAACTCATTTGAAAGATCTCTGTGAGCACATAATATAATTATAAACCATAACTATATATATATATATATATATATATATATATATATATATATATATAAGTTATAACAAGATTAAGTTTAACCACTAGAACTAAATTAAATGCATAATCCTAAATAATATCTGTGGACTGTGACTAGCAATAATTTCCTTTGGCAAACAAAATTAATATAAGTACATAGAGTTGATCTAAATCTGTTGAGTGACATGAAGTTAAGACTAGGTACTGATTCTCTAATTTGAGCTACCATCTAACTCGGAGATATTCTCATCACTACTGTCATGTAGGCTATATGAATCTGATGAATCATTAGAGGATAATTCAACCATTTCATCATCATCTGCTGTTAGAATGGAACTTAAATTTAAATCCATTTGATTCTCATTTTGATTACTACTGAAACCACTAAAGGATGGTTGTGGTTGTAGAGATCCTGACATTATCTCTTCATTTTCTACATTTTCTCTTTGTTCAAGATGGGCTTGCTTAGAGGATCCTCCACTACTGTTGTTAAACAATTTGTAGTTATGTGAAATAAACACTAAATTTTGCTCTAACATTTGTTAGATGATTGCGTCGTGTGGAATGATTCCAGGCTTGTTTGCTGAAACTTCTTTCTACTGCTGCACTTGTTTGTGGTAGTGGAACTAATTTTGCTGCTAGAGATGAGAGATTTGAAGTAGGAGCCATTGCTCTCCACCAAGTGTGAAGTTTCATTTTTGTCAAAGGTTTCCATAGAAATGGTTTTGAAAAGATAGCCTCTTTAAGCCTATATTCAGCTAGATTACATAAAATTGAAGCTTCTTTGATGGTTGGGTCTCTCTCAGCTACCTTAAAAAAAATCATTTCTGTTGCATCCACCTGTAGAATTATATATTATATATAATTATGCTTTAAATGGAAAATTGTGGGCTTGAGAAGTTTTTAACACTGTTTTTCAAAATATAATAGCCTATATGTTCAATGACTTAAAATTACATCAATTAATTTTATTTTGTCTATTAGTTTTTTAAGTGAAAATGTTCAGAAAAAAAATGATATTTTTGTAGAGTGGTTTTGGTATTTAAAAATCAGAAAACCTTATTCCTTCATAAAAAATGAATGCATATTAATGAATAAAAAAACCTTTGATAACAATCAAATTATAGGAAAGTATTAAATTTAGTATATAGGTACTCACTTTTTCACTTTCAGTGATGTGACAGTCTTTGTAGCTTGGGTCGAGTGAGTTTGCTGCAAAATGAACTGACTTCACAACAAAATTTCTTCTCTTATCAATAGCTGTGATCAATTCTTTTTCAATTTGTTTTGAAACAGCCATTTCAAGAGAAATTTTTGCAAAGGTTTTTTGAGATCGAAAAAGATTTTTGGTCCTATAGATAGTTCAACTAT
Organism: Ceratothoa steindachneri; assembly: GCA_963969495.1. NCBI lineage: Eukaryota > Metazoa > Arthropoda > Malacostraca > Isopoda > Cymothoidae > Ceratothoa > Ceratothoa steindachneri. Next base: position 137,933,330 of record OZ018318.1, on the reverse strand, counting down.
ATCTCCTTCGCACAACAATATTGCATCCTTTATTGGGCACAATGACTTGAAAAGCATTTCTACTTTATCCCAAAAAGAGTTGGATTGAATTAAGGACCTCAGATTATTGCTATCAATCAAGTCAACTGCCTTCTCAGCAACTGAGTCTTTTGAGAGCTGCTTTATTCTGAATTATGCTTTCTAAGTAAGTAACATCTGAAGCCCATCTGAAGATAAATATAAATTAAAATATTTTGGGGGTTTAATTATAATGCATAATCATCAATCATGTTCATTCTTGACCATATTAAATTAAAAATATTTTGCTCTTTCAACAACACTTTTAGAGTTTGAAAATAACTACAAATAAAATATATTTGTCTTTATTATCACTTATTTCAGTTAAGATCTAAATATGATTTATCAACTATAACATTGACAATATTTGTATGCTTTAGCTTACCTGGTTTTAACTGGCAGTTTTAGAAAAACTTTATTATTATTTTCTTCTTTGAGATACGCATGTAGCCTTTGAGAGTGTTTAATTGTTTTTACAATTGTTATTGCTGTCTTGAGGGTTTTAGCAATTGTCTCATTTTCTTTGACATCAGAAAATAGTAAGTGCAAAGTATGAGCTAAGCACACCCATATGCATGAATGTGAGGGTACCAAATTTTAACTTTTTTCCATGCAGATCTCATGTTTGAAGCATTATCTGTTACTAAAGCTGCTACTTTGGTTGGACCTATATCCTCTATCACCTCAAAAATTAACTGGATTATGTATTCTCCTGTATGTCGTTCTGAGCCTGTATAGAAAATATGATAAATATTTTAGATTTTCAATCAAGCTAAAGTCGACTTTGGAATCCCTATAGTCACAATTTCACAAATTCTAATTATTTAAAAAAATGTATTACCTTTTAATTAATTGGAGGAGAAAAACGTTTTCATTATATTAAATAGAATATGTCCAAACTTCAAAAAAATGATCATGCTTATGTTATGCCTAAGCAGTAGGCAACCTATCACACAATGGAACGAATGTTCTCATTCTTAGATATCAAAGAGTTAATTTGTGAAAAGTAATAAAACTTTTAAATTTTGTTTATTTTTAAGTGCAAGTAGTTACCAGTTTCAATTCCTTTCCAAAAGGTGGGCTCTGGAGTTGTGACAATGAAATTGATTATCCCTTCATTTCTGTTAAAAAAATAGAGCCATAATTAAAAAAAAATTTGTCATAATATATCAGAATCAATTTAAAAAAGCCTATCAAAATTAATTGGAGAAAAGTTTCTTTTAATTTAATACATATCTTACATTGCTCCATCCATCGCAAATCAAGCCAACACTTGATTTGGAACTGATAATCTCTCTTATATCAGATACATATTCATTATATTGGTTATCTAATAGCTTGTTAGAAATTTTGTTACGGCTTGAAAGCTTGAACTTCGGTCTTAATATTTGGAAGAGTTTTATCCACTCTGGGTGCTCAGTCATCCTGAGTGAACATTTCCAGTAATTAAATTTAAATATTTATCAACTAAAAAAACTAAATAGTTAGGTATATAATATATTCAATAGGGAAAAGGATATTTGCATTTTCAAGTTCAGTAGGGTTTTCTCTACTGAAATCATTTTTATTCAGCATTTAATTGAGTTTTTTTTATTAAATATATTCAGGTTATTTCAAGAAGGAGTTTTGAAATTTAAATATTACTTTTAATTATATAGTTACCTAAATTTTAGATACTTAAATTATCATTCATTTGATTCATAAAAACCCTGATTATTTTTTATTGAAGTGCCAATTTTTTTGAGACCAGATTTCTTGATGTCTTTGCACAAGGGGTTGAGGAACAACTTGGCTTTAGAAAAATTGGGGCAATACTTTGTAGGCTTCTATTATGTTCTTCAAAGGTATCAGTTTCAAATGATACCTTAGAATGTGAATCAAGTGAAGCACCTGCGTTATCTTCCACACTAATAGATTCAACATAGTCACCAGTATCAGACATTTTTCCACTTGGTAAATATTTTATCTTCACTGATTCATGGCACTTTTGGCATTCCTTGATATGGTTTATCATTCGTGAGCCATTGTTTGGTACTTCTTTAAAAGAAAAAATACCCTTTGCTCTTGGAACTTTAACTTTACTGTTTATCGAATCCTTAAATAGCTTATTTATTTTAGATTTTTTGCGGCATGAGCCTTGAACTTTATCCATATTGAATAAAATTAATACCTATATCTGATAGGAAAATTATTAAAGATTAAATGCAACAATAAACGGTACACTATTAGATTGGGTATGTCCTTGTCAAAACATATGTTTTTAAGATTTAATCTAATTAAACCTAATATAACCTATCCTTTAGAATTTTAAAGTTAAGCCATTAATTATTACCTTATTTGGCACTCGTCGTTTGGATGGGTCCTTCAAAAATAAAGAAAGGAATTTTAATAAAATAATTTTATAATTAACGATTTAACTTTAAAATCATCAAGAAAATGTTAGGTAAATATAGGTTAGGTTAGATTAGTTTAGGTTTGGTTAGATTAAAAGTTTTTTTGCTTAACCCTTTTGGTGCGCCGCATTTGGGAAAATTTGTAATCACAATAAAAAAGCTTGCAAATAATATAAACTAAAGTTGCATCTCGCCTTCATGCATTAACTATATTTGAGCGACTCAAGTTGCTCTTCGCACCAAAAGCATCCCCAATATAGATCTTAAAATTACAGGACGATAAAATTTCTTGAATAAAAACCAGTAAAAAGCCCCTCATACCCCAATCATATAACTGACGTAAAACACCATATCTCCAGGTGATATCGTAGGCCTTCTGAATGTCGAAGAACACCGCTAACACCTGATGCCTGGGAGAAAAGGCCCGTAAAGCGGAGCCTTCCAAACTAATGCGGTGGTCAAGAGTACTACGACCGCTGCGAAAACCGCACTGAAATGGAGAGAGGAGCGAGTTGGACTCCAAAAACCAAGTGAGGCAAACTTGAACCATCTTCTCGAATAACTTACTGAGGCAGCTTGTAAGAGCAATTGGGTGATAGTGACTGGGGTCCGAACCGTCCCTACCGGGCTTGAGAAAGGGTAGAATAGCCCCCACACGCCAGGAGAACGGATAGATTCCTTTGACCCAAGCAGATTGTAGAGGTCAACCAAAAATAACTGAGTGGGGATGGAGACGACGGAGAAAGTCGTAGTGGATGCAATTATCACCGGGAGAGGTGGAGCCACAGTGAGACAAAGCATCCTGCAGTTCATAGATAGAAAATAGAGCATTATAAGAGTAGGTGGCACACGTGGTAAAATCTAAAAGGCGAGACTCTATGGCGACCTTATGATCGAGAAACCGTAGAGGATAGCTACCAGCGCTACTCACCGAAGCAAAATGGTCAGCCAGAGCTTCGCTGACTTACCGGCCATCGGACACAAGCGAGCCTCCGATGTCCAGAGTGAGGATAGCATGACCAGCGTAGCGACCACGGATCTTATTGACCCGCTTCCAAACCTGAGTCAGTGGCGTGGACGAAGAAATGGAAGATACGTACCGGCGCCAAGACTCACGTCGGGTACGACGGAAGGCACGAGCCCGGTTCCGATCGACCCTATTCGAGACGGTCGGGTTTCGCCTATAACGGGAATGGGACAACTGATAGGCAGAAATAGCCGACGCGCAATCCTTCGACCACCAGGGGACGGTGGAGCGCCCCGCAACAGGGCACCACCGCGGAACGAAGCGCTCAGCAGCCTCTAAAATATGAGACCGCTGAATCTACGGTATCGAAGGAAGCCGGGGAGGCATCAATAAAGGAAGCCTCCCGGAACCCAACCCAATTTGCTCTCCGCAGATCCCAACGAGGAGGGAGGAAAAGGGACGGGCCAAAAAGGGCGACCGACAGGACTGTCGGGAAGTCATCAGTCCCGAATCGACCACCGGAAGTCGAAGAAACAGTGGGGCGAACATAAGGACAAGTCTACGGCACTAAACGAATCCGTTTGGACATGGTAAGAAGTAAAGTCGCCGGAATTTAAAAGACAAAGGGAATCAGATAATAAGAGGGACTCAACTACTCCGCCCTGGGGATTACGGGCAGTATCACCTCAAGATGGGTGGCGAGCATTAAAATCACCAAGTAATAAAAACAGGGTAGATAACTGACTTGTGAGCTCAAAAAGGTCAGACCGACTCGAACTAAAATCCGGGGGAATGTACACAGAACAAACAGTTAAAAGCTTGGAAATAAAAACTCTCGCAGCAACAGCCTGTAAGATAGTACGGAGGGGAACTGGCGCAGAGAATAGCGAAGAGGAAATTAAAAGCGAAGCACCACCATGCGTCACGGCCCCGGCCGAGGGAATGGAATTAAACATTCGGAAGTGCGGAAGTGCCGGGAAGGGGCGAGCCCCAAGCTATTTTCTTGCAAACAGACCACCAAGGGCCGAACGTTATAAAGCAAGAGTTGGAATTCCTCCCACTTGGGAAGAACCCCTTGACAAGTCCACTGTAGGATGACAGACATTACTGTCGTCTCGACACCAACGTCGGGATTCTAGTGACGGAGAGCGTCGAAGATTCTCGACTACTAGAAGGCCCAGAAGGGGCAAGCGACAAATTGCGATGAGCCGGGGACGCACCCGGCACGAACTTGGCAGCGTGAACGGCGGGAGGCGACAACTGAGAGACAGACCAAACCCCCAACGTGGAGGGCTCATGGCTCAGAGGGAAAGGGAGATCGAGCAGAGACGGACGAGAACTAAGATGCGAAGAAGATGGAACATGGACAGAGGGTGAGAAGGGAACAGGGTAAGAGGGAAAGGAGGGAATTGGATCAGATGGAGAGGAAGGAGCAGGGTCAGAGGTCGAGGAGGGAACAGGTTCAGAAGGAGATGAAGGAACAGGGGTAGGAGGCAAGGAAAGACATCAAAACAGAGGACGCTTCGACAACCGACTCAGGGGCCAAACCAGTTTAATCAGAGGCAGCGCGCTTGGACTCCGAACGGGGTGATGAGGAACCCTTCCATTTACGCTGAGGCAAAGGAACGGGAGGAACTGCCGAAACATCATATTGCAATAATTCGTTGGAGCGAATCACCCCCTTAACAAAATTAAGGCGTGGGTGGGACACAACCGAAACTTCCGAAGGGGAGGACAAATCCCGCACGGCACTACACTGCTCTCGCGAAGATACTTCAACCAGTAAATCGCCACTACCACGGGCCCACATACGGCTGGGCACACCACAGCGGGACTCAAACTCCTCATTCAAATCAAATACGTCCAATTTAGAAAGCGGAGACCCGGAACTGAAATTCAGCACCAGGAAATGAGGATAATCAAAATCAAGATCTATCTCTTCTGTAAAGGGATCTAACAAGCGCGGAAAAGAGGATTTATTGACAGGCGTAGTACGAGAACCAGAGAGAATATTTTTTTTATTACTCATATAAAGTAGAGTATAAAAGGGGGTGCGAACTCGCGCAGCGCAGTCACTGTCTACCGTCAAGACACCTACTCGGAGCGCACGCCCAACCAGGAGGGTAAGCCCGTCGACCCCTGACCCAACCATCGTTTTAAAAATGGCCGGTCAGCCTCGGAAATTTACCGTTTGGTAAAGCAAAGACCCCCAAGAGCACCACGGCGGCTCAGGCACCCACCAACCAACACAGGCAGGACCAACTAAGGGGTCACGCCCCCTGACGGACAGCTCTGATACACCGAGATCGATCGACAAACAAATGTAGATGGAAGGACGATGCAGGGTGAAAGAGAATTGGTACAGAAGACGAAGAAGGGGTTAGCAGAAGGGGCCGGACGGGGCGCTGAGTCCAGTCAGCACGGCGGCCAGGAGAGCAAATCGCCGTGCCCCTTAAGGGGGGAGATTGAATCAACATTTGAAATTTCCCCACTTACCTGGTCCATGTGAACCCACTTCTTGGCTTCTTTCAGAGGAATGGGCAGTTCACTGAATGGAATATCCATATGTGATTCTTCTGCTCTGAATTGATTTGAACTATTTGGATTACAAACTACTGGGTCCCTCGGTTCATCAGACATAAAAGGAGTAACATTCACTTTAATAGTGTCTGATTTCATTTTTGTTGTTTTATTAGGGCAAATTCCTTGAGATTGTTTCCTTTTTCTAAACAATTTTAAGAACATCAGCTGATCATTTGTAAGATTTGACATAAGTTCATTTCTCTGACTCAACCTTTCTTCATGGGAAATTTGAGATAATCTTCTCATATTTTCTTGGTGAATTTTTGCAGCCTCAACTTCATTCAGGGATGATTTTCCATCAATCACATAACTTTTGTCCCCTGAAGCAAAGAGAAATGACCATTTTAACAGAAATATCATCAGCTCTGAAAAACAAGTGTGGGGTGGGGGTGGGGGGTCAGACAGACAGAAAAAATAGTTAAATACAGAAGTAATAGGAAAGCTCAAAATTTTCTAATACAAAGAACATAAGAAAAAAAGGAGTCTGGAAAAGCTAATCAATAGCCTATACAAGGCAGATCCTGTTCCCATCACCCAGTTCAGTCCCAGTTAGCATACTTATCCATAAGTCTATCCAATCTATTCTTAAACCCCGCAAGGAAGATGCTTCTACAACACATGAATAGTAAGTCTATTCCATTCATCTACCACTCAATTTATAAACCAATTTCTGCCAATCTATTTCCTAAAGCTAAACGTGTCCAGCTTAAACCTACGAGGGACGGTCAATAAGTTTTGCAATTCGGATATAAGGAAACGAGATATGAGGAAAAGTGTTTTATTATTTTTCAATATAACTACCCTCGACTTCAATGCACTTGTGCCACTTGTCCCTGAGGCTTCGAATTCCCGAATGCTGTTCAATCCACTCCTGGACGGCGAGCTGGACATCTTCATCGTCCCCAAACCGGCCTCCACGCAGCGCATCCTTGAGCTGGCGGAATATAAAGTAGTCGCTAGGGGCCAGATCTGGACTGCGCAGGGCAGCTTGTGCAACACTGGCCTTGTGGACTTGACGACGTTGAAGTCGATTATGGGGCGTGAGATTTCTAAGGACCCAACGGGTAGAGACCTTGGTCATGGCCAAATTGTCGTGGATGATGTTGATAACACTTCCATGTGATATTCCAAGTTCTCGCTCGATTTCTTCGACTTTCACCCGTCGATTTTCGAGGATCATCCTCTCCACACAGTCCACATTGTCCTCGTTGGTCACGTCTGACGGGCGTCCTGGACGGGGTCATCTTCAAGGGACTCATGACCATGGCGGAACTCCTTATTCCAGTGAGCAATGGTTGCATAGGAAGGGGCAGTGTCGGTGTACACTGCAACCATGCGTTCATGGATCTCTTTTGCATTCTTGCCTTCCTTGGTCAAAAATTTGATCACTGCGCGGTGCTCCTAAACCTTCTCCATTATTAAAAAATTTGTGACTGACGATCTATGATCAGCTACTACTTCTTAAACAGACGAGGCAGGAGCGTGCGGCTGCAGGTCCTGACTTGTCATAACTTGTCCTAACACCCCCATAAACAGCCATCCCCCTTCCTCTGTTTTGCCCTACCGATTAGCAAAACTTATTGACCGCCCCTTGTATTGCTACATGCTCTATAATGTTTGCTATTTTTTATTATTTTAGGAGATCATCTGGTGACTGCATACTTGGGCATAAGTTGCCATACTCACGACAGCCTAGTACTAGGCTACATTAAAATAACAATAAAAATAAACAAAAAAAACAACAATAGAAGGAAAAAAGGCAAAAGGCAACAAGCATTTAAAAAAAAAAATTTAAGAGCCTATCTGGCGACTACCCACTTGGGCATAAGTCGCCGCAATCATGACAGCCTAGCACTAGGCTACTTTATAATAAGAATATTGAAAAAAAAAACAACAATAAAAAAGGAAAATGGCAACAATTAGGAAGCAAGGTCCGGCGTCGGGGGGAGGTCCGCCGCCCCCCGGCGCAGGAGCGTGCGAACTACAAAGAAAACGACAAAAAGTAAACCTAGTTAAATAAAGGGGAGAAGACCGGCATCCCCCCAAAAGTCTATAAGTCCACGAGTCAATATGCACGCACTCGTCTCGAGGACAAGGGACAGGCGGTAGCGACCCTGCCCATCCCGGTACCGGGACAGGTAACGTGCGCGAAGATCACCCAGACTGGGACATTCGACAAGAATGTGCCGAACAGTCTCGGGGACGACGCAGTCGTCGCCATAGGGCACAGGCGAGCGCTCCATCAAATAGCGATGCGTCACACGAGTGTGTCCGATTCGGAGACGACAGAAAGCGACCTGAAGCCACCGGGGCATTGAGGTATAGGTCCATGGGAACAGTCGCGGCGCAATGGCACGCAACTTTAAGTTCCCTTCGACCGTCTCCCATCTTCTTTGCCAAGCAGTCCGAAGAGCTGCCCGTATTCCTGCCATGTAGTCGGTGTGAGGAAGAGCGAAACGCTGGTCCGGTCGCAGAATCGTCGCGGACTCTTTGGCGCCCTCATCGGCGTATTCATTCCCCGCAATTCCTACATGTCCAGGAAGCCAGCAGAAGATAATCTCGACATCCACCCGGCTCGCCAAAACCGTGGTGTCACGGATATCGCCATGCCTCGCTCACCCAGATGGCGAAGCATGGCGTACGGGACATCGTCCGGACCATGGGCGGTGTCCGCGCACGAAGCGAGAGCGGAACGCAACTCACTCACAGTAAACTTGGCGCTGAAGGGTTCTCCGCCTCTGGAGGTAAAGTCCAGCCGGCGGCCTTCGCGACATCACGACGTGCATTGAATGCTGGCGGAGCAGCATCCCGGCTAGAGAATGCGGAAAAAGCGGTAGCTAAGGATTCCGCCACGGACGCGGGGTCCGAGATTGCGGTCCCATTCTCCTGGAGAACGGGAGGGGGTCCTGCGAGAACTTGCCCCGAATCCTTTTGACTCGCTTACACACCTCAGGTAAAGGGGTCTTCCCGTTAAGTGAAGACACGTATGCCCGCCAAGAAGAGCGGCGGGCGTGCTTCGAAATATACCGGAACCTAGCCCTAGCCCGACGAAATTCAGCGACAGTGAAATCGTTCGGGCAGCGCTTATAGCGCATGTAGGCATAACGCTTCTGTTTGAGGGCCGTCTCACACACGGCCGACCACCATGGAAGTGGTCGGCGTGCAAAACGGCCAGACGTCCTAGGAATAGTAGTCAGGCCCAAGGCGATGAGGTTGCCGGAGAAGAACTCAACGGCCTCATCTACCGACCTAAACTCCTTGATTGAGATAGAGAATTCAGTCATTTCCTGAAATGCAGGCCACCGCGCCCGCGCCAAGCACCACCGAGGTGGGCTCTCAGGCGGCAGTTGCCCTAAAAATGATATTTGAATGATAAAGTGATCACTACCATGGAAGTCATGGACCACCCCCCAATTAAAATCAGGCTGTGCATCCGAAGAGCATAAAGATAGGTCAAGGCAAGAAAATGAAGCGGTTCTCGGACAGTGAAGCATAAACTCATCCACGTTTAGGACACCCATCTCAAGCTCTTCGATCAGATCGGCAAGGACTTGTCCCCTGGGATTTATTGAGTAATCTCCCCAGAGAGGATGCCTGCCGTTCAGATCTCCAAACAAGAGATAGGGCCTCGGCAACCGTGCTACGACGCAGCGGAAGTCCCCCGCGTCGAAGTCAGCTGACTGTGGAATGTACGCAGAAATCAGAGTATACCTCCTATCCAGGTGCAGCTGCACAGCCACTGCCTGAAAGGAGGTATCTAAAGAGAAGGAAGAACGGAGACATCATGCCGGGTGTAAACCGCGCATCCCCCAGCCCAGCCATCCCGCGGTGGTGGGGTCGCAAGACCCTTATACGCCGGCAGGGCGGGCAGGGGGCACGCGCCTAGCATTGTCTCCTGCAAAACGATAGCTAACGGGGAACGGGACGAGACGAGCCTCCGCAGCTCCTCCCAGTTGGCCCGGAGTCCACGGCAATTCCATTGAAGGAATATGCCCTCCAGGCCTAGCTCGGAGGAGACGCGGGGGCCCTCCTCGAACTGAAGACCCTCACGGGAATCGCCGTACGCTTCCGGGGGCAGAATCCCGGGCGCTGTTGGCTGGACAAAGCGCTGAAGGCGCTGTCGCCTTCGAGGGCTTATTGGGGGAGGTTGGGCTAGCCATGCGAGTCTTTTCCTCCCTCCGCCTCGAAACCTTAGGCGGGCGTTGTGGCTTCGGAGGCGGGGGGCCCTCTATTCGACGAACCACCGTCTCCGAGCCACTCGCTCCACCTCGGGGCGTGGGCGAAGGAGCCGAAGCTCCTTTCTTGCTGTCCTCCTTTCACGGGACAGCTTTAGGAACCCCATAAGATGGCCTAGCGACCAACTTCAGGGGTTTTGCCTTCTGTGAGTCTAACGAACCGGTGGAGGCGCGTGGTCGTTTCGGCTTACGGGAAACGGTCAAGCTGGGGGAAGAGGGGAAGCCCTGGTTTTAGCTGGGGCTGGGTGTGAACCCTTTTTGCCGCCAGCTTTACCAGGGGAGCGCCCGGATTAAGTAGAGCCTGCAGAAGGGCTCCGAATGGGCGCGAAAACAACCATGCTCGTTGGCCTGGATGGGCCAGGAGCAGAGGGGGCCTTTCTAACTATTGAGGCATATGACGTCCCAGGCTGAGTCGGGCGCGCCAGGACCAAGCCTTAGCCTCGCGGAATGAGAGTTGATCCTGGGCCTGAACGGCCAGGATTTCTTTCTCAAGGAGATAAGCACCACATTGCCTCGAAGAAGCGGGGTGAGACTCTCCGCAATTGACACTCTTGGGCACACATGATTTAGACTTATCGTGTGCGGCCTTGGAGCAATTTACACAGACTTCGGGTGACCCCGACTTTGCACATCTATAAGAACAATTTGTATGGCCGAAGCCGTGACAGTAATAGCACCGCCGCGGCAGTGGCGCGAATGCCTTCACGCGGTAGCGGTACCAACCGGCACGCACCGACTCAGGGAGCTTGTCACAGTCGAACGTGATGAACAGTGTGGGGGGGGTTTCGAGGCCCCTCCCTGTTTTCTCATTACACGTTCGACCTTGACTGCCCCATGGTCGGCCAGCTCTAAGGTGATGTCCTCTATGGAGTAGTCAACGAGTTCCCTCGCATAAACTACTCCTTTCAGAAAGTTCATGGTAGAGTGCGGCGTCACACTCACTGGGGTGCCATGAAGTGTCCGAAGAGCACTTATCTTGGCCGCCTCGGCGGGATTCGCCGCATTCGCCAGAAGGCTCCCGTCCGAGAAACGGGTCACCTTCGGCTCTCTACCAATTACACTAGCTAATCCTCTCCTCTGATGGATCATGTTGCCCTTGGACAACATGGTGCCATCAGTGGAGCGAATAACGAGGAAGCGCTTGAAGCCAGCAGGCTCGAAAACGCCAGGTAACCTCTTAATGAGGGGCCCCGATGTCATCGAGGCTCCGCCCTGCGCACTTTTGGTCTTAGCCAGGGGCTCCACAACAGGGTGGGGCAGACCCATCCGTCCCCGCAGCCCCCACAGATAGAGAGGAGCCCCAAGTCTTCTTTGTCTTTTTCTTTTTTGGAGAGGAGGGCGGGGAATGAACCCACTTCTCACCCCCGCCGGTAGAAGCCCCTAGGCCAGATCCTTCTCCGAAATGGAGAAGGTCCTGGTGGTCGCAGGGGCATCATCCGGAGGAGATCCCTTCCCTCCTTGTACTGACTGAGAATCCCCAGCCGTTTGAGGAGGACCTTGCATCAGGGTGGATTCGGGTTCGGTGCTTGGCGCCGAGCCCGGATTCCTCCCCATGGAAGGCCCTACCGTCTGAGGCTGGTTTTCCTCAAGGACCATGTCTATCACAGGAGGGGCCTCCAGTTGGCCATCCCCTTCCAGGGCATCGCAGGTCCCCTTGGCAGCGTCATGAGTCTTTTGTGGGCAGGCACAGGCCTTGACCCCGGCAAGGTTTAATATTCTTGCCAGCAGGTCTTTTGAGGCCTGGCTTCCCTCTCCCCCCCTAAGGGGGTTTGCCCTACCGAGCCGCTTCGATGGGGAGCGGCTGGCTAAGGGCTGTCTGCCAGCTTTCTTGGCAGTCCCCTTGGAAAGAAAAGAGGGGACTGCCGCTGGAAAAAGGGAGGTGCCTGAAAGCACCTCCAGAGACGGGGGTGAGGGGAAATCCCCTGCACCCATATGTGAAGGAGAGGAGTAAGACTCCTCTCCGGTTAGAGAAATATGGAGGGTCCCCTGCGCAAGCACAGGGGGGGGGGGGAACCTCCATTTTTTGCTGGAGCTGCCCGAGAGCGGCTTTGTCACTGTTTCAGGGGAAGTTGGGGGTTGGGATTTTTTTTTATCTTCATCATGGTGACCCTCTTTTTTACACTGGATGCAATAGCTCACCACCTCTCACAGTTGCCCGCACTGCAAGAGGTGCTTGCAGGCCCGGCAGAGCCAGGCGCCGCCATTTTGGACCACCCCTCCCGCCTGGTGGCCTGGCAGTCCATTGGCATGGCGGCTCCACCTTAGACACAGCGTAAAATATATAGATTGTGAAAAGGAGAGGAAAAGGGATATGAGGAAGGTATGGGTGGGGATGAAGCAGGTTGTGAAAAAAAAAACATCCCGAACCAGAGCTCAGGGGTTAGGGAACATTGTCCCTTCCCCCCTCAGCCCCGATCCGGGACGGTTGGCTTGAGAAGAAGGTCAGCATCTACCCTGTGAAATTAGAGGCTGACCATTGAAAGTTGTGGGAGAGGTTGTATGAAAAGCGACGAGGTAGGGGAGAAATACAGGCTATCTGAAGGAAGGAAGAGAGGCTAAGCTGGGTCCGGACAGGGTGCTGGATCCCGTCAGCACGGCGGCCAGGATGGCAAATCGCCGCACCCCTTATGGGGGAGGCATTGGGAAGGATTGAATTTTGATGTTAAAACTGCAGAGCAGTACTTGAACCTTTTGCTGCACTTATTGCAAAGGAAGGCTACATCCCCCAAGGTTTCAACTGTGATGAGATGGGCCTTTTTGGAAGAAGATGCCTCTGGGACATTCATAACGGGTGAGGAGAAGCAGCTGCCGGGCCATAAACCCATGAAGGATAGCCTGACACTAGCATTGTGTGTTAATGCCAATGGTAACTGCCAAATCAAGCCACTGCTGGTGTATCATTCAGAAAACTCACAAGCTTTCAAGATTCACAAGATCTTGAAAGAAAAACTCCAAGTTATGTGGAGACAAATGCAAAAGCATGGGTCACCAGGAAGGTTTTTACTGAATGATTAAATCTGGTCTTTGGTCATGCAGTAAAAAAATATTTGCTGGAAAATAACCTTCAATTGAAATGTTTGCTTATCCTTGACAATACTCCAGCTCATCCCCCGGGACTTGAAGATGACATTCTTGATGAATTTTAAGTTAATTAAGGTCCTCTATCTCCCCCTCAATACCACACCAATCCTCCAGCACATGGACCAACAGATCATTTTTAATTTTAAAAAGCTGTATACCAAGGATTTGTTCCACCGCTGCTTTGAGGTTACTGAAAACACCAACCTCACCTTTCATGAATTTTGGAAGGAGCATTACAACATTGTTATTTGCTTGAAAATTATTGATTTGGCATGGCAGGGTGTAACTAGAAGAACCTTAAATTCAGCATGGAAGAAATTGTGGCCTGCTTGTGTAGCTGAAAAGGATTTTGAACAGTTTGACCCGCAGCCAGAGTCCAAGCCCACTGTGCTGGATGAGATTGTGTCCCTCGGAAAGTCCATGGGGATGGAGGTAGATAAGGGAGACATCAATAAGCTTGTCAAGGAACATGAAGAGGAACTCACAACATAGGAGTTGAAGAAGCTACAGATGCTGCAGCATACGGAGGTCTTGCAACAGAGCAGTAGCAAGGAGGTGAGCTGGTTATCTCTACAAGGAAAATTAAAGAAATGTTGGCTAAGTGGCAGGAGTTTTCTCATTTCATTGAAAAGAAACATGCCAAAAAAGTGGCTACTGGTTGTGCTTCAGCTCTTTTTATTGACACTTACTTCTCTTACACATTTCCGCAACATTTTGAAAGGGAGGCAGAAACAAAGCTCCTTGGATAGGTTTTTGTTTAAAAGGCATATAGAAAGTGTGTTGAGGGTGAAGCCAAAAAAGCAAAAACAAGTGAAGAAAAGTAAAAAATTGAAAAAGAAAGAAAACAAAACAAAATAGAAAAAAATAAAAAAAGAATAGAGTAAAAATAAGTTTAGCTAAGTTCAATTAAGTTAAGTTTAAATTTAAGTTTGAGTGTAAGTGTCTACCATACAACCCTCTCTCCCTCTCCTCCTCTGCAATACACCTCCGTTAGCCACCATCATCCATCTCCAAGGTAAGAACTCATAATAAAATCACATTTTATGAAGTTGTACTTATTTTTGTACTGAGTAGCACAACCACCTGGAAGTAGTGAACTTTGGTGCATTTTGGAAGAATATCATTTATGGCAGGCAAAAGTTTAAGAAATGCATGAACTGCAGCTACTGAATGGGTCAATGAGTCGCTGATAAAGCTTTGGCTTGCATCTTGTACAACAAAGGAGCAATTTTCAGAAAAGTCACCAAGAATAATGACTTCCTTGTTTTCTTTTAAGATATTTCAAATATGCTGATTGTGACTTTGGAATATAATGGTAGCATGTTAAGGAAAGAATTTTGGATGATAAGAGTGGCTATAAATTCATCTGTTAAAGAAACGATGGTGCTGAGTGTTGATCTATCTGTATTAATCCACTGCAAATAATTAAAGTATTTTGTATAATATTAGGAGAGTTTTTAAATACTCTTGCACTACAACTTTTCCTGGGCATTTTCTGCATTGTTCATATCACAAATGTAGTTTTCCTTCAGTCTTATATGCAATGTCTTTGTTTGTTACCAATACTTGCTACCATAAGTTTGAGTTTTTGGTGATGTGTGCACAAAAGACATTATGAGTACCCTGTGGTTCTGCAATTAGAATCAAATGTGGATTTGTATTGGGAAAAAGTTCTTTTAAATTTGACATGGGATGTTTCTGTACAAGTTCTTTTTGCCATCAGCCATTTTACCAAATGAATGATAATGATGCATCATCAAAAACTAAATAGGTAATGCTTCTTATGGAAAGAGAGTTTATTGAAGAAATTTCAGATGAAAATTAAGACTGTAAAATTAACTTCATGCACCCTGAAGTTGTGCAACCTGTTGCGCACATGCTATTTTTTGTCCACTGAGGATATATGTTGGGTATTGATGAAGAATATTTCAAGTGTGTTCTATGCTGTCACAAAGTTTATGCTAAAAAGTTCAATAGAATTTATCCTTGTATATTGAACAGACCAAGTAAAATATACAAAAGCAATTAATGTTTTTTATGAAATAAAAGGGATAGTACAGTGGAACCTCGGTTGTCAAACAGCTCCCTTTTTGAACAAATCAGTTGTTGAACAAATTTTGAACTAAAAATTGACCCAGTTGTCATACCATAACTCGGTTGCCGAACAAGCCAACAATACGACACAGGCAGCACAAGATCACTGAGTGACTGAGTGTGTGGCATCAGTCTTGCCTCAGCCCTCGCTTGGAGTATACATGCTAAGAACTGTTGTCTGATTTTGCTGGCATTTCTTGTGTTGTGCATTATTTCTTCTTTTTTTTTTATTCCATAAGCAACCATGGGCCCTAAGAGAGAGAGTGAAGGTGGAAAGAAAACTGGTGAGAACAACAATAGTAAGTGAAGAAAGAGATTATCTGAAAGCATGAGAATGGTGTTTGTGTTTCAGATCTGGCTTTACAGTATGGCTTAGCAAAGTCATCAATTTATACCATCCTTAAGAACAAGGAAACAATAAGAGAAGCTAAGGTTACCAAAGGAGTGATTGTGATCACCAAGCAAAGATCTCAGACATTAGAAGAAGTGGAAAAGTTGCTAGTGATTTGGATCAATGAAAAGCAGTTGGCCAGCGACAATAATTTGAGGAAGCGAAACATTTTCATCAGGATTTGCTCAGAAAACCCCAGGTGCAAGTTCTGAGACTGATGTATTTAAGGATAGTCGAGGCTGGTTTGAAAAGTTGAAGAAGCAAAGTGGCATACACAGTGTGGTTCATCATGGAGAGGCTGCAAGTGCTAACAAAAAGGATGCGGAAGAATTTGGTATGTATGTGAGTGCTGAGGGTTTTATCTCCCAGCAAGTGTTTAATTGTGATGAAACTGGACTGTTTTGGAAGAAAATGCCCAAAAGAACATACATAACCCAGGAGGAAAAGGCTTTGCCTGGACACAAGCCTATGAAGGAGAGGCTAACTCTTTGTGGCAATGCTAGCGGTGATTTTAAGGTGAAGCCAATGCTCGTGTATCATTCGGAGAACCCCAGTGTGTTTAAAAAAACATTATGAAAAGCAGGTTGCACCTCATGTGGATGGCTAACAGTAAGGCCTGGGTGACCAGACAGGTTTTCCTAGAATGGATCCATTAAGTTTTTGCTCCTAGTGTGAGGGATTACTTTAATAAAAATAACTTGCCAGTGAAATGCCTGCTGTTGATGGAAAATGCTCCCTCCTACCCCCCAGACATGGTGGCTGAGTTACTGGAAGAGTTCGACTTCATCACCATGAAGTTTCTGCCTGCTAATCTGACTCCACCGATTCAGCCAATGGACCAAAAAGTCCTTTCTAACTTTAAGAAGTTATACACCAAAGCATTCAAAAGTACTTCAGGGTTACTTCTGACATGGAGTTAACTCTCCGTGACCTTTGGAAGAACCACTTCAATTTCCTGCATTACCTAGGTCTTATTAACGCCTGGCAGCAACTGATTTGCAGGACCTTGAACTCAGCCTGGAAGAACCTCTCACCTGACTGTGTTGCAGAGAGAGATTTTGAGGGATTTGAGACACAGCCTATTGAAGTTGTCGATGGCATCGTGTCTCTGAGCGAGGATGATGATGTCGAAGAGCTGGTGAGCAACACACCACTGAGTTGGCTACTGACGAACTCCTTCAGAAGGAGCAGCATAAGCAGGTGCTTGAGGAGACATCTTCGGAGGAAGAGGAGGGAAGGAAGGATGTGTCTAGTGCTCTCATTAAAGAAATGTGTGCAAAATGGGGTGAAGTAAAAAAATTTGTTGAAATGTATCACCCTGATCGGGTTATCGGTTATCTGATTTTTTTTTCTCACATTAGCGAATCATCGGTATCGCCGATACTTTTGGTTCCAAACTAGTGATAATAACTAATTTCAGTTGTTGGTTCCAGTTTTTCACTGGGGCATGGCGCATGTGCCTTAGAGACAGAAATTAGTAGGTCCGAGCTCGCAGGAGGATCCTCAAAACCTATGGGGAGATGAAGGAGAGCCTCACCAGGTAAGAAACTAAGAAACCGTATTCAAATATTTTTACTATTGTATTATAAAATGCTATATATAGTCAATAATCAATATTGTATCATAATTTTGGATTTATTGGTTATTGTGATACATTTTTTCGTTATCGTGCCTACCTATGGTAGCAAGCCGTGTTAGTAATCTTTTCAATGATAATGCTATGTCTAATTTCTGTAACATTGTGAAACAGAGGCAAAAGCAAGTTTCAATAGAAAGGTTTTTAGTGAAAAAGAGGCCTAGTGAGTCCCAGGCAGAATCTGCTAGCAAGAAACAGAAAATCCAGCAGATGGATAAACCTCCTGAAGTTCTTATGGAGGGAGAAAACCTTCTCAAGTTCTTGTAGAGGTAGACTCCCCTTCCAAACAATAACATCCCTTCCCTTCCACCTCCTCTCCACCCTCCACTTGCGCCATCAAGACTCCTCAGCACAAGTAGGGATGAATGAAATTGCTTTTCTTATTTAGAGCTTTATTCAATTGTGTTTATCTGTTTTGTTAAATCTAATGATTTTCATTGGTTTTGTATATAAATTTGTACACAAAATACTGTTGTAAAAGTTTGAATAAGCAATCACCTGGGGTCCAGCAATGGATGAATCCATTTTACATTGATTCCTATAGGGAAAATTGTTTCAGGAACGAATTAAATTTGAAAATCGAGGTGCCACTGTACTTTTTGGGGACAAATAATTTTTATTTTCATTTCCACATTTAAAAATTTAGATGCCCATAACTTTTTTAATAGTTTCTATTCAAAATTTTTATTTAATAACTTTAAAGAGCTAAAAACTCTAATGTCTTTTTGTTTAACCTTTTAGATAAATTAGAGGCTGAGATATGAGGCTTTATAATTGGTGGGAGAGAGGATGCTAAGCCCCCTAAATTGGGATGTCTATAACTTTGCTTCTAATTAAGACAATGAAAACTGGATTTCAGACTGTGATTTCAACAAAAAATCTACCCATACACAAATTTTCATAAAAATCCAAGTGGGTACGGTTCCACCACCAACTTCCCCACACCCCATCAGAGCTCATGTCAACCCAGTGGCACAGCCTCCCTAATTTGCACTCAGGCTGGGGGAATGCGAAGCTCCTCAGGATGGCTGAGTGTGCTGCTATTCAAAGTACAAAGTGTAATAGGCTATACACCCACAAGGGGGGGGAGGGTATAAACAATCATGTTGCAGCTAACATCTGGAAAATTATGTACCCTCTCAGCCCCATTGCCCCAAGTTGCGTGCCTTCCCAGCCCAATGCCTGCAAGAGGATTTGTTGCTATATATCTTCCACACTTTAACTTACTATATCAAGTTACTTTCTTTACGGATCTCTCCTTACAATCTTTCTGCTGAATCCCTCATTAGTTTTCACTTTAAATTTTCAAAATTCAGCTTCTTTTAATGAAGTTATTCACCATGCAGCTCACTTCTATTTTTAGTCATTTTCTAGCATTATTTTACTTTGATAATGAATACAGGCTGGTGTTAATAAAAGAAATAAAATTATTCATATACTTACCTAGTGCTGTTAATTTTTCATCTAATGGATTTGTACAGTTTATGCTGTTGTGGGGATTTTTATTATGCAAAGTTGTTGTTCCTTTTATCTTTTCAATTTGTCTCATATAGAGAGATTTTCTTTTGGAAATGTCTAATTCCTTTGACACGTTGGGTTTCTGATGGTAAAAATAAAATTATAAATTTTAAATATAAAAAAAATAGGAAAAGATATTTAGAAAAGGAAAACATAAAAATACTACCTTTGTATCTGAAAGACTTAGATGAGGGACTTGTGGAAAGCCTTGAGGATTTAATTGGGGATTCCATTGTTTCATCAGTGAAGATAGACTGGGGACACTTTTTTCAATAACAGACCCCAAAACAGAAGATTTTTCTTCTTTAGTTGAGTCTAAGATGAATTGAAAGTTCAAACATTAATAATGTATCAAATTATAGTACTGTTCAAAGGAATTAATAAAAGTTTGAGAGCCCATTTGGCGACTGCTGACTAGGGCAAAAGTCACCATACTCACAACAGAGCCTACTAACATTATGGAGATAACAAATAACAAAGATGAAAATAAAGATAAAGGATAACCACAGGCTAAAAAACAATAACAAAAAAAGAAAAAGGCAACAAGGAGGGAAGCACGCTCTGGCATTGGGGGTAGGCCCGCTTCTCCTAAGCGCAGGAACATTAATTCTACAAAAAAAACAATCAAACAAAGTGGAAGAGGCCAGCCTCCTCTAAAAAGTCATATAGTCCACAAGTTTGTGCGTATGAACCAGTCCCAAGTACAAGAGCCAAGGGGTCATGACTGAGAAGATTACCCAGAATGGGAATTCAACAAGAATGTGCCAAACAGTCTGGAGGACAACGAAGTAGTCACATTAAGGGGCAGGCGAGCGCTTCATCATAGCGAGAGACGTGGTTCAATGCCTGTTGGAGTCGACGCTCCAGAGTTGGCATCTGGGCCGCGGCAAAAGAGATTGAAAGGTCGTCCATATAGAGCGTAGCGAGAACATCTTCTGGCAGCGCCGAGGTGATGCTGTTGATGCTCAGGGCAAAGTGTGACACTGAGGACACTTCCCTGCGGGACACCCTCTTCTTGCTCCTTTGGGCCGGAGAGGGCTCCCCCCACCCATATGTGGAATCGGTGATATCGCAAAAATTCAGATATACAGATTGGGATGCGTCCCCTCGCCCACATTGTGTGGAGAGTCTCCAAGATACCATATAGCCATGCTGTATCATAGGCCTTCTCCAGATCGAAAAACACTGTGGTGTAGTGCTGTCTGCAAAGGAAGGCTTCGCAGGCGGTATTTTCCAGTCAGAGCAGAGCATCCGACAACTTACACAGACTTTGTGTAACTAAGAGTTTGCATATCTACAGGAGCGATTCATATGTCAGTAGTATGAATATCTTCAAGCTGGAGTGATATTGACTAGTATGCACCGACTCGGAGAGCCTGTCACAGTCAAACGAGACAAAGTGTGTGGTGGTGAGTCTCGAGGCCTCTCCCTGTTTTCTCATGGCACATTCGACCTTGACCAATGATGGTCAGCCAACTCTAAAGTGATGTCATCTATGGAGTAGTCCATGAGTTCCATTGCATAAACTATGTACTCCTTTCATGAAGTTCATTGTAGAGTGTGGCATCAAACTCACCAGAATGCCGTCAAGTGTCAGAAGGGCATTAATCATGGCCACCTCTCAGGGATCAGACACATTCACCAGAAGGCTCCCATCCAATAAACGAGTCACCTTTGGCCCTCTATCAATCAGGATAGCAAGTGTTCACCCTTGATGGAACATGTAGCCCTTGGTCAACATGCTGCCATCAGTGGAAAGAATAACTAGAAAGCGTTGGAAGCCAGCAGGATAAAAAATGCCAGGTAGTCTTTATTATTATATATATATATATATATATATATATATATATATATATATATATATATATATATATATATATATATTTATGTTTTACGCCAAGATTGGATGTGCCGATCTTGGCCTGGTCACTTGCCAAAATGGCAGAGGACCCATCCATCCCTGGAACGCCCTCTTGTTAGTCTTTTTAGGAAAAGAGGCTTCTCTCCACCACTGTAAGGACGAACCTAAGCTAGATTCTTCTATGAAATGGAGGTCTTGGCTGTCATGGTAGGCAGGTTCGGATGACAGATGCAGCTTGGTGACCGGCTTCTGAGAGGATAAGGTCACCAACCATACCTAACGCAGGAGTATTCAGTTCCATGATCCAAATGAGTGCCAAGTTGTGATCTAGGAGGTCTATGGATAGGAGCAGAAGGGGGCAAGATGAGAGTGAGTTTGTACAGAAGATGGAGATTAGGGGTTAGTGAAGGAAGGAAGAGAGGCTAAGCTGGGGCTGGACGGGAAGCTGAGTCCCGTTAGCATGGTGGCCAGAGAAACATATCGCTGTGCCCCTTATGGGGCATAGGGACTCAATCTAGAAACTTTGTATTATTTGCTTACAATTTTTAACATTTTCATCCCCATACCACATTCTTCCCATACTCTCTAATCAGTGGGCATAGATATCAATTCTTTCATTCTTGCTTTTCAGTCATTGGAACTTTACACCTTTTATTCTCTTTACTTTTTTAATCATATGTTCTTTCACTACCTCATATCTAGGCTGATCAGCACTTATAATTGCTCTAAATAAAATTCCTGTTCCTGCCCTTCCAAGCAAATACCCAATTCTGTCAGCCATACCACAGATTTTCAAGTTATTTCATCTTGCAGTACCCTTCAAACTCCCTGAAGAACCTTCCTACATCTTTTGATCCATATACATTACATTTGCTGACTGCTAACTCTAGGCACATCTTGAATTAGAATCTCCTATTTTACATTTAATTCACTCTCAATCAAACTCTCTTCACTATAACTTTGCATTTTATCATCATCCTCACTTGTATGCAATGAATCTAAACTGTTACTCTTCTTCACTTTCTAATTAACATTCTTTACTGTCTGTTTCTTCTTTCCCTTTTTGTTTTGCACTTGCCATCCTTCATCATATTCTCCCTCAGTCACCCACTCATCCTTTTGCAAATTTACTTTCTTAGATACATCAAACCCTCTTTCAATGCCTCAAATCTTAGATGGATGCACTACTCCCTCCATCAATTTGTGCTGTGAAGCCATTCGCTGCTAGTATGGATAGAAAAGAGACAAAACACTTATTTATCTTACAATTAACCTTCCCTCAAGGTCCCTATTTGGGCACCAGTAATATGTGGCAGTAAAATATGTTCCACACGATTTCAGGGGCTCTGAGGGGCGATGACTTATTGGAACGAGTCAGAGGGGCAAAGTTTCTTAATATATTAACAAAAATATAGACCATACCCTTTAATGTGCAAATGTAGAACCAAATAATTTAAAGCCACTTTGACTAAATATATATTGATTTAAAGGTTATTTTTACTCACTATTGCTGGATGTGGCTTGTGAGAGTAAGGTAAGTTACTTCCTGATTTGAAATATTTGTCCTAAAAAAAATTAAACTAATAACTTTTCATTTGAATGTGTGAATTGTAGTAATATGATGAAACACATTAGACAATATACTTTATTAGTAAATTTATAGAAATTGGTTATAATGATGAGATAATATTGTGGTTCCATACAGAAACCAAAATGGGCCCATAACTTATTACTTGTCTGAATAAAGATCAGGCCACATTGTATGTATAAAATGTTAAAAATTTATTACTATACATTTATTGTATCTACATACACAAAAACTTTGATTTAAAAGTCCTGGAACCAATGGACATCACATTTAACAAAATCTCTAGAGTAGTATTATCCAGATGGAATATCAATACATCCTCATGTAGTGGACTAAGACCATTAGCTCCATAATCAACCACTGTTATACTGATATAACAGATGAGGAAGTTTGTTAGTTCCAGAAATGCCTGTTGTTGTTTACTTGCACATGTAGCGGACAAAGTCTGGTAGTTCTAGAATTGGATGCTGTTGCTTATGTTGAGTGGGTGTTGTCTACCTATTCTGTTTCTCAAACATTTCATATCATTTTATTTTGTTTTTCTTTCTTGTCACACCCTTCACTATGTTATCGGAAAGTGAGAAAAATAACCACACTAACCTCAACATTGGTGCCAAATTGGAACTTATTAAGAAGTTGGAGTTGGGAGTTTATGCGGCCAGAGTAGGTGACAAATATGGAGTGAAAAAACAAAACATAAGTGACAGGATTGCAGTGTGTTTTTAGGCCATAAAAAAAATTGATTTAAATTAAGGGACAATTGGGTTTAATGGACTATCCTCCCCCTAATTAGTCTGTTAAATTATATATAGAGCCCAGGAAGCCAGACTGTGGTTTTAAACTCTAGCCACCCTGTATCCCACATGGATGCAATCCTGTAGTTATACCACCACATTTGGATGTGAGTATATTTTATAATAAGGGTGGGATCAGGAGAGGTGTTTGTTCAATCTAACCCTCTTCTGGAAGGGTTCATTGGAGTCCTTTAGGCAGTCACAAGTTTTTAAAATTACTATAAGAGCCACCATTGAGAAGGGCATGTGTGTTTAAAGATTATTAGGGGGGGGCACCAGTGAAAGCAGGGAAAGGCACATATATCAGACAATGACATCCAATTTCCTTCAGCATCTCATTTCACCTTTTAGCAGGGAAAGGCACATATATCAGACAATGACATCCAATTTCCTTCAGCATCTCATTTCACCTTTTCAAATTTAAGTTTCTTCTCTTAAGTATAATATTTGTTAGGTGTTTGTAAATTAACAGTAAATGATTAGCTTCATTATTTTGTAGTGGTGTGACCTTGACTATCAAGTGATTTACATGGAGGGAAACTTTGGTTGGCTTGCCATATTGTCAAATCCCTTTCAACCTCTTTCAAATTCATTTTTATCAAATTTTAACACTATTATCATATATGTATTCAACTCATCTGTCATCACTTTTCACAAACAAATAACAACTATAGGAAGAATTTGGGACTCATTTCATCTCAAAGCATCTCTGGAAAGGCTATTAATTTTTCTAAAACTATCAATTGGAGAAGTAGATATTAATAACACTATATCTTTATGAAAGAGGGTAGTATACTATATCTATAAGAAAATATGGTAGTACTACACTATATCTCCATGAAACTTTATTTTACTTGCTCCCTCCCCCTCTTTATCTCTTCAGAGAGGTAGGTCACTATGATCAATTGATGGATTCACACTATATCCCTCAAAGATGGTACAACACTATATTTATGAAAGATGGTACTACACTATATCCATGAAAGATGATACTACACGATATCTACATAAAATATGGTACTACACTAAATCTAAATAAAATATGGTGCTAAATTATATCTAAATGAAAGATGGCACTATGCTATATCTAAATGAAAGAGGGCACTACACTATATCTACAAGAAAGTGGATACTACATTATATCTACTATATATATTTATATAAAAGATGGTATCACAGTATATCTACATGAAATCTGAGATTCATTCTCACTGATTATCAGATTCAAAATATAAAATACAAACATTAAAAGAGTTATTTGGGGAGTTTTAGAATTTAAGTAGTAGAAATTTAAAAAACCTTGAAAAAATGATAACTTAAAAACATTTATGAAATCCTTGAAAGCCAGTGATGTGAAGAGGAGTTTGAATTTAATACAAGATTTACTACAAACCTGGTTCACCCAAAATAGTATTGTCAGCTAGTGATTTCTTTTTCTTCTTGAAAAATGACTCAGTCAATTTCAAAGCTGGCCTCTCAGTTGCTTCCAATCCTTGAAATAATTAGATATAAAAATGAGTTCATAGACATTATAAAGTAGTCTTTTTTTAATAAAAATAATTTACATCATCCTTTACGCTGGATGTTTGTTTTTGTTTGTTTTTTTTAATTTTAAGAGCTCATCTGGTGACTGCCTACTTGGGCATTAGTCACTGTATTAAAAACTGACTAATACTAGGCTATTTTAAAATAAGATAACCCCCCCCCCCCAAAAAAAAACAACAACACTAAAAATGAAAAAAAGAAAAAGGCAACGAGCAGGAAGCCAACTCCGGTGTTGGGAGGAGGTACGCCTCCCCACGGCGCAGGAACATGCTACCTACTAAAATAAAAAAACAACTAGTTAAATAAAGGGGAGAAGGCCAGCCTCCCCGCAAAAAATCTATAAGTCCACCAGTCAATGTGCACAAACTCATCCCGAGTACAACAGACAGGCGGAAGCAACCCCGCCCATCCTGGTACTGGGACAGGTAATGTGCGCGGAGATCGCCCAGACTGGGACATTCAACAAGAATGTACTGAACAGTTTGGGGGACAACGCAGTCGTCACAATAGGGCGCTGGTGAGAACTCCATCAAATGGCAGTGCATCCCGCAAGTGTGTTCAATTTGGAGATGACAGAAAGCGACCTGAAGCCTTTTCTGCTTTGGGGATAGGTCCATGGGAACAGAAGCGGCACAATCGCACGCAAGTTTAAGTTCCCTTCGACCATCTCGTATCTTCTTTGCCAAGCAGCATGAAGAGCTGCCCGTATTCCTGCCATGTAGTCGGAACACTCATTACCCGCAATTCCTACATGTCCAGGGACCCAGCAGAAAATAATCTCGACATCTGCCAGGCTTGCCAAAACCGTGATGTCACGGATATTGCGAAACGGGGAATGCGAAAATTCCAATGCCCAGACAGCACTCAGGGTGCTTTGTGAGTCGCTATAGATCACAATCCAGTCGACCGTGAAAACAGACACAGTGCCTGGAAGAGCCCTGCTGACTTCAAACAGAGGGGATACAGCATGGAAGCTGACCCCCTCTTGAGACTTGGAGCCATCCATATACACTGGCACGGTTCCAGCATGACATGAGATATGCTCCAAAAAGGTCAAACGCAATACTCCCACCACTGTAGAAGCTTTGGGAGCAGAGACATAGTGACAAATAGCCAAAGGTGGTACCCTCCAGGGTGGCATCCTGGGCAGAAGTAGAGGCATCACCGGACCGAGAGCTATACCTAGCTCTCAAAGGAGTTTCCTAGCCCTAAACCTAAAGGGCTTAGGAAATGAGTGGCGTCTCTCGGTAGCATAGGCACCGTGAAATCAGCTGCAGATGCAGCAAGAGCTGTTGGCAACTGAAGGAGGCGCCGGGCTCACACATACAGGCAAATAATGCACTGTGCACGGCGTAGAGCGAGTGGCATGTCGCCAGCATCGACTAGTAGGCACTCAATGGGGAGGTGCAGGAGGCACCAGTCGCCAGGCGAAGGATGGTGTGGTGGATTGAGACGACCTTCTGCAATATACGCTCAGCTGTGTTGCATAAAACTCACATCAGTAGTCGAGCTTCAAACAAATGAAGGATTGATAAAAAAGTAAGGCAGTAGCCCTATAAGGGCTTCAAGCGCTGAACGTCACAGAATGAAGAATATCCATATTGCGGGTACAAGAGACCTTAAGGCTGCAAATATGAGTCCCCCAGGTGAGGCATCAGTCAAATACAAGACCAAGGAAATGATGCGATTCAACCACTTCCAGGCGTACCCCATTAAGAAACAAGTCTGGATCAGGGTGGAGCTGTGGATGGCGGCAGAAGTGCACCACCATAGTCTTGGCAAAGGAAAGCCGAAACCTATGCGCTTCGGCATAGTGAGAGACGCGACCAATGCCTGTTGTAGTCGACACTCAAGAGTTGGCATCTGGGCCGCGCCAAAGGAGATCGAAAGGTCGTCCACATCGAGCATAGCGAGAACATCTTCCGGCAGCACCGAGGTGATGCCATTGATGCTCAGGGCAAAGAGTGTGACACTGAGGACAAATCCCTGTGGGACACCCTATTCCTGCTCCATTGGGCCAGAGAGGGCTCCCCCCCCCCCACACACACACACGTACGCAGAATCAACGATCTTTCAAAAATTCAGATATAATGATTGGGAGGCATTCCCTCAACCCCCATCGGGTGGAGAGTCTCCATGATACTGTATCACCATGCAGCATCATAGGCCTTCTCCAGATCGAAAAACACCATAGAGTAGTGCTGTCTATGAAGGAAGGCCTCCCAGACGGCATTTTCCAGTCAGAGCAGAGCATCCAATGTGGAGTGGAACAAGTGGAAGCCGCAGTGTTCAGAAGACAGATGGCCTCCGCTGTCCAGGAAAAAGGCTAATCAAACATTTACCAATTTCTCCATCAACTTGCACATGCAAGAGGTTAGAGAGATTGGGCGGAAACTGGCCGGAGTAGAGTGATCTCTCCCGGTTTGCGAAAGGCGAGCACAGTAGAGATTCGCCAGGAATCTGGGAGGAGACCCTCCACCCAAATCCTGCTGAACAAATCTAACAGAAAGGCCATGCCTCGCTAACTCAGGTGTTGAAGCATGGCATACGGAACATCGTCTGGACCATAGGTGGTGCCCGCGCATGAAGCAAGAGCAGAACACAACTCACTCACAGTAAACCTGTCATTGAAGGATTTTGCCACAGATGCAGGGTCTGGGATTGCGGTCCCATTCTCCTGGTGAATGGGAGGGTGTACTGCAAGATCTTGCCCCGAATCCTTTTGACTTGCTTCCACACCTCTGCTAAAGGGGTCTTCCCATTAAGGGAAGACACGTATGCCCGCTAAGAAGAGCGGCGGGCGGGCTTCAAAATATAGTGGACGGTAGCTCTAGCCCAACGCTTATAGTACATGTAGGCATAGCGCTCCTGCTTGAGGGCCATCTCATACTTGGCTGACCACCGTGCGAGTGGTTTGAGTGCAAAACAGCCATACCTTCTAGGAATAGTAGCTAAGCCTGTGGCAATGAGGTTGCTGGGAAATCAATGGCCTCATCTACCAACCTAAACTACTTGACTGAAATAGAGAATTCAGTCATTTCCTAAAATGCAGGCCACCGCGCCCACGCCAAGCACCACCGGGGCAGGCTCTCGGGTGGCAGTGGCCCAGAAAATGATATTTGAATGGGAAAGTGATCACTACCATGGAGGTCATCGACCACTCCCCAAACAAAATTGGGCTGTGCATCCGGAGAGCACAAAGATAGATCAAGGCAGGTAAATGAAGCAGTTCTCAGGCAGTAATGCGTAAACTCATCCACATTTAGGACACCCATCTCAAGCTCATCAATCTGGTCGGCAAGGACTTGACCGTGGGGACTGATAGAGTTGTCTGCCCAGAAGGGGTGTCTACCGTTTAGATCTCTGAGAAAGAAAAAGGGCCTAGGCAACCGTGCCATGATGCAGCGGAAGTACCAGGCATCAAAGTTGGCTGACAGTGGAATGTACGCAGAAATAAAGTATTCCTCTTATCAAGGTGCAGCTGCACAGTTACTGCCTGAAAGGAGTTATCTAAAGCGAAAAGAATGGAGACATCATGCCGGGTGTAAATCGCACATCCTCCCACCCGGCCCCCATCTTGTGGTGGTGGGGTCACAAAACCCTTATACTACAGGAGGGTGGGCAGGGGGCATGCGCCCAGCATGGTCTCCTGCAAAAAGATAGCTAATGGGGAACAGGGAGGAGTCAATCCTCTGCAGCTCCTTCCAGTTGGCCCAGAGTCTGTGGCAATTCCATTAAAGGAATATGCCCTCCAGACCTAGCTCAGACGAGACATGGCGGCCCTCTTCGAAGAGAAGACACTTACGGGAATGGCCATACGCTTCCCGGAGGCAGAAACCCGGGTGCTGTTGGCCAGACAATGTGCTGAAGGTGATGTTGCCTTCAAGGACTTATTGGAGGCGGTAGGGATCACCATGCGAGTCTTTTCCTCACTCGGCCTCAAAACCTTAGGTGGGCATTGCGGCTTCGGAGGCCGGGCCACCCTCTCTGAGCCAGCCAGCCCACCAATGGGTGTGGGCGAAGGAGCCGAAGCTCCTTTGTTGCTGTCCTCCTTTTGAGGAGCAGCTTTAGGAACCCCGGAAGATGACTTGCCGACCAACTTCAGGGGTGATGCCTCCTATGAGTCTAATGACTAGGTGGAGGC
The DNA here is from genome assembly GCA_963969495.1 of Ceratothoa steindachneri. NCBI lineage: Eukaryota > Metazoa > Arthropoda > Malacostraca > Isopoda > Cymothoidae > Ceratothoa > Ceratothoa steindachneri. The sequence continues at coordinate 137,904,443 of OZ018318.1, read as the reverse complement.
GTGTGGCCATTTCGCCTTACAGGAAACAGTCACGCTGGTGGAAGGAAAGGAGACCTGATTTTAGCCAGGGCTGAGTGTGGACCCTTTGTGCCGCCAGCTTTACCAGGAAAGCGCCTGGAGTGGGTAAAACACACAGAAGGGTTCCAAATGGGCGCGGAAATGGCCGTACTCATAGGCCTGGAGGGGCCAGGAGCAGAGAGTGTCTTTTTCAACATTGAGGCATAGGACATCGCAGGTAGCACCGGGCATGCCAGGACTAAGTCCTTAACCTTGTAAAATAAGAGATGATCCTGAGCTTGAACGGCAGGATTTCCTTCTCAAGGATATACTCACTTCAAAGAAGTGGGTGTGGCTCTCCACAATTTACCCACTTGGCAAGACATGATTTCAACTTATCGTGTGTGACCTTGGAGCAACTTACACAGGTTTCAGGTAACCCCGACTTTGGACATTGACAGGAGCGATTAGTATGGCCGAAGCGGTCGTAGTAATAGCACCTCCATGGTTGGCCAGCTCTAAGGTGATTGTAAATGGGGGATATCATCTCTTCTACAGAGTGGAAGCTTGGATGGACTGAGAGAGGGGTTCTCTAGGCGAGTGCTCCGCCCAGCCCTGAGATGGAGGGCTTTCATACCTCACTTGCCACCTATATTGGCTGATGAGCATGCCCCCCTTTTATTGGCCTACTACCACCCCCCACAGTGCACAAGTGATAATCCTGTAGCCCTTTTCATTCATTTTTTTTTCATTTTGTTCGTGGACATTGTTTGGTAAAGTACAGATTGATTGGTGAAGTTTTGGTACAGATTTGTTCTCTGCGCCCGTCAGTTTTTTTGTTTTTGGTGGGGAGAATTGAAATTTGTTTAGGTTATTTATTTTTCTTGTAAATATAAGTTGTAATTATATTTGTTTGTTTTTTTTTCTTGTAAAGTAAAGGACTGTATATCAAATCGTATCAATTCTTCCTTCGGGTTAAGGTTCATAAATTCTAGGATAAGGTTGGAATGTGGGGTTAGTGTTGCCTTCGGCCCGCTAAAAAGTGTCAAAGGGTACTAATCATGGCTGCCTCGAAGGGATTTGATGCATTGGCTAAAAGGCTCCTGTCCAAGAAATGGGTCACCTTCGTCTCTCTACCAATCACACTAGCTAAAAGCTCTCCTCTGATGGATCATTTTGCCATCAGTAGAGCCAATAACCAGGAAGTGTTTCAAGCCATCAGGCTCGAAAAGGCCAGATAATCTCTGAATGTAATTGCTGTAATTGAGGCTCCGCTCTGCCCCCCAGGGGACAGAGGGGCAGCATGTACCGATCTTGGCTTGGTCACTTACCAAAGTGGTAGCAGACCCATCTGTCTTTTTACAAGGAGGAGGGTGAGGAATGAACCTGCTTCTCCCCTCCGCCGGCAGGAGCCCCTAGGCTGGCTATCCGGCCTCAGCAAGGTCCTTCTCTGAGATGGAGAAGGTCCTTGCAGTCGCAGGGGTACCAGTCAGAGGAGGAGATCCTTCCCCATCTTGTGCTGCCTTCGAAACCCTAGCCTTTGAGGAGGACCTTTCATAGGGGCGGACTCGAGTTCGGTGCTTGGTACGAGCCAGGATTTGCTCCCATGGAAGGCCCTACCGTCCGAGTTGCTTCAAGGTCCATGTATATCTCAGGGGGAGTCTCCAGTTGCCCCCCCCCCCCCAGGACATCACAGGTCCCATTGGCAGCAGTGTCACGAGTCGAGTCTGGGAAGGCACAGGCCTTGACCCTGACTAGGTTTAATATTCTAGCCAGCAGGTCTTTTGAGGAAAGCGACTGATGGGGCCTGGCTTCCCTCTCCCTCCTAAGGGGCTTTGCCCTATCGAGCCGCTTCAATGGGGAACAGTCAGCTTGAAAAGTAAAAGGGGGACTGCCTCTGGAAAGAGGGAGGTGCCCCAAGGCACCTCCATACAAGGGGGTGAAGGGGAGTCCCCTACACCCGCAGGGGCATGGTGACCTTGATTTTCTTACAGGATGCAGACGCTCATCACCCCTGGCAGTAGGTCGCTCTGCAAGGGGTGCATACGGGGATGGCAGAGCCAGGTGCCACCATTTAAGGCCACCCCTCCAGCCTGGTGACCTGGCAGCTCCACCTTGGGCACACTGTAAAAAAATAGATAGTGAATTGAGAAGGAAAAGGGATGTGAAGATGGTATGGGTTGGGATGAAGCAGGTTGTTAAAAACCCACTATCCCAAACTGGACCTCAGGGGTTAAGGAACATTGTCCCCTCCCCCTTCAGCGCCGATCTGGAATAGTTGGCTGAGAAGAAGGTCAGCATCTACCCTGTGAAAAGAGAGGCCGACCAGAGAATATTGCGGGAGAGGTTGTAGGGGAAGTGTGGAAGTAGGGAAGAAATACAGGATGTCTGAAAGAAGGAGAAGAGGCTAAGCTGGGGCTGGATGGGGCGGTGAGTCTAATGACTGGATGGAGTTCTCCCAGAGATCCAAATGAGTGTAGGCTTTGTTGGTTATGTTTATGTAAGGCATATCAAGAATATGCACTGAACTGTGTCAGATTCCTGGTCGCAACAGGAGTAGATGTCTGTAACAGACATTTCAGTGCAGTATCTATGTTAAATCTTGGGTATTGCTTTATGAGAAAGATCTTAGCTTCAGAGTATAGGTGGTTTATTGATACTTCCTGCACACATATCATGTGCTAGGTGGTGCCTAACACAATTTCATGGATGACATAAGATACAAGGGCCTATCAAAGGTCATCTGCATCTGACAAAACACGGCCAAATAATGCATCCATAGGATTGTGTCAGATCCTGCATATAAAATATACAATTTAAACGATCAACAAGAATGAGTCAAAAACAAAAAGCATCATCATCAAGGCTCTTCAAAATCCAAATCACCCATAATATATAAAAATAAAAAAACTGCCTTCACAGGAATGAGTCTAGAATAATGCCTCACTCCCTCACAGTCCAAACTTGAAAACATTCAAGTTTGGACTGTCTACTACTGTCTCAGGTGGCAAACTATTCCAGTAATCTACCAACTGGTGAAAAATATTTTCTAACATCTAACCTGCACCCTGTATTTTAATTTTTAAGTGGTAACCTCTAGTCCTATTACTACCTTCCAACTCAAATAACTTGCTAAAATCCAACTTATCCATCCCAGAACAGATTATAAAAAGCTCAATCTTATCTCCCCTCACACACCTACTTTCAAATGAGAACATATTTAGTACCCTCAGTCTACTTTCATATTCAAGGTGCTTTAGGGAGGATATTATTTTTATTGCCCTCCTTTGTACTGACTCTAGCAGGTTGATATGTCTAAAATGTGGTAACCATGCTTGTATACATTACTCTAAATGTGGCCTGAAATACGAGTTGTAGAGTTTAAGGATAACCTCTTTATTCTTGTAACTAACATTCCTTTTAATGTATCAAAACACCCTATTGGCTCTATATTTTGCCTCAATACACTGCTTCAAAAACTTCAGTGACCTATCTACTACTATGCCTAAGTCTTTCTCACCCTCAACTGAATTCAGCCAATGCCCATCCATTTCATAGCTAAATTCCCAAGTTAATAATTTTGCATTTTTTAAGGTTAAAAGTCATCTGCTACTTCTGAGCCCAAGCTAATAACTTATTTGTCACTCTGAACTTTAAAGCTACCCTCAACTTCTTTGATATTAATAATAAAGGACCTAGAACTGATCACTGAGGTACGTCACTCATACTGATAATGTCCCTCCACTGTAACCTCACCCTATTCAGTACAATTATGTTTCCTGTCTTTCAGCCATTCAGCTATCCAATTCAAAACTTTAACACAAATCCTATGCATTTTTAATTTGTGAATTAGTCTTCTATGTGGAACGATTCTGATTTAGAGTTAGAAGAAAAAGTCTGTTGTGGCTTCATAATTTGAGTCATTATTTTCCTCCCCCGAAATATTCAATAGGATGCTATCATAATTAAAGGAGTCAATATTTTTTTCAAAATACTATAATGAATGCTGGAAAATATTTAGCCATCATACAGAATAAAATTCTATTGAAATAGACTAGATCAGATGATGACAATACACAAGTCAAAAACATAGTAGATGTTCTAGAGTGGCCTGGTAACAGGCTAGATCTTAATTCCAGCAAAAATTTGAAGCTAATGACCAAAAGGCTTGAATGACAAAGGTACATACCTCCTCAATTTTCAAACTGAAAACCATTAAATTATTATGAAATGAAATAAGGAATAAATAATGGTAATATTTATGAAAGAATTCATAGTCAAATAAATGACAGGTGATTTTTTTTTTTTATTCCAAGGTGTTTACTGGCAAGTGCCACCAGGGGCATAGTTGCTACAAGTTTCTCATAAAATATCAACATAACATCATGGAGCCTATGTTGGTCAATAATGGAGAAAGAGGATCCTAATAGCTTCATTTTCCCAGGAACTAATGTTATTATACTTTTTAGACTACTACCAATTTATGATATATACAAAAAAAATTATATATAATAAAGCAGTTTTCATAAATACTTCTATAAAACACCTGAGTACCAATCAATTCACTAGGAAATTCTGAAGTCCAGTAGACAAATATTCATGGGTACTAAATCAGTATATAGAGCAAACCATATATATACTGTAAATACCAATGATACCAACTTAGAGAGGAATCCTGAGCAGTATTATATACATCTGTTTTTCTTTTGTCAGTTTGTATAAGCTTGGTAGATGGATGTATCTCTTCATTATATAATTTAGCTTTAAATTCTTTATCTTGGCTTACAAGTTCATCATCAGTTTCTCCTGGTTTAGGGCGTTGATGCCACATTATACATTTGCTTAGAAAAGGAAGTTGAGCTGGTTTGAAGACCTTAAAAAGTTTAAAAATTGGTCAACTCTGAAAATTACAATATTGATATTTAACAAGGAACTAATATATCTATCATTTTAGTTTTTAAAATGGCTAATACTTTATTGAAAGAGCAAATAAAATAATTAATTGTTAGTCAATTTGACTATATGGTTGAGTCTAGGCAATGTTTTTGTTTTTTATTTTAAGGCATCATTCAATGTTGAATAAGGCAACTAAGGCCCAAGTAGGCAGTCACCAGATGAGCTCTTAAAAAAAAAAAAAAATTAAGCCATCATTCATGGCAGTAATTACAAAGGGATTGCTGCACAAAATACATTAAATTACTTGACTTTGTTGCTCTCAAGTTTTATTCAATCAACCCCAATAACATTCAGTAATGATGCGACGTTTTTTTTTTTTATAGCATTATTTGAATTATAATTTTAGATTATTACATCTATGTGATAATGTTCATGTCTACATTTTTGCAGATCAGTGAAAAAGAGCTGTATGGATTCAAATGAATGACAAATAAAACCCTTAAATATTTACTTTGATTTCTCTAATAGTTTATTGAACAAATATTATATAGACAAGTTTCTGCTTTCTAACCATCTTACATAAGAACATAAGAAAAGAAGGAGACTGCAAAAGACCATTCATGACAGTGACCTTTCAGCAACTCATCTCCCAAGGAATGAAAATGGACCTTCAGCATTTCCCTGATGGAAATGAATTTAGCTTAACATGATCCGGAGAAATTGGGTCAATCTCATGAATTATAAAATGCATGGCCAAATATCTAGTTATTGTTGATCTGGCTGTGTATCCTTCAATGAACATCCTTTGCTTATGGTCAGCTAATCGCATACAGGCTTGTGCATGATGTCACAGTATACAAGATTTTTTTTTAGAGCTCATCTGGTGACTGCCTACTTGGGCATTAGTCGCTGTATTCAACACTGCCTAATATTAGGCATCTTTAAAAGAGGATGCAAAAAAAACATCAATAATAAAAATAAAACAAAGAAAAAAGGCAATAAGCAGGAAGCAAGGTTCAGCATCGGGGGAGGTCCGCCTCCCTCAGGCACAGGAACGTGCGACCTACTAAAATAACAAAAAAACTAGTTAAATAAAAGGAAGAAGGCCAGCCATACCCCAAAAGTATATAAGTCTACCAGTCAATGTGCACAAACTCATTCCAAGTACAAGGGACACGCAGTAGCGACCCTGCTCATCCCGGTACCGGGACAGGTAACGTGTGCAGGGATCGCCCAGACTGGGACATTCAACAAGAATGTGCCAAACAGTCTTCACCGTAGGGCGCTGGCGAGCGCTCCATCAAATGGCAGTGCGTCCTGTGAGTGTGTCCAATTTCAGAGACGATAGAAAGCGACCTGAAGCCTTCGCGGCATTGGGTGGTAGGTCCATGGGAACAGTCGCAGCGGAATGGCATGCAAGTTTAAGTTCCCTTCAACCATCTCCTATCTTCTTTGCCAAGCAGCCCGTATTCCTGGCATGGAGTCGGTGTGAGTAAGAGCGAAACGCTGGTCTGGTCGCCGAGTCCACACTGACTCTTTGGCACCCTCATTCCCCGCAATTCCTACATGTCCAGGAACCCAGCAGAAGATAATCTCGACATAACATAACATAATTTTACGGATGACAAAAGCCACAAGGGCCTATCAAAGGTCATCCGCATCCATCAAAACCCACCAACAAAAAGCACCATCGCCAGGGGAAGACAAAATCAAAGTCCCCCACAAATATAATATAACAGATGACAAAAGCCACAAGGGCCCATCATAGGTCATCCGAGTCAAACAGACTCTTTTTTAAGGCACCCAAACTCCCAAGAAAACTACATCCAGAGGATTGCGTCCAGAATCAAGGGTATCACCAATCAAGGATTGTCAAGAACTAAATCATAGATATATACAAACAATATTAATATATACAAAACTTAGGAACCATCACAACCTTCCCTCCCCATAAACTCATCCAACCTACTCTTAAATACATTTAAATTTGGACTACCTACTACCCTCCGCGGCAATTTGTTCCAGAAGTCTACCACTCTATTGGTGAAAAAATATTTTCTTAAATCCAACCTACACCCTTGCTTTTTAATTTTCAAGAGGTGACCTCTAGTCTGATTTCCATCATCTAACTCAAAAAACTTGCTAACATCCAATTTATCTATCCCAGAAAAATTAATAATCTTTGTTGCCCTCCGTTGCACTGACTCAAGAAGGTTAATATCGTGTCTAAAATGTGGGGACCATGCCTGTATGCAGTACTCTAGATGTGGCCTAACATAAGAGTTATAGAGTTTAAGAATAACCTCCTTACTTTTGTAACTGACATTTCTCTTAATGAAACCCAGCACTCTATTTGCCCTATTTCTTGCTTCAATACACTGCTTAGAAAACCTTAATGACTTATCTATTACTACTCCTAGATCTTTCTCATCCTCTAGGAGCTCAACCAATGCTCATCCATTTCATAGTTAAATTCTCTATTATCTTTTCCCATGTTAATAACTTTGCACTTATCAAGGTTGAAAGTCATTTGCCACTTATGTGCCCAGGATAATTTATTCAAATCCCCCTGCACTTTAAAATTATCATCAATAGCTTTAACTAGTGCTGCTAATTTGGTATCATCCGCAAAAATTGACACTTTATTATTAACTGCCTCCCCAAGATCATTTATATAGATGACAAATAATAATGGACCGAGAACTGATCTCTGAGGAACCCCACTGATAACACCCCTCCACTCTGACTTTACACCATTTAGCACTACCCTTTGCTTCCTGTCTTTCAGCTACTCAGCTATCCAATTTGAAACACCCCCACATATCCCAATCATTTTTAATTTATGAACTAGTCTCCTATGTGGTACCTTATCAAATGCTTTACTAAAATCCAAGTAAATTACATCTACATTCTCTACCTTATCTACTTGATTTGTTACGAACTCCAGAAAGTCTAGTAAATTAGTCAAACATGATCTACCTGATCTAAACCCATGCTGATAATCACTGATTAACCCCTCCCTCTCTAGATGTTGGCAAATCCCTTTTTTAACTATTTTCTCAAGAATTTTACAGACTACAGGAGTTAGGCTAACTGGTCTAAAGTTATTTGGATCCTCTAAACTACCCTTCTTGAAAATGGGGACTACATTCGCTCTCTTCCAATCATCGGGTATTTCTCTATATTCCAGTGACCTAGTATACAACTTCTCCAGAGCTATTGAGATACTTTCTACCCCTTCTTTAAGTATCCTAGAATGAATATTATCAGGGCCGGAGGCCTTGGTAGCATCTAACTCACCTATTAGTCCTTTTATCTTCCTCCAATCCACACTAATGGTAGTAAACACCTCTTTCCCTGACCGATGAGTACTATACATGACTATTTAGTTTCTCCTTTGTAAATACTGATGCAAAATGACCATTTAGTACCTCAACTATTTCCTCATCAGTTTCTCTCACAACCCCTTCATATTTGATAGGTCCTATTTTAACTGCAAGACTTGTTATTAATTTTATAGTAACTAAAGAACTTTCTAGGATTTTTGTTGCTATCCTGAGCTAATTTAATTTCTGACACCCTTTTGTTCTTCTTTATAATTTTATTTAACTCATTCCTAGCCATTCTATAATCACTTAAATTTTGAATATTATTTTCTACCTGTAATTTTTTATATGCCCTTTTCTTCTCTGAAATCTTTCTAGCTATCTCCTGATTCCACCATAATGGTTTCCTACTTTTGTTCCTAATAGCCTTCATTGGGATACATTGCTCTTGGACTACATTTATTATATGCTTGAAAGTATCCCACATCCCATAAGCATTTTTACCTCTGAATTCTACATCCCAGTCTACCAAATTTAGCAAGCTTTGAAGTTTTCCATAATCTCCCTTATGAAAATTTGGAACTTTTACAGCATCCTCAGTAATTTTACCCTTCTTAATTCCCAAGTTAAAACAAACTATCTGAAGGTCACTATTTCCCAATGCTTCCCCGACAGTCAATTCTTGAACTAAATGATCACTGTTAGAAAGTACTAAATCTAATATATTGTCCCCCCTTGTTGGCTCATTAACAAATTGATAAAAAAATTATCCTCAAAGCATTCTATGAACCTGCCACTTGTTCTATCCCTACCTATCATATTTTCCCAGTCCACAGAGTTTAAGTTGAAGTCCCCAATAATAACTGCATCTGTTTCACATCCCTTACTTATTTCCCTTATCATTAGTTCATCTATATCATCAGTCTGCCCAGATGGTGTGTAAAAAGCTCCCAAATGCACCATTCTATTTTCACTGAACCTAATATCTATCCAAAGTGACTCAACTCCATCCTGCTTTATTGAAGTATTTAAACTTGAAACAATGTTGTTTTTATATAGATAATTATTCCTCCACCAATCCTACCTGTCCTTTGACTAATGTACATATTATAGCCCTGTAAATCAAATTCACTTATAGTGTCACTAAATTATATTTCATTAATCCATGATTCAGTAACACATAATATATCTATATCCTCATCGCTAATATAACTAAATAGCTCATCCTTCTTGTTTCTAAGACTACGAGCATTTGTATAGAAACAATATAACCCCTCTATCCCTGAAGCACCTCTTCCAACCTGAATGACCTCACCTCTATTGCCTTGGAACCTATTTCTGTTATCTGCCAAGTCCATTCTACTTTCAGTACTATAATGTCCTCTCGTAATTCCCTGACCACTATTAGTATCTAGTTTCCCGCCCGCAAAGACCTAATAACACGATCATACTCCTCTCACAACACATCTACCCCGCTCCTACTCAAATGCAGTCCATCCATCGCATACATTTCTTTCATTCCAACAAACCTATGCCACACATCCACAAACATGACACCTTCCATCTCACACATCCTCCTCACATAATCATTCAGCCCAATCGCACGAGACATCCATTCTACCCCAACATCCATTCTTGGAAGCACACCTGTCACAACACCTTTAATTCTACTTTTTTTCACATTTTCAATCAACCTCTTGTACCTCTCACGTAACTCACATGCTCCCACTTTCTTCACATTATTCACTCCTACATGTGTAATCACAACCGCATCTCTTGCACAGCCAGACACCAGGTCCTCATACCTATTAGACAGATCTCACACTCCAGCACCCGGCAAACACACCCTCAAACCATTCAATCTACTTGCATTCAACTTCCTATCTAAATATCTAACTCACGAATCACCCATCACAAGCACTTCAGTCAGACTCCTATTCCTAACTCCCACAGACCTAATTCCATCTCCACTCCAATTCTCATTCAAACTACCAGTCACTCTACCTCCACCTCCACCCCCACCCCCATCAGTCATATCACTTCCAGTTACTTCCTCTCTTAGGGCACTGAATCTATTAGTCAAGCTAATAGGTTCTGTGTCCCTCTGACTCACACACCTATTCCATCCCTGGCTAACCACCTCAACAGAGGTAACCCTATTCTCACAAAGAACAGGAGAAGCCTCCGTAGCTACACGTTTCCTAACCACTTTCCACTGTCCCCCATCCTCACTAGGCCTATTTCTAACTAATCTAAGGGGGCTAACTTCACTATCCCTAGAACTATCATATCCTACCTCCTCCACCGGCCCTTTACCTTCACCTGAAACATCTAACTGGCCTACCTCACCACCTAACCTATTCCCAGCCCTAGGCCTAACACTAAGTTCCCTCCTGAGCTCAGCAACTAACCCCTCCAGCCTACATATCCTGTCTAAATCCTGCATTCTCATCCCCTCTAAATCTACAATGCATTCACGCAGCCCACATACAACACATGTATACCCCTCACCAACTATACCACAACCAATGCATACATTCCGACACTCATGCTCACGTTCATCCCCGAAATCCATCACTTATTCAAACAAAGAAAGAACTTAAGTAGTAATAAGAAAAAAAGAGCAACTTAGCTCTCGCTGATTCTGTGGTACAAAAAAAAAAATGTAGAAAAATCTGAAAAATAAATCAACAGACCAAAACAAGATTTAAGGCACAACACAGTCCAAATCAGTCGCTAATTAAACCGCCAACCTAGAAACGAGGTTTTGGCATCCATGATGCCAAAACCGTAGCATCATGGATTTCGCGAACCAGGGAATGCAGAGATTCCAATGCCCCGAGAGCACTCATGGCACTTTGTGAGTCGCTATAGATCACAATCCAGTCTCCAAACCAGGCACATCGCGTAATCTCCCATAGCGAGTGGTGTATTGCCACCAGTTCGGCCGTGGAGACAGATGCAGCGCCTGGCAGAGCCCCGCTGACTTCAAACAGAGGAGATACGGCGTGGAAGCCGACCTCCTCTTGGGACTTGGAGCCATCCATATACATTGGCACAGTTCCAGTGTGACACAAGGTGTGCTCCAAAAAAAGGTTGAATGCAATGCTCCCGGCGCTGTACAAGCTTTGGGAGCATAGGAGTTTCGACAAACAGCCAGAGGTGGTACCTTCCAGGGTGGCATCCTGGGCAGAACCAGGGGTGCCACCAGCCCGAGAGCTATACCTCACTCTCAAAGGAGTTTCCTAGCCCTAAACCCAAAGGGCTTAGGGTATAACTGGTGTCTCTTGGCGGCATAGGCACCGTCAAAATCAGCTGCAGATGGAGCGAGAGCTGTTAGCAACTGAGGGAGGCGCTGGGCTCGCGCGTACAGGTGAATAATGCACTGTGCATGGTATAGAGGGAGTGGCATATCCCCAGCATCGACTAGTAGGCTCTCAATGGGGGAAGTGCGGAAGGTACCGGTGGCCAAGTGAAGGCCAGTGTGGAAGAGGTTGTAAGGGAAGTGAGGAAATAGGGGAGAAATACAGGCTGTCTGAAAGGAGAAGAGGCTAAGCTGGGGCGCTGAGTCCCATCAGCACCGCAGGACAGACGTAAGAAAATAGAACCAAGTGGCAGAAGCTTAAGAATTTTAACAATTGAGTTACTAATAACAGTGTTATAAGAATAGATTTATTTAAGACTAACTACTATACAAATTACAATCAGAGCAACACCAGAGATTTTTCAGTCAGATAAAAATAGACCCCAGATTCAAATCAGTCCAAGAATGGAACAATTTCCTGTCGTTCAGAACGAGCACAATTGGAGATTTTCCAGTCCAAGACTAGAATTGGTCTGAGATTAGAACCTAAAAAAATATGGTTTTTATCAAGATATAAACATGACAGAGAAAAAGAAAAAAATTAATAATAAACATATTTGACATATAAATTTAGTGCCTAATTAATTTACCACTAACAGAAATCTTTACAAGGAGGTGAGGAAACCTCGGTCCTGCACAGAAACAGAGAGCAACAAAATTTAAACTAAATTAAGAGTTATTACAAAATACATAAATTTCCTAACAGGTAAAAATTAAAATAGATAAAGCCTTAAGTTCAAAAATTTAATATTGTTGTTTTGAAACAAATATTTATTAATTTCAAATTTTTTTTGTTAAACTACAAATTTATATCTTTCCTGAAAAATTTAATTAAAAGTTTCAACTATTTGCCTATCTAACATTTAGCCAAAATTAAAGAGTAAGGTAATAGTAGATTTGAAGAAGCTGAGGATACACAGGGAGATTGACAACTGAGGGAGGCACAGATCTTGCACGTACATGCAGTGTACAAGGTGCAGAGCGACTGGCATCTCCCCAGAATTGACAATTTAACTCTCAATGGGGGACATGCAGAAGGCACCAGACATAGGCCAGTGTGGTGGATCGAGTCCACCTACTGCAATACACAATTAGCTGTGGATGCATAAAATTTCCATCTGCAGTGAAGCTTCAATGGAAAAGCAAAGTAGAAGCCTTATTAGTTCCCCAGGTGCTGAACGTCAAAGGCAATGGTCGAAAACAAGACCAAGGAAAGGTTGTGAATCCACCACTGCCAGGCAAACCCCGTTTAGGAACAAGTCTGGGTCTGGGTGGAGCCATGGATGCCAGCAGAAGTGCACCAGCTTAGTCTTGGCCAAGGAAAACTGTAACCTGTGTGCTTAGGCATAGCAAGAGATGCAGTTTAAAGCCTGTTTGAGTTGATGATCCAGAGTTGCCATCTGGTTCTCACCAAAAGATATCAATAGGTCATCTAGGTAGAGTGTAGCAATCATTTCTTCCTGCAGCATCAAAATGATACCGTTGATGCTCAGTGCAAAGAGTGTATGAGGCCATGCCACAGATGTAGGTTCTGAGATTGTGGTACCATTCTCCTTGCCCTGAATCCTTTTGATTTGCTTCCACACCTCTGCTAGAGGCATCTTCCCAGTAAGTGAATACCTGTATACCTATCAGGAAGAGTGGCAGATGTGCTTCAAAACATACAGGAACAGAGCCCTAGCTAGACAAAATACACCAACAGTGAATTTGTTCATTTGGTGCTTATAGCACATGTTTGAGGGCCATCTCACACTCGCCTAACCATCACAGAAGCAGTTGTTATGCAAAACGGTCAGATGTTCTAGGAATACTAGCTAGGCCCACAGCAATGAGGTTACGGGAAATGAACTCAACAGCCTCATTCACCGACCTAAAATCCTTGACGAAGTAAAATCAGTCATTTTCTGAAATGCAGACCACCATTTGTGTGTCAAGCGCCACCACAATGTCTTTCAGATGGCAGCAGCCCAGAAAATGCTATTTGATAGGAAAGTGATCACTACCATGGAGGTCATCGACTACCTCCCACCCCAAATCATACTGTGTATTCGAGGGCACAGGGATAGAACAAGACAAGTAAATGAAGCAGTTTGTGGGCAGTGATATGCAAACAAATCCACATTTAGGACACCTATTTCAGGCTCATCGATCAGGTCAAGAACTTGACCCCTGGCATTGATCAAGTAGTCTCTCAAGATAGGGCCTCAGCAACTGTACTAGAGCGCTGCGGAAGTCCCCTGCATTGAAGTTGGCTCAGAGTGGAATGTACACAGAAATAACAGTATACCTGTCAAGGTGAATGTGATGGAGTGTTTAGAAGTGGGTCTCGAGGCCCCTACCTCTTTTCTCATCACACATTCAACCTTAATCACTCCATGCTCAGCCAGCTCTAAACTTGTCTTCTATATAGTCAATTTGTTCCTTAATGTAAACTACTTCTTTTAGAAGTTCATGGTAGACTGCAGCATCACACTCACCAGAGAGCCATTAAATTGATGATGTCATATCAATTTGGCCTATAAATAGTTTAAACTTATTTGACGATTTCCTTAAAAATCTTAACGACCTCCATCAATTTTAAAGTAGAGTGAGAAAAAGATAATTGTATATCCTTTCTTGATGTAAAAATTGTTAGTCATTGACAAAATTAGCTTAACTATGTACTCAAAACCAACCCATTTCTTTTCTTATTATGATATTAACATTAAGCGAGCCGTTGCATCAGGTATGTTTTTGAGAGCATTTAGGATATGATCAATGAAAGTTTATCTAAAGCAAAATCTACTCATTGCCATCCCAAGGATAAAAACAAATTTAGTAATATGAAGTGTCTATCCCTCCCTTTTTCTCCCCTCCTCAAAGGAGGGAACAAAGTTATTTCTCTAGGCCTAAGCACATTTAAATACCCTTTTTCTATCCTTAAATCTTTCCCTTCGACCAAGCCTGTGGATCAGCCAAATGAAGCAGGTGCATATTTAATCCTGTGTAGCTCTACTGTCCCTCATTCTACATAGGAGAGACTAGAAGAACCTTAACAAAACAAATTTATGAACATAAAGGTGATGTCAGACGAGGCAGTACCACATCCAGTATTTTTAATCATATTAGCAATTTCAACCACCAAATTGACTATTTAAAGGCACAAATCATATATAATTGTAAAGATTTTCGTAAAATAAAAATAGTAGAATCTATATTAATAAGAGAAATTCCCAATTTTAATTTGTCGATCCAAAGGCTAGACTCAAAAAGGATCTAAGGCCAGTGGAAGTCAACATCAAGGATTTCTTAACAGATTAGATGGCGCCACTGGTGGAACAGCAGCTGATCTATCAAAACATCAGGCATGGTCATGTAAGAAGTTTCAACAACCGGCAAGGGATGAAGATTGAGCCCTGTATTGTGAGTACTGTTCATATTGGTTGCACATTTCATGTGAGAATATAACTGTTGAGGCCTATGAGGTCTTGATTCAGGCCAATGAAGTTATGAAAGGCCACCACTGGTTTTGTAAGGAATGTGATAACAAAGCAGTGGATGTCTTGAAGTTGGTGAATAACCTTAAAGAAAGTAATGACTTGTTAGCTAAGAGGATAAATAATGTGAAGGAGAAACTTGATACAATTGAGAACATGCAATCAGCTAAACTTGTGGACAAAACTAAGCAACTGATAAGGGAAGAACTTTATGAAACTAAACAGAGGAAACTGAAGCAGTGCAATATAATTATAAAGGGTCTGAGGAAACAAAAACACATCAACAGATGGCGGGGATAATTTGGATGTAGACGACATGGGGCAGCTGAATAATGACCTGGATAAAGTGCACTCTATGTGTATAAATGTCTTAAATCCTGTAAATGTAGAAGTTTTGGAAAGCATGAGAATTCCAGTTACGAAGAATATAGATGACAGTAGACCTAGAATAGTATTCGCTAAACTTGGTAGTGAAGATCAGAAATATCAAGTGCTGAGGAAAGCTAGGAATCTCAGGTTGAAGGATGGTTAGAAAAATGTCTTTATCGAACCCGATAGGACAATAAATGTAGAGAACCACCTGAGACCCATAGGACCTAAAAGGGGAATAAACTCAACAACTGAACAAAAGGATTTTGCTAATAATGTAAGTAGTTCAAGTTTTATCTATATGTGTTGTGGGGGGATTTCCGGGGTGTTTATTAAGTGTTTAATGTTCAATGCAAGAAGTTTAATTAACAAGTTACCAGACTTGGAAGCTTTGGCTTATGAAAAGGACCCACACTTAATTCTTATCACTGAGTCATGGGCAACATAAAATTAAGGATGCAGAACTTAACCTCAAAAGTTACAACCTATTTAGGAAGGACAGAATTAAGCAGAGGTGGTGGATGTCTGATCTACTGTAAAACTTGGATGAAGCGCACACTAGATGAGTTGACACATAAATTGGAAGCCAAGAGTGTCTGGTGCACACAAAAATGAAAATGCCATGTACAGTACTATTGGTGAGGCCTGTGACGCTAATGATCTGGTTATTGTCTGCAGACTTTAACCATGGTGATATACTGGGATACACTACATTGTACAAGTAGCGATGAGGAGCTGATTAACCTAACAATGGATAAATTTTTAACGCAGCATGTTACCGGCGAGCCTACATGAGGCGCACGAATATTGGACATTATACTCACATCTAATCCTGGTTTAGTAGACAACGTATCTGTCTCACCACCATTTTCAACAAGTGATCATAATATTGTAGAATTCTATCTTAATGTGCAATCTATCAAACAGAACTGGAAAACTGAAGTACTGAACTACAGGAAAGAGACAAAAAATGAGGAGCACTGAAGCACATCATTTGGAAGGATATGCTTGAAGGAAAGTCCATCATAGACCAGTGGGATGGATTTGTTGAGGTCTACACCAACTTTGTAAACAAATCTGTTCCTAGAAGAACAAGGAAAAACAGTAAGCCAAAAAACCTTTATGGTGGAGCCACCAAATACAGAAATTTTGTTGTTGTTTTTTTTAAGAGCTCATCTGGCGACTGCCTACTTGGGCATTAGTCGCCGTATTAAAACTGGCCTAGTTCTAGGCTACTTTAAAATAAAATTAAAGAGAGAAAAAAAAACAACACCCCAAAAGGGGGAAAGGAAGCAAGCTGGTGCGTCGGGGAGAGGTCCCCCCAGCGCAGGAGCGTGCAACTAAAGGAAAAAAACAAAAAAAAAAACAAACAAACATTGCTTAAATAATAGGGAGAAGGCCGGCCTCCCCCAAGAAGTCAACAAGTCCACAAGTCAATGTGCACGAATCTGTCCCGAGCACAAGGGACAGGCGGTAGCGACCCCGCCCATCCCGGTACTGGGACAGGTATCGTGCGCGAAGATCACCCAGACTGGGACATTCGACAAGAATGTGCCGAACAGTCTGGGGGACGACGCAGTCGTTGCAATAGGGCGCAGGCGAGCGCTCCATCAGATAGCGATGCGTCACACCAGTGTGTCCGATTCAGAGACGACAGAAAGCAACCTGAAGCCGCCGCGGCATTGGGGGATAGGTCCATGGGAACAGTCGCGGCGCAATGGCACGCAACTTTAAGTTCCCTTCGACCGTCTCCCATCTTCTTTGCCAAGCAGTCCGAAGAGCTGCCCGTATTCCTGCCATGTAGTCGGTGTGAGCAAGAGCGAAACGCTGGTCCCGTCGCAGAGTCCTCGCGGACTCTTTGGCGCCCTCATTCCCCGCAATTCCTACATGTCCAGGAACCCAGCAGAAGATAATCTCGACATCTGCCCGGCTCGCCAAAACCGTGGCGTCACGGATATCGCGAACCAGGGGATGCGGAGATTCCAATGCCCCGAGAGCACTCAGGGCGCTTTGTGAGTCGCTATAGATCACAATCCGGTCTCCGAACCGGGCACGTCGCGTAATCTCCCGTACCGAGTGGTGTATTGCCACCAGCTCGGCCGTGAAGACAGACGCAGCGCCTGGTAGAGCCCCGCTGACTTCAAACAGAGGGGATACGGCGTGGAAGCCGACCTCCTCTTGGGACTTGGAGCCATCCGTATACACTGGCACGGTACCAGCGTGACACGATGTGTGCTCCAAAAAGGTCAAACGCAATACTCCCGGCGCAGTACAAGCTTTGGGAGCAGAGGCGTGGCGACAAATAACCAAATGTGGTACCCTCCAGGGTGGCGTCCTGGGCAGAACCAGGGGCGCCACCGGCCCGAGAGCTATATCTACCTCTCAAAGGAGTTTCCTGGCCCTAAACCCAAAGGGCTTAGGATATGACTGGCGTCTCTCGGCGGCATAGGCACCATCGAGATCAGCTGCGGATGCAGTGAGAGCTGTTGGCGACTGAGGGAGGCGCCAGGCTCGCGCGTACAGGCGAGTGATGCACTGCACGCGGCGCAGAGCGAGTGGCATCTCCCCAGCATCGACCAACAGGCTCTCAATGGGGGAAGTGCGGAAGGCACCGGTCGCAAGGCGAAGGCCGGTGTGGTGGATTGAATCCACCTTCCGCAATAAACGCTCGGCTGCGGATGCATAAAACTCGCATCCGTAGTCGAGCTTCGAGCGAACAAAGGATCGATAAAAAAGTAAGGTGGTAGCCTTATCAGCGCCCCAAGCGCTGAACGTCACGGAACGGAGAATGTCCATGGCGCGGGTACAAGAGACCCTAAGGCTGCGAATATGAGCCTCCCAGGTGAGGCGTCGGTCGAATACAAGACCAAGGAAACGGTGCGACTCAACCACATCCAGGCGCACCCCATTAAGAAACAAATCTGGGTCGGGGTGAAGCCGTGGATGGCGGCAGAAGTGCACCACCTTAGTCTTGGCCAAAGAAAAACGAAACCTTTGGGCTAGAGAGAGCTTCCCCACCTGTATGTGGAATCAACGATCTCGCAAAAATTCAGATATAAACATTGGGAGGCGTCCCATTGCACCCATCGTGTGGAGAGTCTCCATGATACTGTATCACCTTCTCCAGATCGAAAAACACCATGGTGTAGTGCTGTCTACGAAGGAAAGCCTCACAGACGGCATTTTCTAGTCGGAGCAGAGCATCCGACGTGGAGTGGAACTTGCGGAAGCCGCACTGTGGAGAAGACAGATGGCCTCTGCTGTCCAGTAAAAAGGGTAGTCCAACATTTACCAATTTATCCATCAACTTTCACATGTAAGAGGTTAGAGAGATTGGGCGGAAACTGGTCGGAGTAGAGTGATCTCTCCCCGGCTTGCGAAAGGCGAGCACAGTAGCGATTCGCCAGGAATTCGGCAGACCCTCTACCAAGATCCTGTTGAACAAATCTAACAGAAAGGCCATGCCTCGCTCACCCAGGTGTCGAAGCATGGTGTACGGGACATCGTCCGGACCATGGGCGGTGTCCGCGCACAAAGCAAGAGCGGAATGCAACTCACTCACAGTAAACCTGCTGTTGAAGGGTTCTCAAGCTCTGGAGGTAAAATCCAGCCGGCGGCCTTCGCGACATCACAATGTGCAATAAATGCTGACGGAGCAGGATCCCGGATAGAGAATGCGGAAAAAGCGGTTGCTAAGGATTCTGACACTGACGCGGGGTCTAAGATTGCGGTCCCATTCTCCTGGAGAACAGGAGGGGGGGGGGTCCTGCGAGAACTTGACCCAAATCGTTTTGACTTGCCTCCACACCTCTGCTAAAGGGTTCTTCCCGTTAAGTGAAAACATGTGTGCCTGCCAAGAAGAGCGGCGGGCGTGTTTCTAAATATACCGGAACGGCGCTTATAGCGCATGTCGGCGTGCAAAATGGCCAGACGTTCTAGGAATAGTAGTTAGGCCCACGGCGATGAGGTTGCCGGATAAGAACTCAACGGCCTTATCTACTGACCTAAACTCCTTGACTGAGATAGAGAATTCAGTCATTTCCTGAAATGCAGGCCACCGCGACTGCGCCAAGCACCACTGAGGTTGGCTCTCAGGCGGCAGTTGCCCTGAAAATGATAATTGAATGGGAAAGTGATCACTACCATGGAGGTCATTGACCACCCCCCAATCAAAATCAGGCTGTGCATCCGAAGAGCACAAAGATAGGTCAAGGCAAGAAAATGAAGCGGTTCTCGGACACTGATACGTAAAGTCATCCACGTTTAGGACACATCTCAAGCTCTTCGATCAGATCGGCAAGGACTTGTCCCCTGGGATTTATAGAGTAATCTTCCCAGTGAGGATGCCTGCCATTCAGATCTCCAAGCAAGAGAAAGGGCCTCGGCACCGCGTCGAAGTCAGCTGACGGTGGAATGTATGCAGAAATGATAGTATACCTCCTATCTAGGTGCAGCTGCACAGCCACTGCCTGAAAGGAAGTATGTAAAGAGAAAGGAATTATGGAGACATCATGCCGCTCCATCACTAGGCGTGGGCGAAGGAGCCAAAGCTCCTTTGTTGCTGTCCTCCTTCCTGGGGACAGCTTTAGGAACCCTGGAAGATGGCCTAGTGACCAACTTCAGGGGTGTTGCCTCCTGTGAGTCTAACAACTCGGTGGAGGCGCGTGGCTGTTTCACCTTACAGGAAACGGTCATGGTGGGGGAGCCCTGGTTTTAGCCGGGGCTGGATGTGAACCCTTTTTGCCGCCAGCTTTACCAGGGAAGTGCCCGGGTTGAGTAGAGCCTGCAGAAGGGCTCCAAATGGGCGCGGAAACAACCATGCTCGTTGGCCTGGATGGGTCAGGAGCAGAGGGGGCCTTTCTAACTATTGAGGCATATGACGTCCCAGGCAGAGCCGGGCGCGCCAGGACCAAGTCCTGGGCCTGAACGGCCAGGATTTATTTCTCAAGGAGATATGCACCACATTGCTTCGAAGAAGCAGGGTGCGGCTCTCCGCAATTGACACACTTGGCCACACACAATTTGGACTTATCGTGTGCGACCTTGGAGCAATTTACACAGACTTCGGGTGACCCCGATTTTGCACGTCTACATGATCGATTCGTATAGCCGAAGCGGTGACAGTAATAGCACCGCCGCGGCAGTGGCACGAATGCCTTCACGCGGTAGCGGTACCAACCGGCACGCACCGACTCAGGGAGCTTGTCACAGTCGAAGGTGACGAAGAGTGTAGGGGTGGGTCTCGAGGCCCCTCTCTGTTTTCTCATCACACGTTCGTCCTTGACCGCCCCATGGTCGGCCAGCTCTAGGGTGATGTCCTCAATGGAGTAGTCAACGAGTTCCCTCACATAAACTACTCCTTTCACAAAGTTCATAGTAGAGTGCCAAGCACTACCGGGGGAAGATCGATGGTCGCAGAGCCCCATAAAATGATATTTGATTGGGAAAGTGATCACTACCATGGAGGTCATTGACCACCCCCAACAGGAAATCAGGGTGTGCAACCGGAGAGCACAAAGATAGATCAAGAGAGGAAAATGAAGCGGTTCTTGGGCAGTGATGTGTAAACTCATCCACATTTAGGACACCCATCTCAAGCTCATTGATTAGTTCGGCAAGGATTTCACCCCTGGGATTAAATGAATAATCTCCCCAGAGAGGCTGTCTACCATTCAGATCTCCAGGCAATAGAAAGGGCCTCGGCAGCCATGCCACAACACAATGGAAGTGCCCCGCATCAATGTCAGCTGTTGGTGGAATGTTGGTGGAAATAACAGTATCCTCCTACCAGGTGCAGCTTCACAGCTACTGCCTGAAAGGAGGCATCTAAAGCAAAGAGAAGAACATAGACATCCTGCCGGGTGTAAATCATGCATCCTCCTGCAAAAAGATCGCTAACAGGGGAGCAGAGCAGGGGGGGGGGGCTGATGAGACTCTGCAGCTCCTCTCAGTTGGCCCGGAGTCCACAGAAATTCCATTGATGGAATATGCCCTACAGGCCTAGCTCAGAGCAGATGTGCAGGGCCCTCTTCGAAAAGAAGAACCTTAGGGCATCGATGTACACTTCCCGGAGGTAGAACTCCAGGCAATGTTGGCTGGACAATATAATTTTGGCACTGTCGCCTTCTACGACTTATTGGCGGAGGTTGGGCTCGCCATGCAACTTTTCCACCCTCCGCCGCAAAACCTCATTGCCCGGAGCAGCTCGTCTTCAACTTTACCACCGAAGCCCCTTTAGTGCTGTCCTTTCGGGGGGCAGCTTTAAGAACCATGGAAGATGGCCTCATGACCCTCTTCAGCGGTGTTGCCTCCTGTGAGTCTAAATACTCAGTGGAGGCGTACTGCCATTTTGCCTTGCACAAAACTGTCACACTGGGGGAAGGGAGGGGAGCCCTGGTTTTATCCTGAGCTGGGTGTGAACCCTTTGTGCTGCCAGCTCTACCAAGGGAGCGCCCGAGGTGGGTAGAACCCACACAAAGGTTCTGAATAGGCATGATACAAGCTTGCCTGTAGGCCTGGAACAGAAGGTGTCTTTTTAACATTGAGTCATAAGAGGTCCCAGGCAGTGCCAAGCATGCCTGGCAAGTTTTACAAACAAGTGTTTTGCATGGTTATGGGTAATCCCTTATCTCCCTTATTGTCAAATATATATATGGAATATTTTGAAACTAGGCTGATTCTACCGGTTTGGTCCACTCAAATTGTTTGGAACCACTATGTAGACGATGTGCTGGTAATTCTAAAGGAAGCTTTTAATCTTGAAGGTTTTCTTTTATTTATTAATTCATTGTTTCCATCAATTAAATTTACTTTAGAAAAAGAAGAAAATAATAGCTTTCCTTTCCTAGATGTTCTAATAATTAGACAACCAGACAGGTTATTTTCTATTTTCAGGTAATTGAAAAATAATTTATCTATGTCCATTTTTATTCAGGTCATTCTAAAAATATTAAAACATCAGTATTTTTTTTTCATGTATCTTAGAGTGCTCAGAATATGTAGTCCTGACTATATAGATCAAGAATTGGTAAACATGAAGATCGGCGGCATGCTGAAGTATATTTTTCGTTCCCCCACGCATGCATATTCATGCGCATTTGGTTAAATAAAAAAAAAATTTAAAATGTTATAACATTATTCTAGAAACAATTATGATTATATACTGGGGGGCTGATTGAAACTCAGGATCATTGTAGGGGTATCCCTCGCAGTAGTTTACGTCTCATCGTTCATGCTGCAGTTGGCTGTCTGGCTTTGTTCTGGAAGGTTGTCTTACAGGAAGCTCCTTATTCTCATTGTAAGATTGGGATATAATACTGATTTGGGTGTGTAGTTTTTCTTGTATTTATTTAATACATCAATCACTGTGTAATAAATACATTAGTGATTAATACTTTTGGGGAAGATAACTGGCAGCAATCCTGAGCAAGAATTTTTGGGGGTGAGTGTTAACTTTTTCCTTAGTAAATTTCTGAGAGTATGGCTGTTTGTATAGATGGTGAGAGCATGCCGTTTGAAAGTAGTGTATATGTGGTGTGTGATGCATGTGGAGTAGAAAGGAGAGTGAATGTAACTGAATGTCGTGTGTGTTTTCTGGAAGGGGAGGTTGGGAGGTTGAGTGGGGAATGTAAGAGGTTGAATGATTTGGTGTTTGAGGTGAGAAGAGATGCAAGTGTGCGATTGAAGGGTGAGATTAGTGCTAAGAGGGTGGAAGATAGGGCTAGGATTGGGAACAATGTGGAAGTTGTGAGTGATGATGAATGGTGGGGGAAAATGGATAGGTTAGGTGTGTGAATGAGAGGAACATAGAACCTGTTAGGTTGACTAACAGATTCAATGTCCTGAGAGAGGAAGAGTGTGAAAGTGATTTACCTGGTGTGATTGTGGATGAAAGCAGGATGGGTGGTAGTGTGACTGAGAGCAGGAGGGAGGGTAATATTAGGCCAAGACAGAATAGGAGAATGACTGAGGTGCTAGTGATGGGTGACTCTCAGATCAGGTAATTAGATAGGAAGTTGAGTGATAGCAAGTGGAAGGGAATGAGAGTTTGTCTGCCGGGTGCTGGTGTAAGTGATGTTTGTGAGAGGTATGATAGGCTGGTTTCTGGATGTGAGAGGGATGCAGTTGTGATTACGCATGTGGGAGTGAATGATGTAAAGAAGGTGGGTACATGTGAGTTACGTGAGCAGTATAAAAGGTTAGTTGAAAGGATGATTAAAAGCAGGGTAAAAGGTGTTGTTTCTGGTGTGCTTCCGAGATTGGATGTGGGGGTAGAATGGTTGTCGCGTGCAATTGGTTTGAATGAATTTGTGAAAGGACTGTGTGAGGAGTTAGGATTGGTGTTTGTAGATGTCTGGGGTGAGTTTTACGGGAATAGGAGGTTGTATGCGATGGATGGGCTCCATCTTAGTCGGGCAGGTGTTGAGGTTCTATGGGGGGAGCTGGATAGTGTGATTAGGTCCTTACGGGTGGGAAACTAGAAGCTGTTAGAGGTAAGGGAATAACAGGAATAGAGGGCAGGTGTAGGAAATGGAAGGGATGCAGAGATAGAGGAATAGCTAGGGGGGAGGGCATACTGATGCGTTATAGGGGGACTAATGCACAAGTGAATGAGCAGATAACTAGGAATAAAAAAGCACGATGCAATGAAGATGGGAATAATAAAAAAAACTCAAAAATATACTACACAAATGGTGGGAGTATAAGGAATAAGATAGATCTCTTAAGAGCATTAGCGAGTGAAGAGAATTTTGATATAATTGCGATAACAGAGTCATGGCTTGATTTGGCAGGTAATCACTTTAAACCTGAGGTTGATATTGAGGGCTTTAACATGTTCCATACAGATAGGAATAGGAAGAGAGGAGGAGGGGTTATTATTTATATTAAAGATAATCTCCAGTGTTGTGTAAACAGTACAATTAAATTAGATGATAACACAGAGTCATTATGGCTAAATGTAAAGGAAGGTAAAAACAAGCTTGTCATAGGATTATTATACAGACCACCTAATCTTAGTAAGGAAGCTTTAAATCTTCTGTGGCAGGAGATAGAACAGGCATGTAGAAGTAAGCATGTGTGTATAATGGGCGATTTTAATTACAGAAATATAGACTGGGAAGCTCTCGTGGGTGATCAGGAGGCTGAGGAATTTTTTAATGTTGTCCATGATAATTTTCTCAGGCAGATTATTAACGAACCCACTAGAGGTAATAAGATACTGGATTTAGTTTTGACAAATAGGGAAGAAGTTATTAAGGATACTGAGATTGGAGGAAATTGGGGTAATAGTGACCATTGTGAAATTAGATTCAAGATGAAATGGAATGGTATTGATAGTAGCATGAACAATGTTAAAATTCCTGACTTTAGAAGAGCAAATTATAATGGGCTAAGGACTTACCTGGAGGCAGTTGTACAGAAACCAGGCAATGAAATCAATTCAGGAATAGATTCAATGATATCAGTTAGTGGAGACAATAATCACCAGGAGGAAGAGATTACAATTGAAGAGGAGTATGAAAGAATAATTGAGCAATTAATTACAGGTCAGATGATTAACATTCCATATAAGGAGATTAGGACTAAAAATAATGACCCAAAATGGATGACAGATAAAATTAAGCATTATATTGGCATTAAAAAGGGCATTTATAGGAAAATAAAAAATGGAGAGGATCACTTAAGGCAGAGATATTAAAAAGTTAATTAGAGTAGCAAGGAGAAATTATAAAATTAAAGTGGCAAATAAGGCAAAGGAAGATCCTAAAAGTTTTTATCAATTATACAAACCTAAGGTTAGAGATAAAATAGGCCCACATAGATTCCAATGGAGAATTAGTGAGTGATAGGGACTCAATGGCTGGAATACTAAATGACTTTTTTCTCTCAGTATTTACACAGGAGGATACTCTAAATATACCCGAGGTGTCAATGATCTTTTGGGGTAACGATGAAGAGAAATTAAAGGATATCTTGATCACAAAGGAGATAGTGACAAAGGAAATTGATAAAATCAAAAGTAGTAAAGCACCCGGTCCTGATGAGGTTCTATTACCTGGTTCTATTACCTGGTAGGGCCCTACCACTCTAGTCCAGCCAGACCGGATAGGAGAGGGACAGGCCCAAAAGTCCAAGACAGATACTCCAGTCAGGCTACACGGGAGGTTTACTCAAATATATCACTAATGACTGGCTAAGTGTATCCTCCATATAAAATACCTTGAAAATATAACAAATTGAGAATGAAATGAACTGGCAGTAGGTCAAGAATTGCCTAGAATTTTGAAAGAATGTAAGAATGTGTTAAGTGAGCCCCTAGCATGCATCTTTAGAAAATCATTGGAGAGTGGCATTGTGCCAGTAGAATGGAAGCCAATGTGATACCTATATTTAAGAAAGGGGATAAAACAAATATGTCTAATTACAGACCAGTAAGTTTGACATCAGTGGTAGGGAAAATGATGAAATCTATTATAGCAAGGAATATTAGAGATCACTTGGATAAGCATAAGTTGATAAAAGAATCACAGCATGGCTTTAGTAAGGGTAAATCCTGTCTGACTAATTTGCTGTCTTTTTATAGTAAGGTGTATGAAGCAGCAGATAATGATGAAAACTATGATATTTTATACTTGGACTTTAGTAAGGCTTTTGATCGAGTGCCACACTTACGGCTTCTGAGCAAAGTTAAAGCACACAGGATCGATGGCAGTATATTTAGGTGGATTCAGTCATGGCTTGGTGACAGACAGCAAAGAGTTAGTATAGATGAAGTTAAATCTGAGTGGGGGTGTGTTAGCAGTGGAGTTCCGCAAGGATCTGTTTTGGGTCCCTTGCTATTCTTAATTTATATTAATGATCTTGACATAGGTATAAGTAGTGACCTGAGTAAATTTGCTGATGATACTAAGCTAGGTAGGGCCATTAGGGCTGATTCTGATGCTGTTGTAATGCAGGAGGAATTGACCATTCTGTCCAATTGGGCTGAGAAATGGCAAATGAAGTTTAACATAGACAAATGTAGTGTACTTAGTATAGGTAGAAATAATCCATTGAATAGTTAGAAATTAAATGGGAGAATTTTAGGGAGGACCGATTGTGAGAGGGACTTGGGTATTTTGGTAAGTTCAGACCTTCGTCCTAGAAAGCAATGCCTAAATGCTAAGAATAAAGCTAATAGGATATTGGGATTCATTAAAAGAAGTGTAAGCAATAAGAGTGCTGAAGTCATTCTAAAACTGTATCTGGCGCTAGTTAGGCCTCATCTAGACTATGCAGTACAATTTTGGTCACCATATTATAGGAAGGATATTGATTTGCTTGAGTCTGTGCAGAGAAGGATGACAAAGATGATTGGTGGGCTAAGGAACTTACCTTATGGTGAAAGGCTCAGAAAACTAAATCTACATACATTGGAAAGGAGAAGAGTCAGAGGGGAATTGATTGAAGTCTTCAAATGGGTAAAAGGATATAATAAAAGGGATCTAGGTAAGGTTCTTATACTTAGTGAACATGACAGGACATGTAGCAATGGGTTTAAGCTTGATAAGTATAGGTTTAGGAAGGAGATTGGGAGGAATTGGTTTACAAATCGTATGGTAGATGAATGGAATAGGCGGTAAATATGTAGATTAGCGGCCCAGGCGGAAAAAAATTTGTGTGGAAATATTATCGTTCACTCGTGTCGGAATATTCATGCGCATTTGAGTCCTTTTCGAATCATTATTCTATAAACAATTAAGATTATATACTGGGGGGGCTGTGCCCCCCAATTTAATGAAACTCAGGATCATCGTAGTGTAGTCTCCCCATTGTGTTTACCCCCACACGAGCTGTCAACTTAAATGTACTCCAAAAACGTGAAACATTTTGGAACACGGACGAAATAGTACATCCCATCGTTTGCGCCGATAATCTACATATTTACAGAATAGGCTCACTAGACATGTGATAGAAGCCTCCTCTCTGGGTAGATTTAAGAATAGATTAGATAAATATATAGATGAAGCTGCTAGATGGGACTGACTTTTTTTTTTATGTACATATGTATATATTTTTCTAAGGAGTGTGGAGATTATATTTTGGGTAAATATGTAGATTATCGGCGTGAACGATGGGACGTACTATTTCATCCGTGTTTCCAAATGTTTCACATTTTTGGAGTACATTTAAGTTGACGGCTCGTGTGGGGGTAAACACAATGGGGGGACTACACTACGATGATCCTGAGTTTCATTAAATTGGGGGGGTTTGGGGGGCATAGCCCCCCAGTATATAATCTTAATTGTTTATAAAATAATAATTCGAAAAGGACTCAAACGTGCATGAATATTCCGAAACGAGTGAACGATAATATTTACACACAAATTTTTTTTCGGCCGGGCCGCTAATCTACATATTTACCATATTTTGCGGTTGCATGAATGGATATTATCCTCTGGATGCATTTTATGTATATTGTAGATTAGATCTGACGAACTCCTGTAAAGGGTGACAATGTTGATGACTTTTCTCTGGTAAGAAATCTTTTGTGTGTTGATTGGAACAGGAGCTGCCAAGTGTAGGCCATGAATGGTCTTTTGCAGTCTCCTTCTTTTCTTATAATGTTTACTCAAAAATTTTAAGAAATTGAAGAGATTGCCTCTAATCTATGTTACCGGAAATATTTTTGGGAAAACTGCATGAATAAAGCTAAAAAAACATCCTATAACCACAAGTTACGGAAAACAGAACCTTTATACAACATATTAGTTTTACCTTACCATGATATTTTTTTGCATGAGGTACCATGTTAAAACAACCTAAAATAAGTGAAATTTTTAAATACAATTATACATTAAAATTTTTTAATAAAACAGCTCAAGGGACGATAATAATATAATATATAGTATACCCTGTTTAGAATACAATTTATTCTATGTGGGTCAAACTTCTAAAAATATCTTTGGTAAATATGTAGATTAGCGGCCCGGTCTGAAAAAAAATTTGTGTGGAAATATTATCGTTCACTCGTCGGAATATTCATGCGCATTTGAGTCCTTTTCCAATTATTATTCTATAAACAATTAGGATTATATATTAGGGGGCTGTGCCCCCCAGACCCCCCAATTTAATGAAACTCAGGATCATCGTAGTGTAGTCACCCCATTGTGTTTACCCCCACACGAGCCGTCAACCTAAATGTACTCCAAAGACGTGAAACATTTTGGAACACGGACGAAATAGTATGTCCCATCGTTCGCGCCGATAATCTACATATTTACCATATCTTTGTTTGAACTAAGCAACATAAATACAGTATCTAAGGGATAGCCCAATAGTGTTTTGGCCGTCCACAGGCTTAAGATGGGTCACCAGATCAAGGGGTCAAAAGAACATACCATAAGAATATAAAAGATTTTATTAGCAGAAATATCGGTAAATATGGCGATTCTAGCTTATTTGGAGGGCTATTTTTCAGTGATTTTCTGCTACCCAACTGGCCGATGACAGATGTGTATTGAGTTCCGTCAATGACCCTTCAGAAAATCACATTGTTTCAATGCTTTTTGTGCTTTTATATTGATCAAAATTAGGTCTTTCTTTTATTTATATGTTTTTTTCCTTATTTCTTTTCTATATATCCTACCTATTCTATGCCTGACATTATTTAGTCTTTTAATTACTTTTTACTTAATTCTCCATTGTTCAATGCTCGATAAAACAACAAAAAAAACAAAACTGTCTTATGCCAATAAGATGGGTATAGGTTAGGGTGACCAGACGTCTCCGGTTTCCGAGGACAGTCCCCGGCTACTGCTGGGACTGAAAGATCCGAAATTGGAAGAAACTTAAATAAAGGAAAAAATTAAAAAAACGAAAATATTTACCAAACTAGACGTATCGTATAGTTACGCGCCGTACTACTTGCACTGGTTACCAGATGTCAATATTCATCTTCAGTAGCAGACGAAATTCTTCTAGAACAGCAACCCTGCAGTTGTAGGCTAAAGCCAGACGACCAGACACTCCAGAACTAGCGCCGCTCAGAGAGAGAGAGAGAGAGAGAGAAGTAGAGAGAGAGAGACGTAAGTTTTATCGTTTATCATATGCATTATAATATGTTATTTAACGTTTAAGTTGTATGTGTATTTATTATCTACAATGTGTGTGGTTACTGTGATAACAGATATGTTTGTCTGTCAGAGGTAGCAATAGTTAGAGACTACTACGGGCGTGCACCAAGGAGGTTCCATTTTATGGACCTGATGGGTGTATGTATGTCCAGATCGACGGTGTAGCTATGGGTACCCCACTTGGCGTTCTATTTGACAATTTCTAGATGGGATCCGTATAAAATGCCATTTTTAAAAATAACTCCAACGTCAAACCTTCCACCTACGTCCGATATATTGACGATATTTTCATGGACATGCAGAACTCCGAAGATCTACCCACGCTTATCCACACCTTCAAAGATAACTCATCACTCAACTTCACTCACGAGAACGAAGAACATTCCACACTCCCAATACTTGATGTTCTCGTTCGTCCTCAAGAGCGCTCTGCGACAAAAATATACATCAAGAGTACAAATTTAGGCTTTTGCATCAGGGGTTCCTCAAAGTGCTCCGATAGGTATACGAGATCGGTGATTAGCGCCATCGTAAATAGAGCATTCTCGCACTCCTCCAATTGGGTAAAGATTGATGCTGAGCTTAAGCGAGTGAACCAGCTCCTTGTGAACAATGGCTATTCACAACCCGTATTCGACTCAATCGTTAAATGGAAGATAAACTCTACCCTCTTTTCGATGGACAAACCAGAAAACCTCACATCAATAGACATATACTACAATGCAACAATGAACACAGGCTACAATGAAGACGAGAATATTCCCAAAACCATTATCCACCGCAACGTTTCCCTAGCCAGCCCCGACCACAAAATAAACTTGGTCATATATTACAAGACGAGAAAAACACGATCCGTCGTCATGAAGAACAGTTGTCTCTTGGCGACGAACCTCCTACAAGAGACCATCTATTGCATGAATACTCGTGCAATGTCGGTGACTGCGTTCACCGCAACTCTAAATACATGAGGGATGAATTCTACAACCTTGTCGCGCAGGTTAACGATGCATCATCAGAACGGGGCTATCAAGTGACATGCCGCAACGCATCATATGTCAATTACGAGAGAAACACCTCCATCATTTTCTGTGATCCTAAAAGCCGAAGACTTTTAATGGCCGAGGCAGTTATGATCTGCCAACACAGACCTTCAATCAATACACAACTCTAGCCAGAGACTATCTTCCCAACGACTCTCAGCCAGAATCTAAAACGCCCCCACATGAAACCAGAATTTCCTGAACCTTCTCATCCTTTTTTTTATACCCCAAATCAATTCTTTGTTCTCGAACATATTTTTAAACAAATCCATGTACTTTCATGTTAGTTGATTGGTCCGTTTCCTTACAATAGTGTTCAAAATATTTTAAAACATAAATCTATCCATGTATTTTTCGAGTTAGTTGATTGGTCCGTTTTTTTACGGTAATGTTGAAACATATTCAATATATTTTCATGTAATATCACGTTCACACTTCTGCCCCGAAGATGACCTACTATTAGGTCGAAAAACGTGTATGCAAATAAAGTTATCCCTCTTCCGAGCAATTTTCATCGCCTATAGCCATCTGTTGAGAGTATAGTCAACGCTGTAAGAGAGCTGCAGCTAAAAGTAAACAATGCAACCGTTGCTGTCGATTTCAATGAATCCTACATGTATATATATATATATATATATATATATATATATATATATATATATATATATATATATATATATATATATGAATATATATGTGATAGAACAGGTTGAAGCAGCGTTAGTTTCAACTTATATCACATATTATTTAAAACCACGATGTTGCTCACGTGCATCTTCGATTCGAAGCTTGGCGCCTTATCACAGCCACCGGATGTCAATGTTTAAACAAGGAGGTTATCGTCCCCCCGTTCTTTCCCATAAGCCGACCTCGCCAGATTGAGTTAGGCTTATGGGCAGATAAGGCATTGTTCTCCGGCTCGGCTGTGCGTTCCCTCGAAGCTCCCACCCCATTGTCCCCCACGCCAAGGAGATGTTCTGGCTATTTATATGGAAATTTTACCACTAAGATCAGATTGGAGATCCAGATTTTCGTCGCGAAACATCACCACGACCCTCTCTCCCTTTGTGCGCCAAGGGACCTCGACCTCGAGATTCACCATCACTTGTCCAGAAGGAGGACAATATCCCTTGAGTGCCAAAGGTTCAAGCCTTTCGTGACGCCAAGTCCCCAAGGCTTCCCCCTCGTTGTTCAGATAGAGAACAACGTTAGAACAGCTATTGTTCTTTTGAGCCCTTCGCCAAGAAACGGTTCTCACCCTTCCCCCTTGTTGTTCAGAGGAGAACAACATTAGAACAGCCATTGTTCTTGAGCCCGTAGACAAGAGACGGTTCTCACCCCCCCTCCCCCCTGTTGTTCAGAAGAGAACAACGTAGAACAGCCATTGTTCTTCAAGTCGTTCGTCGAGAAACGGTTCTCATTCCCAAGACGCCACGTCAGGATCATTTTATTCCCCCCCCCCCTTTAGCTGGAACTCGCCAGCGGACCGAAAATTCCTTCAAGCCACCTTCCCCTGCACCACTAGTGTAAAGTTACGTAAGCCAAACGTTACCTTTGAGTATTTAACCCTTTTGTCAATTCTATCCTGTGCTTTAAATGGTTTATCGAACCATCCCATCTCTTTAACTCTATATTTGTTTTACCTTTTTAAATCCTTTAAATCCTTGGATTAGCCCGAGCCCTCACGACCCTTTCCATTCTCTGTTTATGTCAATATTTTCCGTCTTGTGTTTGTTGATAGTTATTATTAATATAACTCTATTTTATTAATGATAGCAATATTATTATCCTTGAGCTCAGTTCCACTTCTTAAGCATATCGAAGATACATAATATCGGCCGTCAGACATTAACGCACTCTAAAGATAATTAAGGAAGTTCCCTCAACGAATAGTGATATATGGTATATCGTCGCGAGTCATTCTACGATAATATATAACAGGAATATGAAGACCCAGATGATTACACTAATCATTTATTGGCCGGACGTTTCGGACCTTTACTAGGCTCATCTTCAGCGACTATGTTGACTAATGAGAAAGGAAAGGAACATTAATTGATAACAGTTAAAAAAATGTTTTAAATAATGACCAAAAAAGCGGATGAAGGCAAATTAAAATAATAAAATTGACAATTATAAAAATTAAAGTAAAACACTAATAACAATATATTATAGCAATGCCTCTGGGCATTCCTATAATAAAAACCTAGTGGGAAACTTAAATATATATATATATATATATATATATATATATATATATATATATATATATATATATATATATATATATATATATATATATATATCATCATTTATTATGTATAAAATTCATTTAATTATTTTAGTTTAACTGTTAGTTTAATCTTTTAATTAATGTGCTTCAACTTTTGTAAATTAAATCATTTTATGTTAAACTTAATAATTAATTAATTCATTTATTTCACTTGTCAATTCAATTAACGTATACTGTTCCGAACAACATCTCTTAAATTTCACACACAAATAAAGAAACACGTTCCCAGCAAGATCAAAAGAGCACGCTATGCCGCCCACTCGTCTCGCTGTTTTCTTCGTATAAAGGTCGGTAATCTGTCCTTCTACAATTAGTCATTTACCCCCAAACAAGTCACACTGAGTTAATTCCACTCTCACATTCTTTGCAAACAACAATACGAGAGTAAGTCCTAATTATATTTGCTTCTCATTGCAGCCCCAATTCAGTCCATTATAGATCATTTTAATTAATATATTATTTACTATATATATTCAACATGTTATTCGACCATACTAACTTCACATACTTCAATTCTCTTCGCATCTTTCTACTGTAAATCATATGTTAAAATATCTTACATTATATACCTAACCTACTTATCTCTGTACATTCGTTGATTTTATGAATATACTTATATGTGTGTAATTGTCTTTCTTAACGCCCAAATCATTATTCCAAAATTTATTTCGCTGTCGCCTTTAGGCCTAAAGCTAACGGCAGACATTTTCGATCAAACATGAACAAAGTGACTACCTTTTATCGTGGGAGTTGAGAAATCAACTAACTAAAGATATAAAACTACTAATAAAATCTGGTCGGTTAGCTAGTTAATCTATTGAAGTGTTGGTTGGTTATATTGTGAATAGTTTAATTGAGGAGGAGTAATTATTTAGGTTTGCATTTATTTTATTGATATACAGTGACTCTAAGATTTTCAAATCGAGAGAAGTTAAGGCAGTAGATAATATAGTAAATGAATTAGATTTAAGGGCATTTAACATCAGAGTTTAACAAACTCCTTCTCTCTACCCTCAACAACCATTTCCCTAAATGCCAATTCATTTGCATAAATTCCAACCCTGTATCGTTAAATTCCCTTTTTCTCCATAAGGAGCCAATCCCTTTGGGCTTGCGATCCTGTATAATTTACAATTATACATGTACGACCTACCACAGTCGTAATGTAGGCCAAACTGACTTACAACTCAAATGCAGGATCGCGAAGCACTTGGGTTTGTCTCATAGGACTGGTATTCTCATTTCTAAACCTGAAGCCTCTTCCATCAGGCAACATTTTAAGTATCACCATTATCCTCTTAATTCTAATTCATTTATTATATTATCTTCAGCCTTAACTTCTCTCGATTTGAAAATCTTAGAGTCACTGTATATCAATAAAATTAATCCAACCTAAATAATTACTCTGTAGATAGAGGGGAATAGGAAAAGGGGGCAAAGAAAAAATAATAGCGTAGGCGAGTTGCGAACAGCTTCCCGCGTCGATGGACCACTGTTAGCCAGCGGCGAATCTACTCCGCCATCTTGAGTCTCAAAAAAGGACTCATTTAAACGAAACTTTTAAGCCGCTCGCCTGCACTTCATCATCTTGACTTCATCCTGCAGATGACGAACGAGATTCGCTACGTTCCTGGTTCTTCAAACGTCGTACCGGACATGCTCTCTCGCATTTCATCGATTTAGGGCACGTAACTCTCCTAAACAGCGCCAATCGAGCATGCAACAATAAAACCCACTTATACCGAAAATGTTCGTCTTGAACCCCAATCACCTCATTCTCCTCCTTTTATGGTACATTAATCCCCCCAAACAACCTAAACCCCACCTTTTTAACTAGTGCCTCTCCAACTCTACCTTCCGTTTTGCTGCCTCCTCCTCCTTTGTTGCAGGAACCCTAGTCGGCAGAAGTAGTTAGTCAGGAGCAAATCTCTCCCCCACTGGTCACTCCGTCAGTGGACAACGGGACTCAAGACTCCCACATCCCACTTGGCGCCATCTCGCAAGGAACCAGCAAGCGGACCACCTTCGCTCCATCGACCTTCTCTCGTGCCAGTGCCTCGTTCAACGCTAATGGCACTGCCATTGCCATAGCAAATCTGTGTCATCGTACCCGCATCTAAACCAATGGCACTGTTACACGCTCCGGTCGCGTCGTCAGGAGGCTTCGTCGGTACTCAGACTTATAATCTCAAAATAGTAAAAAGGAGGCGGGGGAACCTTCTTAGGGGAGGAGTATTATAGCAATGCCTCTGGGCATTCCTATAATAAAAACCTCATGGGAAACTTAAATATATTATCATCATTTATTATGTATAAATTCAATTCTTTTGTCATTTAAATAATTCATGCAATCCTTTAACTGTTAATTTAATCTTTTAATTATTTTAGTTTAACTGTTAATTTAATCATTCATTTATTTTACTCTAACTTTGTCAATTTAATATTTCAATTAATTTACTTCAACTTTTGTAAATTAAATCATTTTTTGTTAAACTTAATAATTAATTAATTCATTTATTTTCTTCTCAATTTAATTAACGTATACTGTTCTAAACAACATCTCTTAAATTTCACACACAAACAAACAAACACACGTTCCCAGCTCGATCAAAAGAGCACGCGATCCTGCCCACTCCACTCGCTGCTTTCTTCGTATAAAGGTCGGTAACCATTCTTTCTACAATTATTCATTTACCTCCAAACAAATCATACTGAGTTAATTCCATTTTCTCACAATTCTTTGCAAACAACAATACGAGAGTAAGTCCTAATTATATTAGCTTCTCATTGCATTCCCCAATTCACAGTCCATTATAGATACTTTAAAATACTCAAAATTACTGCACTATATTACTTACAACTCAATATTATTTACTATATCAAAGATACTCTATTATACTCTATATTGTTTCACCATATTATTTATTATATTTACTTAACTTACTTATCTCTGTACATTCGTTGAAGAAATGAAGAGAACCCGTTTGGAAATGTTATCCAAGGGCTAACGCTCCCCCTCCCGGGTCTGGGCACCATTGTAGATAGAAGGGAATAGGAAAAGGGGGCTCAGAAAAAATAATAGCGTGGGCGAGTTGCGAACAGCTTCCCGCGTCGCTGGACCACTGTTAGCCCGCGGCGAATCCACTCCGCTATCCTGAGTCTAAAAAAAAACCTCATTCAAACGAAGCTTTTAAGCGGCTCGCTTGCACTTCTCGTACGCTATAACTCCTCCTCAATTCAACTATTCACAATATAATCAACCAACACTTCAAAAGATTAACTAGCCAATCGACCAACCGAACAAATTTCGTTACTAGTTTTATATCTTTAATTAGTTGATTTCTCAACTCCCACGATAAAGGTTAGTCAATTTGTTCATTCTGATTTGTTTTGGGGTTTTTTGCTTTTTTTTAATTTAATATAATAGGTTATTTTTTGTTTACTCCAGTAACATTTAATATGTGATATTCAAGTCAGTTTATGTAATAACTTCACTTTCTATTATTTTTTAAAATCACACTGGGTAGTATTATTTAATTCTATATATGATTATTAGTGTTATTACTTTAATTTTAATAATTGTCAATTTTATTATTTTAACTTGCCTTCATCCACTCTTTTAGCCATTATTTAATGCATGCTTTCAACTGTTATCAATTAATGTTCCTTCCCCTTCTTATTAGTCGACATAGTCGCTGAAGATGGTCCTAGTAAAGGTCTGAAACGTCCAGTCAATAAATAATTAGTGTAATCACCTAGGTCTTCATATTCCTGCTACATATCAGATTCCCAAGGAACAAATCAATTGCAAGTATTATATATATATATATATATATATATATATATATATATATATATATATATATATATATATATATATATATATATATATATATAGAGAGAGAGAGAGAGAGAGAGAGAGAGAGAGAGAGAGAGAGAAAGAGAGAGAGAGAGAGAGAGGGAGAGACTATCATGGGTCAAGAGATTTATAATCATTATTCCTTGTTCATTAACTGCCGCCCTTTGGACTCGATACTTCGCGTCAAACTGAAAACCTTCATATTGATCGCAAATAATTCGAGACGTTTCTGCTTGCCCCTTTTAGTATGCTAATTCAAGAATAAAGTTATATTTTCCTTGCCGCGTCCTTTCCATGTCCCTTACTTATCCCAATTAAAGAACCACGTTCGGTAACCATAGACTAACGCTTAACCCTCGTGAGAAATTATAATGAGTCAGAACAAATTCGAAACAGGCGTAAAGTAGGTCAACTGTCTAAAGTCTTCGTCACCCGTCTAGCGCAATAGCTACAAGGACTCTTCAATACACGCTCTTATGATTACCGACAACGCTCTCACAAACCGGTAACATTCATTGAATAACCCTCCCCCCCCGCCCTCTATATATTAATGGGTGGTGTGGTGGAGCAAATGTGAGTGTGTGTGTGAAGGGCCATTCTCCCACCCCTTTTCCCAATACCCTCTCCCTCCCTCTGTTAGAATGTGTGTGTGAGTGGAAATGTGTTTTTTTTTAAATATTTTATATATATATTATTTATTAGGGATTTAATGTTTGTGTAAGATGTTTTTTCTCTCCCCCAGCTATTTAAATTTGATATTTTAATTTGCCAGGCCACTCTAGTAAAAGTTTCATATATCTTTATATTGCAAACAAACTATTCACAATTTGTAATTGTTTCGAAGGGCCACTCTATTAAATTCCAAATAGATAAACATTGCCTACCTTTTGTAAAGTGGCTGGCTTTCTAGATTTGGAAAATATAAAATAGAGATAGTGTAAGTCCCATTTGTAAGGAGGAGGGCCTCTATATAGCCTCTTAACATTATTTCGAGCTCGGAGGCGCCATCTTGTTAATAAGTCTTAGGCAATTTCCCCCCGCTTGAGTGGCGGCTGGCAGGACATCTCCCCCTTTGTACCACGTGAGGCCTTTCCTTTTGTTGTTTTATTTATTGACTGCTGTAGTTGCAAATTTTTTAGGGGGTTGTTCAATTTTGTATAGAATTGTTCTTTAGGATTGATTGATTAGTATTCATAAGATAGGATTAATTGTAATAAGTAACGAGATCTCAAATTTAATCACCCCTCTCTATTGTAAATATTATTGTATTTTTTTCGTAAGTAAAATACCGTTTCTACAATCCGTTTAATTCTCCTTCGATTTCTCACATCTGAATTAGTTTAGGAAGCGGGTTGGAATGACTGGGATTAGAGCATAGATTTTCGGCCCGCTACATTTGGCGCCCAAATAGGGACGTGAGATATCGAAACTGGGAGTATTGTTAGGATTAGATTACAGTCCACACCCAATTAGAGTCACAGGTAGTTTGGTTGTTTTTCCGATTTTTCTATCATTGTTACTAACCTTGGAGGATGGCTTTTGTGGAACAGGGCCTCCAGGATGAGATCGTGAGACTGAGGCTGGAGTTGATGCAGAAAAAGGAGGAATGTATAATGTCGAGGAGCGTGATTGAGGGATTGAAGAGCGATATGGTGGGTATGAATGAAAAGACTGATCGGGTGAAGGTGGAAATGGATGCAAGACAAAGACAGATCGACCAAAGGATGCAGGACCTGTATGACATGATGAAGGGGTCAGGACCGGCCTTAAGACTCTCGACCCTGACCCCTGCTCCCACCGAAGGGGATAAGATGAATGGGATGAGTGGAAGTGTGTGTGAGTCTAGAGAGGATAGGATGAATGTGAATGATAAGAAGAAGGAAGAGTGGAAGAGAGTGTAACGCAAGAGAAGAAAGAAGACTGGGTCAAAGGGAAAGGATAGGAAGGTGAGAGGGAAGAGTGTGGACTCATTGTACTCGGATGAAGGAGGGAGTGATGGTATAATTGGTATGAGTGAGAGTGAGGGGAGCTCAAGTGAGAGTGAAGTGAATGTGGGGAAGGGTATTTTGATAAGGGAAGTGCCAATGGTAGATAAGTTTAGGTTGCATGTTGGGAAAAGTATGGAAGAATTCTTCGGGGAATTTGAGAACTATTGCAAGCTCAAGTACCCGGAACAAAAGGAATACTGGATGAATATTTTGGGGGAATGTTTGGATGTAAAGGTATTAGAGTTTTTCCGTGTGATCACAAGTGTGGGGGAACCGAGGTATGATGCGGTGAAGGATAGATTGATTGGCCAGGTGAAACGAATGAAAGAGAGTGTGAAGTATAAAAGGGTGAATTAATTTGAGAAGGCTCGCTTGGAGAAGAGTAAAGGTGTGAATATGTACGCGCATAGGCTTGAGAGTATGGCGAGAAAGAGGTATGGTGGTGATGGAGTGAATGAGTGTAAGCAACTGTTGAAGAAGTTCCTGAACACAATACTGCGACAGGTGAGTGAATGGTTGAATGGGAAGAGAGAGGAGAGGATGAGGCTAACAGGTGAAGGGTTGGTGTGGGACGATGTGTTGGAACTGCTGGAAGACAGGCGATTTGATGAACAAAGTGACTTAGACGAGGATGATTGTATAGTGTGAATATTGGTGGTAGAAAGCCCAGGGGCTTTCTTCCACCCCAGAAGTTTGTCAGTTATCAGGATGCCCTGAGGGCTGCGCCAGCTGGGTTATGTTGAGTTTCCTAGGCCAGCAGAGTGGATAGGTGAATGGAGGAAACAGATGACTGGTAAGCGTGCAAATGGGTATATGAGGGGGCAAGCGAGGTATGTCCCAGCGAATGAGAGGCTGAATGGTGTGAAAAGGATTGTAGAATGTCGTAAGTGTGGAAGGAAGGGGCATATGTTAGTGGAATGTAGATGGACGTCTGATGCGTGTTTTGCGTGTGGTAAGAAGGGGCATATGGTAAAGACTGTCAAGAAAGTGTGAAAGAATGTTTCGAATGTAAAGAGAGGGGACATTTGATGAGACACTGTCCAAAGTTGAAAGGCAGAGAGACTGCTGGGGGAGTATGAAGTATGCTTGTGGTAATTGCGGAAAGGCTGGTCATTATGCGAGGATGTGTCGTGACCAGAGGAATGTATGTAGTTATTGTGCGATGGAAGGACATTCAAGTGAAAAGTGTTGGATTAGACTGAGAGCGGATAGCGGAAAAAAATTTCTTACTTAAGAAGAAAATCACGCAATCTATACCTTCAACCTTGGAATACGATTTTGATCGTTT
Organism: Ceratothoa steindachneri; assembly: GCA_963969495.1. Classification (NCBI taxonomy): domain Eukaryota; kingdom Metazoa; phylum Arthropoda; class Malacostraca; order Isopoda; family Cymothoidae; genus Ceratothoa; species Ceratothoa steindachneri. The sequence continues at coordinate 137,864,430 of OZ018318.1, read as the reverse complement.
TTTGCATCGCCAATTCAAGATTGAAGAATCAGAAGAGACCACAACTGTCAGACGAGACGAATACTGGACTCTTACAAAAAGACGAACTCTCTCTTTCCTATCCACCCTCTTTAGGGCGAGTCGGGTAGGGAAGCTCGAAGTCTCCTTAGATACCTTCTTGTGCAGGAGCCATATCTGAACCGGGCGGCTAACTCGGCGCAGGCCGAAGCTTAGCCCGGGACGGGTTAGATCCCGTGTGAGCGGCGGACACAAGTTGGTGGAGCAAAAACTGTTAGGGCTAGGGTGTAGGTAGGTAGGGAATACCGACTCGTCAGCTGAATAAGCTGGTGTCATAAACAGATATAGCAGAAACTATATCTACCTATTCTTTTTCTTCCTCTTAGCCAATAGAAAAGGAAAAAGAACTCTGAGAATTAGAAGATGGATACCACTAAACGGGTCCCTTTGCGCGTCTTGAAGGGCGCGCAAAAACCCGATAGAACCAGTGTATTCAGAGTAATCTACGGGGAACTCGGTGTATTGCTAGTTAGGTTACTAGACTACACCAACTCGTACATAGCAATCTGCCAGAACGACAGAGATGTCGACAAAGTCCTTTCGGAAAAAGCGAGTGAAGAGTTTACAAGGATTGGGCTGGAAGCAAAAGTAGGCGCCCCCCCCCCCCCAAATAGAAGCCCAGAAGCCAGTCTACTGCCGTCAAATTGACCCCTGGATAGGAGAACACAACGCAGATGAGATAAAGGAAGAGATCGAAAGAGCACAGCAGTGGGCGAGGGTAAAACAAATAATCAAGTTTACCAATCAAGCGACCGGCACAGAATACTCTAACGTATTCAAAGTTATATTCCGGGAAACCAGTATGGCTGCAAAGGCAAGAGAGACTGGTATCCTCGCATTTAACTTAAAAATTACATCTAAACAAGTTAAAACTGACGAGTTCATTAGCGTCCTAACTTGCTTCAATTGTTGCGCGATCGAGAAGCACAATACGAGGTACTGCCCGGTCAAAGAAATTAAATGGTGTTCCGAATGCAGCGATAAAAACCATACGTGGTGAGAATGCAGGTCACAGCAAAAGAGATGCCTGAACTGTAGTGGGAATCACCTCACCCTGGCAATGCCATGTCCGCTAACAAAAGATCAGATTGAGAATAAAAGAAGAGAGAAGGCTAGAGCAGAGGAGGAAAAACAGAACCTCACATTCGCCAAGGTAGCTACAGCTACAGCTGAAAAAATCCAGCCGGTGAAGAATGTAATCGAAGTTAAGCAGGGTGAGTCACTAAACATACTAGCTTGCATACTTCATGCACACGTATTAAACGTGGCTAACCCAGGCTCCTACTCCAAAGAGCTGAATCTGATGCTCAAAAATAACGGCTTAGAAGAGATGTGGTTTCCGGAGAACCCACCACCGTCAGATATCCTTAGCATTCAGTACAAGCCTACGAAACCCAACCAGACCTAAACACAGCAAAAGACCACTGGCCAGGAGAAAGCCATGGAAGCCAACAGGGCAGCGAGTAGAGACCCGAGGATAAGGAGGAATACGCAGAAGGAACAAGAGGACGCAATGGAAATAGAGGTAGACACAGACAACCAAAATAACAAAGAGGGAAAAGCAGCAAGCCAGACCAGAGAAGGACCAAGCCAAGCCCCCCCCCCTCCCCCAAAGCCTGCAAGAGAAGAGGATGAAGAACAACATAAATTTAACTTGAAAATCTACGCCTCCGAGGAAAGACCCTTTCCCGACGACAACGAAGAATTAACACAAGGCATTAAGAAGGGAGCATACAAATACGAATACGAAGGCCCATACTCAGAACGGGAAGTATTCACCATGTTGACAACAGGCAAACTAGAAATCCCGCAGGAAATGCGCAGTACGTTGAAGAAGGAAGAATTTAAGAAGAAGAGAAGTGGAAGGACAAAATCGCCCACCGAGCGCGAAGTGCATAAGGCAGAGAGAAGAGAAAGCAGGGAGGAAAGGAAACATAAATAATGGCCCACGGAAGAAAATTCAAGATAATATGTCACAACGTGGCTAGTTGGAACGAGAAAAGATTCTCTCTAAGCAATACGTACCTAAAAGAAGATCCAGACATCATATTGCTAAACGAGATAAATATCGACCCGGCAAGAAGCAAAATTAGCATCTTCAATTACACCATTATTAGTAAGACCACTAACGATATCAATTACGACGGCGTCGCTATGGCGATCCTCAACGATATAGTCTACAAAAAGCTAAAGGACCTGGACGAATCATATCTGGCAATAAGCATAAAAACAGCGACAGGCAACCTTATAGCAGCGACAGGCTACCAACCCCCAAGGAGAGATTTTTTACCCATGCACAATTTCACTGATTTATTTGGCCACAGAGACCAAACGGTATTCATGGGCGATCTAAATGCCAGGAGCAGAGCCTCAGGCTACACTAGTCACCACAATAGAGCCGGGAGAAACCTCGACCAACTACTGGAAAGAGGGATAGCAGAGCGCTTGGGACCCGACTTTCCAACATTTCTGGGCCAGAACACCGCTAAAAAAACCGGATATAGTCTTGGCTACCCTGAACCTCTAGTTCAAAAATATTATCGAGAGAGGTCCTCCTTCAACTAGCGACCACGAGATGGTGGTCATGACTTTGTCCATGGATCCCATCCAAGTCAAGTGCCCGCCGAGAAAGTCGTATAGAAAAGCCGATTGGACCAATTACGAAAAAGAGCTTGCTAATTACGAACAAAGAGACCTGACCGAGGCCACACTGGAAGAAATTGACGAAGAGATCGGCGACATCATGGAGGCGCTTGTCAGAGCTGATAAGAAATACGTTCCCACAACAGAATACAGAACATTGCCGCATCCAATAAGATCAGCCCAGATAATAAATCTCGAGAAAGAGTATTTAAATACTATGAACTCAATCGAGCAAAACGGCCTACAAAGAGGCGACCGTGCAAAGCTGCTGCGAATAAGGACGAGCTGTTAGATGAAATAAAAGTAGAAAGGAACAGAAGATGGGACCTTTCCGTGGAAGCCATGGACGAGGATTTGAACCCTACTAAGATATGGGAAAAAATCAACGTAGCCAGAGGAAAAAGAAAACAGAGGCCCAAAATCAAACTTCGGAACGAGGATGGAGGGGAAAAGGAACCCCAAGAAGTAGAAGAGGCGTTCCGGGAACATTGGAGGAGGATATTTGATATCTCCCCCAATGAGAACGAAGATTTTGACGGCGACCACGAAACTAGAGTGGTAGAAGAACTGGAGCTAAACCGCCTAGAAATAGTACCCAACGTAGCTGCTTCACCAACGCTATTGGTAGAACAAGGAATAGAGCAAATAACGCTACAAGAGATCCAAAGAACGCTCAAGAACACCAAGCAGAAGGCACCTGGGGCAACAGGTATAACTAAAGAGAATTTGATACGCGCACCAGTCAACTTTTTGTCGCGGATAGCGGCAGTGTTTAACGCCTCCCTAAGCGCAGGATACTTTCCGGACTCGCTAAAGAAGGGGACAATTATTTTTCTACCAAAACCCGGCAAGCCACCAAACAACCCCGGAAACTTCAGGCCAATAACGCTCCTCGAAACAGTGGCAAAACTAATGGAGAGAGCGATTAATGACAGGCTCGTCAAACACTTGGAAGAGAGGGCGCTGATTCCAAACCACCAGCACGGGTTCAGGAAAAATAGGAACACCGAGACTGCCCTAGCCATTCTGGTAGAAGCACTTGCGAAGGCAAAGTACGAGAAAAATTATTCTGACATCGTACTCAAAGACGTCCAAAATGCGTTTGATAAGGTATGAAGAGCTGGTCTGAAGTAAAAAATCAAAGGACTAGAGCTACCCTCCGCCCTAACAAAATGCCTTTGCGACTACGTCACCGATAGAACAGCGTTCATCTCAGTAGCAGGCTACGAGGGCCCGGAATTCGAAGTGCTACAAGGTGTCCCCCAAGGGGGCTGTATAAGCCCAACTCTCTATAGTATATATACTATGGATCTGCCAAGACCAGTCCACGAAACGACGACCTATATACAATTCGCCGACGACATAACAATAGTAGCAAACAGCACTTACAGACACCCCCCAACCATGGCCAGAATTACAGCTGCAGAAATTGCCAACATCAATGAATTTGAGCGCAAATGGTAAATCCGAACAAACCCCGGGAAAGTTCTCTATCATTACAGTAGGGAGACACCTGACTTCGAGGGTAGAGATAGAAGAAAAAAGATACCAATATGTGAAAGAAGGAACAGTGCTCGGGATAAAAATCCCCCGAAGTGGCTACTGCAAACATATTGCGAATAGGATAAACCAGGCTAAGGTACAAGTAGCAAAGCTATTCCAACTGAGGAATCTAAGCAGTATAAACCTGAAGAAAATATACAACGCCATCTGCAAAGTGACACTACTCTACCCAGCTATACCACTGAACCGCCTCTCAAAATCAAGTGCAGTCAAGCTACAACAGGTACAAAACTCAGCGGTGTATATTATTACTAAAACGAGAAGGCGTGAACTCAGAAGAATAAGAGATCTTCACAATGAAATTGAGCTCCCATGTACAAATGTGTCCCTACACAGAAGAGCAGTGAAGGTGTGGTACAAACTAGATCACATAATGTCCGACGATGAGAAAAGAGCAATAGAAATTCCACAAAACCACAGAGAGAACAACCGAGGCAATTTCAGAAGTGGTAGACCCGACTCGAGGGAGGAACCGCCCCCAAGGTACACTGCAAGGTAAGATTGCAGAATCAAGAAAAAAAAGCACCAAAGGAAATCCGCATGGAAAAATGAAACAAAAAATGAAGAACAGCGACGAAAACAGAGTCGTGAGAGCCCCCCAAAAGAACTGAAAAATAACAGGAAAAAATAAAGATTAAGAATCAAAGAGATGGCTGGTCACGCAGCAACTAACTCTAACTCTTACTCATTCCTCTTCACCACTATATCCTAACTATCCTATCCACTATACTACCACTATTCACTTTAAAATTTTCTATCTTTTTTAAGACGTAAGACTGAGAGAGCAAGATGTGAATGGAAAGTCAGAAGTGGAAAACTAAATTGTAAGAGGTTACCTGCTGAAGTATCCTCTGAGTGCATGAGTGCAAGTAATGTGTTGGTAAGTCTGTCTAGTGTGAAAGTGCTGTCTGGTAGGAAGTATGAGTGTCTGAGTGTGAATCGAATTGAGTGTTTAGCTTTAATAGATTCTGGATGCAAGACGAGCTTGGTGTATAAGGATGTATATGACAAGGTGAGTGATAAAGCCCTCATGTCTGAGTGTAAGGGTAGTTTGATAGGGATTGGTAGTATGAGAGTGCCTGTGATTGGAATGATAAGGTCAGCTGTTCGAATGCATGGTATGTTAATGAATGAGTGTGAATTATCTGTGATTGATAAGGTGAGTAGTGAGTATGGTGTGATTTTTGGCTATGATTTTATGAAAGTGACCGATATGGTTGTGCATCCTGAGAGCGATCAGATTGAGATAGATTGTTAAAAATGGGGTGTATAAGTTGTATGTAGGGAAAGATGGTAGTGTTTTGAGGAGTGTGTTTAGCGGTATTGAGGTGACTGCTATGGGTAGTGTAAGGCTTGTGAAGGGTGAAAGGGTGTCAGTTAGAGTGAGTTTGAGTAAGGATGTTAGTTTGAATGTGGGTGAGAACACTGTGATATTGGATGGAAAGGATGCGTGTTATAAGGTAAGGCGTGCTGCTTGTGTGTTTAATGGCTTGATCAGAATGAGTGATCCTTTTGTATGTGCGCAGGCGGACCCCAGTATGAAAGGGCAGGTGAAAGGGATCCAAGTTGGAGATGTACTGGCTCACCTCTGCCCTGTCAATGAGGTAGGTATGGATGTATGGGGAGGGGGGTCTCCTTTTATTATTTTCTTTGTTTATTTATCAATATCATTCTTTTACTTATTGAGATTTTCTTTATCTTTAAGTTGGCCCTTCAAACATTGTCTTCCATTTATCTTTACTCCAGTATTCTTGTTGGCTGGGTTGGTTCTTGATCTTCGATTTCTTTCTTGATGTATCTTGATTTTCTTCCAATTAACTTGAGTTGATGATTCCTTCTTGATTCTTGATGAGTTAGTCCTTGAAGTCGTTTTCTTCCGTTTTCCTTTCTTGAGGCGATCCATTTTATCTTGAGTCTTCTTGAGTTGTCCTTAAAGCGTTTTCCTCGATTTCGTTTTCTTTTGGAGATTTCTTCGTAAAAGTTGTGGACTATTGAGTTTCGAACTCGGTACCAATAGATTTAAACGCCGATGTTTTTAGCCATTACGCCACGGCTTAACCCGTTCTTAGTTGGTAATTTAATGGGCTATTTATATTATCGCGTTGGAAGGAGTTTTCTCTGATACATTTTCGCAACCTACAGATGATAAAACGGATGTCAAAGTAAATATTGCGAATGAAAACACATGTGAATGGATGTATAATGAAGTGGGAAGGATGGTGGAATTGGATGAATGTTTGACTGAGTATGAAAGGGAGGATGTGTATCGAATGCTGTTTGAACGAAAGGGTGTCCTCAGTAAGGGCGATCTTGATTTCGGGGTTGCAAGGCTTCCGGAATTCAAGATACTCCTGAAGGAGGTCACCCCAATCTATCAGCGGCCGATCCATTTCACGGGTCCGGTTGCTGATGAGATTGAGGAGCCGTGTCTGGAATTAGAACGTTTGGGAGTGATTGAAGAAAGTGAGAGTGCATGGAATAGTCCGATTTTGCAGGTGCATAAGCCGGATTGAAGATTGCGTCTGTGTGTGGATTATTGAAAGGTAAATGAAAGGACTGTGAAAGAAAGGTTTCCGATGTGTGTGGTATCTGAGTGTGTAATTAGTATGCATGAGATGAAGTGGTTTACAAAGCTGGATTTGGTTCGGGGATATTACCAGATGCCCATTGCTGAGGAGAGCCGGTCGGTGACTGCCTTTTCCTCTACAAAAGGCATTGTCAGTTCTGGAACCTCAGCTTTGGGTTGGCTAATGTTCCCGGAGCCTTCCAGCGGGCGATGAATGTTGTGTTGAGTAAGTTTGCGAGTAAGAAAGTGATTGTGTTTATAGATGATATTTTGATTATGACTGAGAGTTTTGAGGGGCATATGAGATTGGTGAATGATGTATTGAGAACGTTGGAGAGTGTTGGTGTGAAGGTGAAAGTTGCGAAGTGTGAATGGTTTGCGAAATAAGTGGAATTGCTTGGGCATATGGTGAGTGAGAATGGGTTACGAAAGTCGCTGAAGTATGTTGAGAAAGTGCGAATGTTTCCAAAACGGGTGAAGGTGAAGCAGCTGAAGTCGTTTCTGGGCTTGATTGAGTTTCAACGAAAGTTTATACGTGATTGTTCGGGTGTGAGTAAGCCCCTGACTGATTAGATAGGCAAGGAAGTGGATTGATAAGATGAATGAAGCGTATGAGAGACTGAAAGAGGCAGCGGCTGAAGATGTTAAATTGGCATACCCTGACTATAGTGTGAATGCTAAGATGCTTGAATTGTATACGGATGCCATTGGGTACTGTATGGGAGGTTTTGCGATTCAAGAGCAGCGTTTGAATGGAGAGAATGTCAGGCAAATAATTGGGTATGTATTCAAGGCTATGAATTCGGCAGAGTGAAATTATTTGACTGTGGAGCGAGAGTTGGCTGCGATAAGGTATCGTTTGAAAGTGTTGCGGCCGTTTTTGTATGGGGTGAGGCTTGTCATCAAAATAGATCACCAACCACTTGAGTATTTGCAAGGTATGAAATGGGTTGATAGTAGGATTGCGAGGACTTTGGAAGATTTGAGTGATTTTGACTATGTGATTGAGTATGTGCCTGGTGAACGGAATGGAGTGGCTGATTTGATGTCAAGGTATCCTGGTACGAATGATGAAAATGTGGGTGGAGTGAGTGATCCTGAGTATTTGCCGAACGGAATTATGAATGGAAAGGAGAGTAAGGGTGGGGGAGATTCTTTGTTTGAGAGTGTATGGAATGGTTTGCAAGATTTGAAAAGTGATGGAGTAAATGTGAGAGTGCCCGATAGTGTGGATGACCTAAGGAAGGAGGTAATGAATGAAGTATGTAGGAAGCCTGAAAGTATTGGTATGGCGAGGGAGCGGAACTTTATGAAAGAATTGAGAGCGATGTGTGTGACAGGGGTCCCACCGTTTCAGGAAGTGTTGATTGTAGTGAGTCGTTTTATAGAGTGATTGTTTATCTGCACTTTGGTGGTGAGAGGCCGATGGGAACAAAGATGAGAAGATGAAGGGTTTGAATGCTAATGTGGTGCATCTGCAGTGTTTGAGCGGTGTGCATTGCAATTGGGTGATTGAAAAGTGAAGGTGTGGATGACAGTGCTGATGTTGGTATGGTTGTTATGGTTGATCATAAAAGTAAGTTTGTGTATGCAGTTCCTGTTAGAGATAAAAGGAGTGTCACTGTTGCGCGTTTAGTTGAGCAGTTGTTTTTTACTGTGTGTGTATGGAGGCCTAGAAGATTTCTGAGTGATAATGGGCCTGAGTTTGCGCGTAAAGTGTTTGAGCGAATGTTGAGAGAGAATGGTGTGGAGCATGTGAGGACGACTCCGTATGTACCGTCTTCGATTGGATTGGCTGAACGGACAATTAGGAACTTGTGTGAGATGTTGAGAATGATCAGTCCGACTTTGAATGAGTGGGATGAATGGTTGGGTAGAGTGTTATGGGCGTATAATTCAACGGTGCATAGTGCAACTGGGGTGTCCCCGTGTCAGTTTGTTATGAATTTTGAAAGGCGAGTGAAAGAAAGGTTTCGTTTGAGTTAAGGTGAGCAGAGTGTATGGCGTGAGGCACATGAAATGTTTCGTTCGTTTTAAACAGGGGCAAAAGCATTGAAGGTAAAAGAAGTAAAAGGTAGGTTGAATGTGTCAAAGAGGAGTGAGAAGTTTGAAGGACCGTATAGATTTGTGAGAGTCTGGGAGAATGGTGTGACGTATGTTTTAGAGAGTTTGAATGAAGGTGTGACTTAGAGAGTGCGAGCTCATCAGAGTCAGTTGAAGAGGTGGAGAGAGCCTCCTGACTACCTGGTGAGCCATCCGGTGTATGAACTGTGCAAAGAGAGAGATTAGGTCCATGATGACGAGAAAGAATGTGATAGTATGGGAAAGCGCTTGTCTTGGTCTCGAGGAGTAGAAAGCGTACAAAGAAGAGTGAAAGGAAGGATGCAAGTACGAATGAAAGTAAGTCTGAGCTGAGTCTTTCTGGTATGGGGGAGTTTGAGAGAGAGAGAGAGAGAGAGAGAGAGAGAGAGAGAGAGAGAGAGAGAGAGAGAGAGAGAAAAAAAAAGAGAAGAGAGAGAGAGAGAGAGAGAGAGAGAGAGAGAGAGAGAGAGAGAGAGAGAGAGAGAGAGAGAGATTGAGTGTGTTTCGATAAGCAGGTGAGTGATTTGCCTGGTGAAAGTAGACGAGTTAGTGATCTGCCTGTGCCTGATTTTTCTTGTTTGGGGAACAGTATGAATGATAGTGTGTTTAGGCAGAATGAATATAGTGTGGCTGACTTTTCTGGTTTTACGAATAGTAAGGGTTGAGTTGAGTTTGATGTGGAGAATGAGGAGGTGACTGACTTTTCTGGCTTCTGGTGGGAACCAGTTGAAAGGGTTTCCGGTGTACCCGCTGAGAGTCAAGGGTATAACAATGCCTCTGGGCATTCCTATAATAAAAACCTCCTGGGAAACTTAAATATATATATATATATATATATATATATATATATATATATATATATATATATATATATATATATATATATATATATATATATATATCATCATTTATTATGTATAAAATTCATTTAATTATTTTACTTTAACTTTGTTTATTTGACCATTCAATTATTTTACTTTACCTTGGTAATTTAATCATTCAATTATTTTACTTTAACTTTGTCAATTTAATCTTTCAATCAATTTACTTCAACTTTTGTAAATTAAATCAATTTATGTTAAACTTAATAATTAATTAATTCACTTATTTTACTTGTCAATTCAATTAACGTATACTGTTCCAAACAACATCTCTTAAATTTCACACACAAACAAACAAACACACGTTCCCAGCTCGATCAAAATAGCACGCTCTTCCGCCCACTCGACTCGCAACTTTCTTCGTATAAAGCCCCAATTTAGTCCATCATAGATACTCTACATTATTTACTATATTATTATTTACTTTATTATTCACTCTATTATTACTATATTATTCACCATATTATTCCACTATATTAATTTCACATACTTAAATTCTCTTTTCATCTTTTTACTGTAAATCTTATGTTAAAATATCTTACATTGTATACCTAACCTACTTATCTCATTGTACATTCATTGATTTTATGAATATATTTATATTTGTGTAATTGTCTTTCTTGAAGCCCAAGTCATTATTCCAAAATTTATTTCGCTGTCGCCTTTAGGCCTAAAACTAACTGCAGACAACTTCGATCAAACAAATTTTTGGTTATAGTTTTCGAAACGCTATTTAGGCTGATTTATTAGCAAGATAAATCACATAGATAACCATATACTATAAGGGGATGTGAGTGATTTGTCTGTTTCGCAAGAGTATACCTTGAGTTGGATGAGAGCTATGAGTGAGTAGCTGATTATTGGGGGTATGAAGAGTGAAGGTTCTGAACGGAAGAGTATGAAAGAGTTCTGTCGAGAGATGGGAGAACTGGTGATGAAGGCTAAAAGTATGGTGGACGACATGAGCAATAGTGCCGAAGAGGCTAACAGGACGACTGACGAACAACCCCGACAGATTGCTACGCCTAGCCAGGAACCATTAGACGAGTTTGAATGGGTGCAGAAGGGTGCGATTGAGTATAAAAAGTACCGTGGGTAAGGATTGAGAGTGTATTGTGAGTGACTGTGATCGAATGGCCTAAGGAAGGAGGGGTGCGGTAGAGCAAATGTGAGTGTGTGTGTGTGTGAAGGGCCATTCTCCCACCCCTTTTCCCAATACCCTCTCCCTCCCTCTGTAAGAATGTGTGTGTGAGTGGAAATGGTTTTTTTTTTTAATATTTTTTATATATATTATTTATTAGGGATTTCATGTTTTTCTAAAATGTTTTTTTTTTCTCCCTCAGCTATTTAAATTTGATATTGTAATTTGTCAGGCTACTATATTGCAAACAAACTATTCACAATTTGTAATTGTTTCGAAGGGCCACTCTATTAAATTCCAAATTGATAAACATTGCCTGCCTTTTGTAAAGTGGCTGGCGTTCTAGATTTGGAAAATACAAAGTAGATATATTGTAAGTCCCATTTGTAAGGAGGAGGGCTTCTATATAGCCTCTTAACATTATTTCGAGCTCGGAGGCGCCATCTTGTTAATAAGTCTTAGGCAATTTTCCCCCGCTTGAGTGGCGGCTGGCAGGACATCTTCCCCTTTGTACCACGTGAAGCTTTTCCTTTTGTTGTTGAATTTATTGACTGTTGTAGTTGCAAATTTTTTAGGTGGTTGTTCAATTTTGTATAGAATTGTTCTTTAGGATTGATTGATTAGTATTCATAAGATAGGATTAATTGTATATAAATAAGTAACGAGATCTCAAATTTAATCACCCCTCTCTATTGTAAATATTATTGTATTTTTTTCGTAAGTAAAGGACTGTATATACAATCCGTTTCATTCTCCTTCACTTTATCACGTCCGAATTAGTGTAGGAAGCGGGTTGGAACGATTGGGATTAGAGCATAGATTTTCGGCCCGCTACAGCATGAATGGAGATTTTGTGTGGCGATCGATTTTGGTGGATTGGCATGATATGCACTCCCGTGCCCAGGAGCGAATCTCCTTGTCTTGTCCATATTTGGTTAGAAGTTCGATACTTAATGAGACGAAAAGATGCCTTGATCCTAGAGTGTGACAAATTGTATAACTGACTAAAGATAGTCCTTCTGCATCCTGAAGGGCGAACGGTCGTGGGTATCTAGATTTTACTTCACACCATGGTTGAGATTGCCCGGGAAAAAGGAAAGATTTATAGGGGAAAGGACACGGTTGCTCCAAAAGCCGTGGTAAAAGGTCTTCTGTGTTATTGCGCGTCTTAAGGTTACCGGTCTACGGGTGAAAGGTTGCTCTGACTTCAAAGTTTTCACGTAGATTCTGCTTCTAGGCTGGGTTCCAGAAGGTACTTTGGTTACCTCGAGTTTATAGGAAAGGCCTCAAAGGGAAAGCGACGATAACTAGTTTTTTAATTCTTAAAATAGCGTCTACCTTATTAGTCCTAAGCTAAATAAATCTAGTTATATGCGGCGGTATGTAAGTTTTACTAATGTCGAGGTAGCTGAGGCAAAAGTGGCAGGACTTAAGAGCGAGGGACGAACCCCGTGATGTCAGTAATACTAATCGGTCGAGGCAGTTGCCTTTACTTGAGTCTATCCGGCTGAATAACCTAGCTTCCCTCTCTCAATGTTTAAGTTCGTTAATTTATAGTTCTTTTCTTAACGGGGCGTGACCTCTTTTTCTCATCGCAAGGCGCGGGGAAAGCTAACGATAGGAAACTCACTTGTCTGCCTCTCCACTGACCGTTGGACGGAGCTGTCAGAGGTATGTGCGTCTCTCGTTTATCTGTACACATTTTCTGACTAGGCAGGCAAATCCTACCAAGATACGACTGTTTATTATTCGTTTGACACCTTCACGAGAACTCGACCGGACAAAACATATACCACTTTTGTATTTACTCGGCTCCCCGTTATCAAGCGTCGGCATCTTACGTCTTGCAGCTGCTCCTGTGTGTATATGGATGCGCGCGCGCGTGTGTGTGTGTGTAGCCGCGTGGAAACCAGTTATTTGCTTGCCTTTCTTTGCTTTTCTAATAAGTGTACAGATATGATATAGATATTTCTCTATTTTTACAATGGTTTAGTACTTATTACATGTCATATTACCTAATTAATTAATGTGTGTGTTCAATCTTAGAATTTCGTAGATCCATTGAGCACCCCTTTTTCGGGGTTACTCACTCGGCCTATCTATCCTGCAATATGGGTGCCACAGATTTTAATCGTGAGCTAAATTCTCTTGTTTCTTCGTCATTATCCTGCGCTGCCTCCAAAGCTCGGATGTCAAATAAGTCAATTTGGACCGAATTGACGTTCCTCGAAAGGCAATCAGCAACTAGGTTGTCCTGACCACTGAGGTTGCAGTCCAATGAGATTACTGCCTGTCCGTTTTGGCTCATAATGGTGACGAAAATGCCGATACTAGTGGTTTGTGGTCTGTGGATATGGTCACATGGCGACCTTCAATCATGTGCTTGAAATGGATCACAGTTATGTAGAGGTTCTAACTATTGCATGAATGATTTTGGCCTTAGATAGCAAATGCAATTGTCAGTACGTACAGAAATTTTGTTGTTTTAGTTTTGACTGATCGCACCGTAACGATAACGTGGATTTGAACTCTCCTAGCTATCATGGGAATGTAATGATTCAAGTTAACAAAAATAGGATATATTATAATCTTACAATAATCTATGATTTGAAGTTATTATTATACCAAATTGAAATGAATAACGGAGAGAATATTTAAGGGATAAAAAATGCATTGGAGGATACATAAATTATTTAAGTTGAAATGGAATACAAGTTATGCGTTTGGAAGGTTAATATTTGAAAGCACGTGACGAGAATGGTGTGTTCACAGGTGTATATAAATATGCAATTTTAATTATGTAAGTACACGACTAATGATGGAATGTGAATTGGGGTCTTTCTTAGAAGGGACGTTGTTCAAGAGTGGAGCTTAGACAGCGATTCAAGGCAGATAGAAAAATGCGTGTGTTTGTATGTGTGTTTGTGTAAGGGAAAATCTTGTATAAAAGGGATTTGGTCCTATTGGTGGTGATGGTACATATAAATAATTTATTCTCGTCACAGAATAATTGATTGATTGATTATATTTAATGCTAGTTTTACACACACACACACACACACACACACACACACACAAACATATATATATATATATATATATATATATATATATATATATATATATATATATATATGAACAGAATTTCTCCAGGTTTATTATTATTTATAGGAATGCCCCAGGGGGCATAAAGTGGGAGAAAGAGGAGGTGAAGGGCGTTCTAGGTGAACGTCTTCTTTACAGGCGGTTTTCAGGTGGGTTGCTATAGCACTATGCGAGTGCAAGAGAATTGATGACGTGTTGCCATAGCTGTGTATGAGTGAAGTGATGGCATGTTTCAAGAGTTGTGTGTGAGTTTTGAATAGATTGATGGCGTGTTGCCATAGCACTGTGTGAGTGCTGAATGAAATGATAGCGTGTTGTCATAGCACTGTATGAGTGCTAAATGAATTGATGGCGTGTTGCCATAGCACTGTATGAGTGCTGAATGAATTGAGGGCGTCATAGCAGTATGCGAGTGATATTGAATTGAATGCGATGATTTAATGCGATATGGAGTGATGATTGAGTGTGGGTCGAAATGCAAAAGTGAGGACTTACCTAAATAAATGAACTAAGGTGTAGGTGGCGGATGTTGACACGTTTATCCCTTGCCTTTTTAGTTTAAAGGGTGTGATTGAAGAGTTGAGGCTGAATTTGAAGGATTATGAGAATTTGGAGAAGGTAGTTGAGTTGGTTGATGTGGGAAAACTTTATGGTTGAGGTTAGAATGAGGTACTGGTTCCAAATATGTGCACGGTTGCAAGCATTTCACAGCTTGTGAACCATATTTGTAATAGTACCATCACCATCGAGTAGATTGAGAGGAAAGGAAACGTTATGCTTCGGCAGACTACCTGTCGCAGTATGTGGAAAAAAATAATGGTGGTTACAAGGCTGTGTACAGCGTTGTGACCGTTCCTTTGAGTTCAAAATAAGTGGCCTGATCCTCTCTGGAACTCACCTCATGAAGATCTCAGTGAGGAGAGGGCTAAAAAGGTCGGTTTGTGCATCTTTTACCCTGATAAGATCCTCTAGGTGCTTTAAGAAGGTCGAAAGACTCATATATCCCATTTCCTGAGTGTTCAGAAGCTCTCTCAGGTCGTCCTCTTGGGACCTGCTGTACTTCATGTGAAAAGCCTCACTCAGGCGGTCAAAAACGTCAGCCTACCCCCGTTAATTAAAATCTCCCTGAATTCAACGAAAGTAATTATGGGAAGACCCTGGATGACCTTTCTTCTTCTGTGATGATATGAGGGTTTAGAAGGGGGGTTAAGACTTCTAGCCATGCGATTTGATTTCCTGCATCGAATACGGGAAGCGAGAGATATGCATGTGGCTGCCTGTGCGTGGACTGAGGATTAGATGAGCCGCTAGCCGATGTCCCTTGTTGATCATTATAGTCTGTACTGTATATTTATGTGAAAACGTGATGGTTGAACTAATGTATTTCTATACATGAAGGAGTTGTGGTTGTTAAGAATGCACGTGTATGTGTGTGCGTGTGTGTATTAGCGCGTACTGAACGCAAACCTGTAGTCGTACCAGACGAAAATCTTAGAGATTGAAATTAAGGAAATTAAAGAAATTTATTCTCTGTATTAAAGGGATGTTAGTAAGTACTAATTGTATAGTTGTAATGAAGCTAGAACCTAGGATGGGATAGTAAACACGAGATTGAAATAGCGCGCGTGCTACTTGGATGGCAGCGTGAGAGAAATTACACTGGGCAATTTTTTATGCAGAATAATAAAGGTCCGGTATTAAAGTATGGGCACCATTTTTATGTAGATAGAGGGGAGTAGAAAAAGGGGCAAAGAAAAAATAATTGCGCAAACGAGTTGCGAACTGTTTCCCGCGTCGCTGGACCACTGTTAGCCAGCGGCAAATCCACTCGGCTATCCTGAGTCTCATAAAAGACTCATTCAAGGGAAGCTTTTAAGCCGCTCACCGGCACTTCCCGTACGCAACACAGCCCCCCTCCTTCCTAGAAGCGGAGCGTATTTTGAAGAAATGAAGAGAACCCGCTTGGAAATGTTATCCAAGAAATAACGTTCCCCATCCCGGGTCTGGGCATCATTGTAAATAGAGTAGAGTAGGAAAGGGGACAAATAAAGATAATAATAGCGTAGGCGAGTTGCAAACATGTTCCTGCGTCGCTGGCCCACTGCTAGCCAGCGGCCTATACACTCGGCCATCCTGAGTCTCAAAAAAGACTCATTCAAGCGAAACCTTTAAGTCACTCACCTGCACTTCTTGTACGCTATATCTGCAAGATACGGTGCCAGAAGCTCTCTGTCGCAAGTGGAGTATGTTTGCTGTGTCCGGCTTAACTTGCTCGATAAGAATGCCACCGGTCGCGGCGATCCATTTACCATTTGGTGAAGGACTGCACCCGCCCCAGATTTGGAGCAATCCGTCACCAGGTGATGTGGCAAATCATTGGGCAGTAGGTGACAGAGCTTGGCGGTGTTGATCAAAGCCAATTTAGTACTTTCAAATGCTTCCCGTGCATCATCATTCCATTCGAGCTCACGAGTCTTAGGTTTCAGACGAGCAGGCTCAGTCAACGGGGCTGGAATAGCTGCGAAATTGGGAATCATCGCTCGGTAGTATCCCAGCATGTCCAAGTATCGTCGTAGTTCCTTGTAATCCTTCATTAAAGGCATGTCCCCAAATTCTTTTATTTTCTTGACCGGTGGGCAAATGCTTTCCTCGGATATGTGATGCCCTAGAAAGTCTTTCTCCACCAGGATTTTGAAAACTTGATCTAAATGCTTCAAATGGTCGTTCAGATTCTTCGAAAATATCAAGATGTCGTCTATATATACATAAACGAACCCTAATCCCTGAAACAGGTTAACCATGTGTCGTTGGAATGTGCAGTTTGCATTCCGGAAGCCAAAGGGTAGCTTCATGTACTCCCATAAACCAAACGGCGTTATCACTGCAGTCTTCTCTAGATTCGACGGGTTCAGTGATTTAATTGTAAGAACGAACCAGATCCAACCTTGAAAAAATTGTTTTGCCATGAGGTGCTTCGCCATGCTTTATATTATTGGCAATAGATATCTGTCGGGCTTTGTGATCCCATTAAGCGCGCGGAAGTCGCCGCCCAATCTCTATTCACCTGGTAACCTCTTCGGCACCACGTGAATTGGCGAAGCCCATGGTGATTTCGACGGGCGCACGCCCCCTCCTTAATAGCGTTTCGAACGTTGATTTGGCAACTTGCAGCTTCTCCATGAAAGAGCTCTTGGTCGTACGAACGTCGGTGATGCATAACCGGTCTCAAATGTGTGCATCACTGAGTTAGGGGAATGCGGGGAGGAATTAGTGGGCGCCACAGGGATGTACAAAGCTTCATACCTCTCTAACACTGCCTTGTAACCGGATGGTAGGTGCTGTAGGTCATTAATGATTAGTGCTACCGCAGGTTTCCATTATTGTTTCACTTCTGATATGAGCTTGGTTTGGTTATCGACAAAGATGCCGAACGCGCAATCCACCAAGAGATTAAAGTGCCCCAGAAAGTCAATTCCTAATAATGGCGATGTGATATCCACGACCACAAACGACCACCTGAATGACCGACCAAGACTAGGGATAACTAAAGGGTGTTCCAATAACTTGGACCGATTTTAAATGTGAGATAAGTTTGAGCGTCTAATGATTTTTTCTTTTTCTTTCAGATTTTACAACTTCAGTCTTTGGCAATTTCAATCATGGAAAGATTAACAATCGAACAACGTGTTAAAGTTATCGAAACCTATTACGAAAATGAACGTTCAAACAGAAACGTATTTCAGGCACTTCGCTATTTTTTTGGTCAACATATTCGACAAACCAAGAGTGCAATTGGGAAAATTGTTCGTTAATTCAAACAAATGGGGTCGGTGGCAGATATGAAAACGGCATTGCGTGCTCGTTTACGCCGTTCAGCTGAAAACATTGCTACAGTGCGCGAGAATGTGGCTTAAGATCCAGACACTTCTATTCGTTATCGCGCTCAGGAATTGAACTTCTCGACAACAACGTTACATCGAATTTTGACAAAAGATTTGTCTCTCCACGCTTACAAAATTCAATTGACACAAGAAGTGAAGACTGCTGACTATTTGAAGCGCCGTACGTTCGTCAATTGGGTGCACGAGCAAAGACAAGCCGATGATGATTTTTCGCAAAAAATCATTTTTAGTGATGAAGCCCATTTTCATCATGGTGAATTCGTTAATAAGCAGAATTGTCGCATTTGGGCTGATGAAAATCCCAGGTAGGTTGTTGAAAAGCCACTGCATCCACAAAAGGTCATTGTTTGGTGTGCATTTTTTGCTAGCGGAATCATTGGGCCGTATTTCTTCGAAAATGATGCCGGGAATTCTGTTACGGTCACAGGCGAGTGATACTGTCGTGGTATGACATTATATTACATAAATTCCATATTATATCTATGGGGAGGGACCAATAACTTAGAGGCGAACCGAAAAGGGACGGAACACCACTAGTTTAGACGGGCTGAGTAGCGAGAAAGAGTGCAACGAGGTTAGGTAAATTATGGGCAATGGCAAAGCTCAAGGTTATTTAAAGAGGCATGTACAAAAATATAATTTTATTTACATAAAAATAATGAGAGAATTGACGGGCAAAATTACATCCGATAAACGAAGGGGGTGATTGTAGTTATGAATCAGACTATGAAGTTAAAATTAATGTGTTACGGGAGGAGACTATTCAAATGGGGGGAATTAACGCAAATGGGTTACTGAAGGGGAAGAGGGGTTGGCTTACGGAGGATTCCGGGTGAGACGTAAGATTTGTGGGTGGTTTCAACAGGACGGCGCCACATGACACACAGTCAATGCAACAAAGGCTTTATTGAATGAGAAGTTCCTAGGTCGCATCATCTCTCGAAACAGCGAGGTCAATTGGCCACCACGATCATGTGACTTGACGCCTTTAGATTTCTTCCTTTGGGGTCATCTCAAAAGTAAGGTCTATGCCAACAAGCCAACAACAATTCAACAGCTGAAGGATGAGATAATAAGGCATATTGGTGAGATCGAGGAGCAACTATGCAGAGACGTCATCAAAAATTTTGACCATCGAGTAGAGGTGTGCCGCCGAAGCCTTGGCGGACATTTGGGCGATATTATTTTTCACACATAATTATCATGACTCAAATAACATGATCCAATAGTGAAATCAATAAATTTTCACCAATAACACTGTTTTATTTACTGCTAACTTCGATCCGTCATAATGGAACACCTGTTATATTCGTGTGTACCTTGCCGTGCACTTTTATTTTTTCGCCATTAGCCGTCGTAATGTCCACACTAGATTCGCATAATTCACTCGATCGCACCAATTTAGCCTGGATTATTGACACACTCGCCCCCGTATCAATCAGAAACTCGCACTTTAATTTATTCACTTTAGCGGCAACGCTGAAGACAAAAGGCATACCAGAGGTCGCACTTACAATGACATGCCTTGCTAGTTTTCCGCTGGGGCTGGCGAAGATGACCTGGAGAAGGTTACATCTGAACGTGTTCCCCTCTCTTTGGCCAGCTACTCCAGCGTTTGCAGAATTTCGCACTTTCACCAAAATACAAATGTGACCGACATACGACAGTTCTTTGCTTCTTACGAAGGGTCACAGTCCTATCAGTATATTATTGGCACTGTATTCATTATAACGCTGTACAAAATTGGAACAGTTTCTATTAGAGTACACACTTACGGGCACTGATCGCGCACTACCCATAAAATTCACATTATTTACATGATTATCACTTCTATCATTAAAATCGGGAATACACATATCGGACAAAGAAGTCGCACTATGCTCTATGGATTCACTGTCATCATTAACATTAAGACATTCTGCTCTATAAAATGGCATTATCATCCGCAAGTTTTCCTAGCTGGGCTAGGGTTGGTTCATTCTGGATAGCGATTATGGGCGCGATGTTTGTTGGAAGGGATTGGATAAACTTGTGCCTCACGAGATCTTCCTCCAATTCCTACCTGTAGAGCAGCCCTTAGTTCTTCCAACCGGTAGAGGGTCGACCAATGAGGGTGGAGGAGGTAATGGGCTTATCGAAGAGCTCTGGTTAAGTCGTCTCGAAGAACCCAATATCCTTAGTCCTTAAAAGCTGGTCATTTTGGGTAGACAGTACCACAGCCGGGAGTCAGTCAACAGTCTCGGGGGGTAATACAGTCAGGACATGAACGAATTTCGTCTTCTCCTTACTCACTCTTGAAATGTAAAATTAGGCTTCTACAATCTTAAACCAACCTACAACTGTTGCCTCATTAAAGATGAGTGGCTTGATGGTGATGGCGTTCACAATCACCGTCTCTCCTTGTTGATGGCCCGATGCGTTCATTTTCTTTCTTGTCACCTTCACTGTCCAGCCAAGGGGGTGACCAGATTATAGGGATTTGTGGTGATGGCGAGTGCCCTGATGGAGTCTAGCGTGGCAGATATCGAGGGTTTGTAGGTAGTAGGCCTGCTTTTGTCTTCCAGTCGAATTTGTTCCGACTCCCAAAGTTTCTCACGGAGAATACGCTTTTAGGCTCGGTAATCACGGGTTAAATGAAAAGGACTCGAAAGGTAAGCGGCGATAAGTAGGCTTTATTCTTAGCTTGGACCTAGCAATATTGGAGCGAGTGGAATAGTTCCAGTCCTAAGAGGTTGTGTGTAAATTTTCCGTTAATGTTAGATAGATCCTCCTCCTTAAGGGTGAGATAACGGATTAGTGACGCTAATAATAACAAAATAGCAAGTAAGCTATATGACAGACGACTTAACTGATTCTCCTTCTATCTTTTTCTCTTCTTTTTCTATCTGTGTTTAATATATATATATATATATATATATATATATATATATATATATATATATATATATATATATATATATATATATATATAGTAATTGTTATATTTAACAGCAGAAGAGGCATTTTTTAGTTTCTTGATAACCTTCATAAATGATTATCCATTAAAAGATGGGGGGGGGGACCATAACTATCATTTTAAATCATTATTTATTACTTGCTCGAGGCCCCTTTTAACCACCTTTGCCATCTTCAGGGTCTATACTGATAAATTTGAAGAATTTCTGCTCTATAAATACAAAATATATGTAGATATTTTACAAGATTTTGAGGAGTAACATAAAAAAAATAGACTTGAGATTATATGAAAAATTTTTGAATTTAAAATTAAACTATTTAGAACGAACATATGCTAGGAAAAATAAGAGAGCGAATAATAAATAATGATTTAAAATGATATTTATGGTCCCCTCCCCCTCTTTTAAGATATAATCATTTATGAAAGTTATCAAGAAACTAAAAAATGCCTCTTCTGCTGTCAGATATAACAATTACTATATACAACATGGCCTCTTTATAATATATATATATATATATATATATATATATATATATATATATATATATATATATATATATATATATATATATATATATATATATATATATATATATATATATATATATATATATATATATATATATATATATGCAAATTTTGTTAAAGACGATTGTTTATTTTGCCTTAATTAATTTCCTTTGGCAACTTTCTCTTCTTCTAACTATCGTTTTTATTCCATCTTGTAGATGGTGGATCACTTGTGCTGTATTCATCTCTTTTTTTAAATGAATGTGTTTGTAAAAAACAAACTAAATTGCTAAGCTTTCGATCTTATTCGATCATCTTCAGAGCGTTTTGATATGTTCCTGCCTCCTTTACCGATGTAATGAGTGGAGTGAGGATCTGACAGAATGAAACAAACCTTGACTTGACTTTGGTGTATAGAAAGAACAGAGAGGGACCGCTGTAATACGGCACTCAGGTAGTCAGAGAGGAGCGTTGCGGAAAATAATTAAGAAAGGGACAGCGAGAGTAGATAGGTCGGTGGCTATACACCGAAGCGAGGTGTTGTTATGAGGGTGTAGGTTATGTGGTATTTAGAAAATTCCAAATCCATATATTCCGGGCATTACGTGTTGTGAGCCCGGAATATATGGATTTGGAATTTTCCAATATCTTTGAAATTGGCCATAAACTTTGTTACCCTTACCCGTTTCTTCAAAACTGTCTTTCTTCTGCTAAAAAGACATTTTATCAAACTGTCCCTACTCTCCCTTTTAATAGTAATAATAATTTAGTTCTACCTTTTTCTCTTTGTTTTAGTGATCTTCCCCGTCTTTTGAATAACTTTAACATTTCTGTTGCTTTTAAATATGAGACGACCATTCAGAATTTATTAGTACGTAATAATTGTAATAGTTTGGGAGGAGGGGGGAGTTTATTCAGTTGAGTGTTCTGGTTGTCTAAGTAAATATTACGGACAAACAGGTAAACAACTTTCTGTTCGCATAAATCAACATAAATATAATGTCCGAAGAGGGGAAGATAACAATGCTTTCTTTGTTCATATGTCAGATAAGAACCATTTAATTAACTGGAACTCGGCCAAATTTATTTATCGTTCCAATGACCATATAAAAAGGAACATCATTGAATGTGCTTTTACAAGCCAATGTGATAATTTTAACCTTTCCCCTGGTTTATATAAAATAGATGCTATAATTAAAAGATTAATACTCAAAGAAATTAGTTTTGTCTTGCGTTCCTAGTGTTTTTTTTTATATACATTCTTTAGTTATGTGGCCCCTATTTTATTTTAATTTTTTTTCATTTTTATTTTTTAATTGTCACTGCTCTGTTTTGTACTTTGTATTCTTCCCCCTTTTGCTCATCGTGTCTTATAATCTCCCTCGTTAGGCTATCTCCATTTCTTTGAATCTGTTACCCTCTCCTTCGATTTAGTTTGACCTTACTACCTTCTTCTTGTAATCCTTAATGTGTTTTTTTTACCTTTTCCCTTCCCTCTTCCTCATTGGTGATTTCTTGTTTTTGAGGCGGTCTTTCAGATTTTTCTTTCGTATATATACCTCTAATATAATACTATTTCTTGTAGTTATCCTTGATAAGGAACTTAATAAAGTTCGAATGTACTTGGAAACACCTTTTCATTTTTTCCTGTGGGATATTGCATTCATATATATATATATATATATATATATATATATATATATATATATATATATATATATATATATATATATATATATATATATATATATATATATATATATATATATATATATATAACCAACCATCAACTAACTAAAAAATATAAGTACTATTTCTTATGTAGAATTTAACTTGATTCTTATTTTCAAAGACCAAAAGTTATCAGTTTTGTAATTTTTAATTTTTGAGAATATACCCAAGGATACAAATTTAATTTTTTTAGATGAGTTCTGCCTCCATTCTGGGGCGTTGCAGTTTCTGGCGGCGACTCGTTGTGCCGATAGTTTCTGGCTTAAGTTGTATGTTAATTAAAGGTCTACGTTGGGAGATCATAACCGCCTCAGCCATTTGGAGCCTTCGGCGGTCAAACTCACGGAAAATAATGGAGGTGTTCTGGATTAGCATTTCTCTTGTGATTGACGTATTATGCGTTGTAACGTGGCACTTGATACCCCTATCCTGGAGGTGCATTGTCAACCTGCGCGACAAGGTTGTGGAAGTCATCCCTATGTACTTAGAGTTGCGGTGAACTCAGTGACCGACATTGCACTAGTATTCATACAATAGGTTGGCTTCTTGGCGTCGCGGGGAAGACAACTGTTCTCAATGACGAGGGCTCGTGTTTTTCTGGTCTGGTAATATATGACAAAGTTTATTTTGTGGTCGGGGTTGGCTAGGAAAACGTTGCGGTGCATAATGACAATGAAAATCTTCTTGTTTTCCTTGTAGCCTGTGTTCATTGTTGTTTGGTAAAATATGTCTATCAATGTAGGGTTTTCTGGGTTATCCTTCGGAAAGCTGACAGAGTTCATCTTATGTTTTCGGTTGAGTCAATTAAAGTTTGTGAGTAGCTATTGTTCACGAGGAGCTGGTTTACTCGCCTAAGCTCAGCATCAATTGTTGTCCAATTGGAGGAGTGTGAGAATGCTTGTGCGTCAAATTCTCACCGAAATACACGGAGGGATCTAAACATTTCCTGGAGCAGATCAATCTTCTGAAAATAATTCAACATGGCAAACGATCCAAAGGAATTCTTACTGGGCCCATCCTGAGACCGTCCTTTTTGTAATCGGAAGAACAGTAAATTAGCTATTGACAGAATGAAGAAGATCCGAGAAGTTACTGTGTATGAGAAAGAAATACGTAATTTCAGAACAAAAAAAATAGATTAGATTGCTAAGAACCTAACAGGTCTACTTCTCCCTGAAGAGGAGTGCACGTTCGACCCACCACCTACAATATATATATCTAATGCGGACCTGCAAAATATTGTCGAAGAGCCACTCTCTATTGACATTCCATGCAATTCTCAAGGAGTGGAGCGATGTGTGCGACTCGTGTGACGGAAGCTCTGGCGAAGTTTATCGTAAAGAATCAAGAGATGGCTACATTCGGGTGGTACTAAAATCCCGTGACTTCATGCCATCGTTTGAGACAAAGCATGATTTTTAATGTATCAGTTGTCAAATAGTACGTATCACTTAGAGAATAAAAGTTGAACTCATCACTTGTTTGTCATTATCCTTGAATTTAATCCCAACCCTAATATATTTAAAAGCAATTATAACAACAAACCAGCAACTCTGATAGTGTATATCTTTCTGGCTAAAAAAAGGGGGATGTTCCAAATATTTCTAAATAAAATTTTTTTCCACCTTTGAATATATATATATATATATATATATATATATATATATATATATATATATATATATATATATATATATATATATATATATATATATATATATATATATATATATTTATAAAGTAAATAAATACAAATCTTTGGAATTTTTTAAATTTTTTGAATGTATTTATGTGTTTTCTTTCTTTTTAGGGAGATTAAGAGGGATGTTTAAATAAATACGAGTATATATATATATATATATATATATATATATATATATATATATATATAGTTAAACTGCTTTCACCTTTATCTAAAAATCAGTTCTCCATACAAAACTCCTATATGTTTAAAGAAGAATTACTCAGCAAAGTTAACGATGGATATATGGTGAGTTATGGTGTTGAATCTTTATTTACTAACATTCCCCTCAACTATACAATCAATTTAATATTAAATAAGGCATTCTATTCCAAAAATACTTTTCAGGGATTTTCACGAAGCCAATTAAAAAAGGCGCTGGAATTAAATCTTTCTGAATCTTGGTTCACCTTAAATAATAAAGTTTACTGCCAGATTGATGGTGTTGCATTATGTTCTCTAATGAGACCACTTGCAGCTGATTTTTTTATGACAGATCTCGAAGATGAAATGTTTTCTACTGATTTAGATTACAAACCCTCCTTCTACCGCCGTTTTGTTGATGATTCCTTTGCCATGTTCAATAATCTGCACATAGCCAACTTTTCTTCATTTTTTTTAACACTTTATACCCCAACATCAAATTCACCATGGAAGTAGAGTCAAATGATAAAATGCCCTTTTGATCTTTTAGTCACCCGAGATAATGACTAGCGAAAAATTCAAACAACTATTTACCGAAATTTTTTTTCACAGGACTAGGCTTAAACTACTTTAGTTTTTGTGATTTTAGATACAAAATATCCACAGTAAAAACTTTAATACATAGAAGTTTCTCGCTAACATCCACCTACCAATCAATCCATAATGAATTTATTTTTCTTAGGAAATATTTTCTAAAAAAATTATTTCCTTCTGACCTATATGATAGAGTTTTAAAAAAGCTACTCGATAATCTCATTGACCCCCCTCAACCCTGCATAAAAGTTTCTAAAATGCCCCATATATTTACTAATTTCAGAGATGTTTTTTTTTAAACAATACTTTTAGAAGAAAAATCCTATTCATTTTTAAAAGATATTTTCTCCATATCAACCCCCAAATAGTTTTTGTGAACAAATTATCGATTGGAAGTTTTTTTAGCAGTAAAAATCCTATCTCTTTGGAGTTCCGCAGTGATAATGTTTATTTATTTAAATGTCCCAATTGTACTGGAGCCTCTTACATTGGTAGCACTGTCAAGTCTCTTAGAGCTAGGTTCTCTGCCCATATGGGAATTAGTCGGCGCACAAACTGGCATATGCAGTTTTTAGTATCTGGTTGGATATTAAAGATCAGTTGAGGAAGATCCATTTTATTTTTTATAACTAATTTGAGTTTTGACCGTGAGGTTTCGCCTTTCTTAAGGCATCTTCAGACGGAAGTCTTCGTTATTATTGAGGCTGTGTTGATTTTGTTTTTCCCTTGGTTTTGCGTCCTTTACCGATGAGGTAGCTCATTGCTGGTCGTGAACAGCGAAGAATGAAATTGATTTTCGTTATTTGGTACGTTTATAGGTCAAAGTCGGAGTACCTTGTTCCTTTAGCAGAAAAGGTGAGGTACTCGCTTGGAACTGGTGCTTTGGGGGTTAAGTTTGGGGCCCATCTCTCTAATGAGAAGAGCCTCCAGAACTTTAGACGGCAAAGGTCAGGGTTTTTTCTGAGTGTGGTAGTGACTTCGACAAGAGTTGATCTTGTAATTTGTGCGTTATGCCTTTCTTTGTCATGTGTTTTTATTCCTCCTTCTTTCGAATGCATCGTTAGGGGCCGGCTGATGGTATTAGTGGTCATACCTATATATTAATTATTTGGATGAGGTTTACAGTCCTCAGGGAGGTCATTGGGATTTGCATACCACATTTTAGCCTTTAAGATCGATTGCTTGTCTCGGAGGTTGTTTTTCATTAATAAGTTGCTTACTTTTGTGTTTTTATAATAAATTCGTAGGGATTTCTTGTTATTTTCTTTGATAGTGTTACTTTTTATGATATCTTGTCTACGTCCAGGAAGGGAATACGTCCACGTACACTTAATTCATATATATAAATTTGAGAACAGACTTCGGTCGATGCCTTAACGCGCAAAGTGAGTGCACCGAGAACTATAAAAAATCGGTAATGAGCTCATATATAAGAAGAGCCATCAAGAACTGCTCAACGTGGACCGCAAGTGATGAAAAATTGCGAAGATCAAAACAAATTATGATCAATAATGGTTACTCAAACAGAGAATTCGACGAATTACAAAGGAAAATTCTCGAGTCTAAGTTTGAGGTAAAGGAGGGAAGAGAAAAAGAATATTAATACCACTCTACTACCAGAACCAAATGACGGATGCTTACAAAATAGACGAAAGAATGCTACAAGATATCATAAAAAGTAACACTATCCAAGAAAATAACAAGTTATCGTTACGAATTTAGTATAAAAATACAAAAGTAAACAACTTATTAATGAAAAACAACCTCAGCCAAAAGCAATCGATCTTAAAGGCTACAAATGTGGTATACAAATTCCAATGCTGAAGGGAAATACGTAGACGTCGTGTTGCGAGATGTCCAAAAGGCCTTTGACAAGGTTTAGCTGAGAGGTCTCCAATTCAAGATCTTAGGCCTCCAGCTAAACCCGATCCTGGAGAGGCTCCTCTGTGACTACGTCATGGAAAGGAAAGCCAAAATCTCGATTGAGGGCTACAATGAACCCGAATTAAAACTTGAATCGGGTTTTCCACAAGCTAGCGGTCTGAGTCCACTGCTGTACCTAGTGTACACATTGTACGTACTTGCTCCAGTAGCGGAGGATGTGATGTAGCTGCAGTTTGCTGAAAACATCACCTAAATCATCCCCAGTACCCACAAAATACTGGAGTTCAAGCAAGGCAGACCGCCTACCGAATTCGACAACATCAATCGATACGAAAGAAAGTGGAAGATCAAGACAAACCGCCGAAAGTTCCAAATCGTTCCAATAAACCGCCGAAAACTTGACGATGTCTTAGTGAACAACGAAGTGTCCCACTAAACCAACTAGGGCAAAGTCCTAGGTCTGCGCATCACCTCAAAAGGGTTCAGAGCGCACATGAAGAACAGAATCTCCCTAGCCAAAGCACAGCTTGGGAAACTATATAGATTCCGAAGCCCAGCTGCAAGAATCTCAAGAAGCTGTACACTCCTCTGGTACGCTCGACATCAGTGTACTTGGCAGTTGTCGTGCAGGCTGCTAGTTCCACCACTATGAGGCAAATGCAGAGAGTGCAGAACAAAGCAGCCCTGCTGATAGCGGAAGCGCGCAAGGCGGACCGTATTCGGCAGATAGATATGCACGCAAGAGCAGGTCTTAAGCCATTAAATATGGAACTCCAGAGGTTAGGGAGTAAGACCTGGGACAGAATCGAGGAAGTAATAATTCCAAATATGGAAATTGATCTCGACATTCCAAGAGCGGATAGGGAACGCGCCACTAGGCGAGCCTTATTCCCAAGTGGAGGAATATGCTCCCGAGAGAACCTAATTGGACCTTCACATGAATACGACAACCTAAAGAGGAAAAAGTAACTGCAATCACAAGAAATCCACTTCAAAGACAAAAACATAAGATGCGAAATGCCCATCTACAACCAACTAATTACAATAAAAAAATAAGAAGAAAATAGGCGAAGTGCCCACATCCAAAAACAAACAGCAAATAAATTAACAAAAGAGGCGAAATGCCCACATACCGGTAATACAAATATAAATTATCAGAAAAATTAAAGATACAAAAAAAAGAAGCAAATATAACACTTGAAAGGCTATAATGCCGTGACGGAGGAAATAGAGTTTATTTATATATATATATATATATATATATATATATATATATATATATATATATATATATATATATATATATATATATATATATATATATATATATATATATATATATATATATGAATAACGTTACAGCCACGAGGAAAATGAAACAACGGAGAACTGCGAGGCCTTTCGACTAATGGTCCTTTACTAATCTGCTTAGTAAAGGACCATTAGTCGAAAGGCTTCGCAGTTCTCCGTTGTTTCATTTTCCTCGTGGCTGTAACGTTATTCATAAATTCCTCACGTTCCTTATTTTCGTGATTCAGTTATACATATATATATATATATATATATATATATATATATATATATATATATATATATATATATATATATATATATATATATTATATATTTATATATGTGTGTGGGAAAAAATAAAACAAATAATAAAAGAATAAATAAATAATAATAAAGAAAGAAATAATAAATAAAGTCCAAAGAAACGAAAGGCAAAGTCAAAAGAAAAGGTCGCAATGCAGCCAAACAGGCACTAGAAGCAACCACTGACGGTGCACAAGAAGAGGCAAATGAGACAATATAAGAAAAGAGAAGTACCTTAGAAATGCCCTCTACACCAGAGCAAAAACTCACCATCTTTTTACTTATATTTATCTTCTACACTTTTTCACTTTTTGTATATCAATCAATCAATTTCATCATTCGCTGCTCACGACCAGCAATGAGCTGCCTCACTGGTAAAGGAGGTGGTTAATAAACTAATCACTTCCAGATAAAGAGTTAAAAATAATAATAATAATATGTATTGTCATAGAATCGCAGGGCCCAACAATTGTGCGAGGTCCAAGGCCATGGCCTACTTAGCCTATGCAATATTCCGGCCCTCTCTATGTGTATGAAGTTTAGCAAGGGAAAGTAGAATAAAAGAGCTAAAAACGATGGAAGGAACTGACAAATTGAGGGATGCGTGTTTCTGAATCTACGAAAATCAGTTGGTCCACAAAATGGAGTTGTTCCATTCTATCCAATGTCAGCATAGACCAAATTCTATTCTCTTACTCTCTTTTCAAATCTTTTGCTCCTCTCCACCTTCATTGGCTCCTGCCGACCTTGCCCCATATAGGTCCACTAGGATCCTCTGGGAGGATTCCTCTTACTATTCCTCCCAAAAGATTTAAAAAAAAGTTAGGTAGTTGCTCTACTGTTTCGCATATAAACGTCATTTGAATTTCAAAAAAACAAATGCTCATAACCACTCTTCCCGCTTCCCTCACACGCAATACCACTACAAGGACCTTGCCCATCGAATTGCTGTTGGCATAAGTCAAATAACACAGAGTGACAAAGGTTAGAGCTACTGTATAAACGAGAAACACGTCTGCTACAGACACCAGGTTGGTCATTCATTTGCTCACTCAAAGGTTTCAATTGTCATAGCAAACAGGTCTCAGCATATCCGAGGTTTGACCCACGACGAGAATATGTGTCTGCAAACAAGCTTATCATATACTATATTCTCTACTTGTTCGGGTGACACACTTCTTTATTTATTGCATACATTCTTTCACAGAGACAATACATTCTTTTTAGCGATCAATCTATCATCTGCCATTATGCATGCCATCATACACCATTTTCACTATCCATTCTGACTATTAAGTAATTTCTATAGCCCGTGATATAGCACTGTATTTCTGTCCATGGTATTTCCAAATATCTGTTGTAGAGTAAGCACTTTATTTACTCACACTCTCAGTGAATATCTGTCCATAAATTGTTTCACTCATCTCCGTTTACAAATAATTTTATAAATCACCTAAGCGATTTAATAACAGTAAGTAACATGGGTCAAAATTTGTCTTTACTTTCTCTGTATTGGACTTCTGTAGCAATCGTTGCTGGTGTCAGGCTTTGCATTCACCATCATCGTAGTTGAATATATCCAATATTTTTCCATTATCATGATTTCCTGATTGTTTGAAAAAAAGTAGATTATTATTTATTCAAGTGTATTTTTATTTAAAAAAAGTACGAAAAACATTATATATAATGCATGTATATTTACTACAATTTTGTATTGAAATTGAAAATAAGATCTAATTATGATTGAAACATAAAATATACTAAAATTATGCATGGCAGGTTGCAATTATAGATGTGCAAAAGTCCCTCAGAAATATTTATGAAAGGGAATCTTTTTATTTCCCCATTTAATTATTGTAAAAGGTTAAACACTTAATGGAAAAGTGATTATTTTTTAAATATAATAAAAATTTCTATATCTGAAAGATTAAATTATATATTTAATGAGTATTAAACTCTTTCATTAGATATTCCCCTCTTACAACGGAACTAAATCAGTTTTAAGGGGAAGAAAAGAATTAAAACTTTTCTCCGTATTTCTCTACCTTACTATGTCAGGAACAAAATTATGGGTTTTACAAATCAAATCTTATTTGCACATTAACCGCAAGGTTTATTTAGAATATAAAAATAATTTCTTTTCATATATGCTTATGATATGCTGTATATACATAATTACTAATTTACTATCTTATAGTAGTCTTGTAATGAAATACAGAATTTCTTGTAAAAAAAATACAATATTTTGTCCGAAAAATTATACATAGCACTGCTCTTGAATAAGTTTTGATCGTATTAAAATCTTAGGATAAATTATTAATTTAACTAAAATTACCAGGATTGGGTTGGCAAAGTTAAAAATAACGATAGCGATACAGAATATCGAGGATACTTTTGTGCTACTTGAAACAAAAGTTAAACTTGTTGAAAGACTCTTACATATCAAAGAACTTAATTATCCAGTAACAAGAACAAATGAATATTAATTTAATGTTATCATTCTCCAATGATTTTTAAAGTTTCACCTTCTTAAACTACATAGGCTGGTATATGTTATATATTGCAAACATACATATATCCTGAACTCCTGGAGAATTCAGGCCTTCCTTAAAGATCAAATTTATAAAATACTCTTTGGAATTATAATTTTCTGGGGAGATAATGAATGAATTGCTGCCCCACCTTAAGTGGGAATTTTGACCAGCCCGCCCAGCCACCGCAGATGGCCTGGGCAAGGTGGCAGGCACTACCTGTATGCGAGCAGTGATGAATGCGGGGGAAGTTTTGGTATTCTGTTTGGATGGAAGGGGGTCTTATTTTGGAGGAGGGCGGAGGATTGCGTGGATGTTTTTTTTTTCTCATCGTTACAGTAGCCAACGGGGGTGGTGGTGACGAGTAGATTTTCTTGAAGTGTGCTGGCCTTAATTTGTTGGTTCTTGGGGGTGGGGGGGATGATACGACATAGATGTGATTGGGGCGGATATTGGCGTAGAACTGCGTGCCTATCGTGTTTAAGAGAGTATGTACGGGGGTATTGTTTAAGTGTATGTGGTTTGAATGGGGGCGAGGGGTATGTGCAGCCGCCGACATTTGTTGTTAGCGAAATCGTGAGCGGCTTAGAGTGGGGTGATGTTAGATCTTGTAGGGAGGAGGTGTCGGGAAGGTGTAGTGGGGGCCGGACGAATTGTTCCTAATTGTTGCTATACACTGCACTCATTTTGAAACCTCCTTTTTGTCGTTGAAAGGGGAAGGGGAAGGGAAGGGGGACTCATTTACGTGAGGTTCGAACCCCGGGTATCTACAGCGTGTCACAACCACCAGGAAGGCCACCCGAATCGAGATTCCATCCGGTGACTAACCGCACCCGATTCGGCTTATATATATATATATATATATATATATATATATATATATATATATATATATATATATATATATATATATATATATATATATATATATATATATATATATATATAGATATGAATATATATATCCCTCATATTGCATCCAAAACAAATTTAATTATGCTATGGGTTAATTAATTAATTTCAAGCATTTTCTAGTCTGAAAGAGGAGTTAAGAACAAAATAATTATTATTTCGAAAAACTTGAAATGTCGAATAAAAATCAGTAAGTTTGCAAAACTCCCGATATTGATTGATTACGGAATATAGACTCGAAGATACGAACAATTATACAAATATTTAAGTAAATCCTCTCAAGAGTGAACATTTTATTTTTTGGAAAATATCGACTAGAATACTTTGCAAAACCTGAGGTAAAGGTATACATTCGAAATTTCAAACGGAAAGATATATTATGTTTTCTTTCATTTCCATCTATCTACATTTGGAGAGAAGGATGGCACCCCCCACTGAAATAAAACCTCTTCTCCAATAAAACAAATTAAAATGATTACTGAAACAAAATCAGTGGAGCATGCAAAATGAAAACAAATAGCACAGCCATTTGGAAAATCGTATGTTAAATAAAACTATCGACAATAGCTTTAACCACTTTGAAATTGTAAAGAAACAATTGGAATAACTGCGGATTAATTGGAAAGCGTGAAAATTATACAACCGTCTTTTTAAGGCTCTCCAACTGGTGAGTTAAAGATCTTGGTTCAGAAACGAATCGCTTGCGAGGGGAATTCTTGGCTTCGTCTGCTGCCTGTTATGAGGAAGGAAATAAAACAATCTGTTAAATCTGAACATGGGGCGTCGGCCAAACCGACAAAAATAGTAGGAATATGACAATACTAACTTACCTATGCTATAAAAAAGTGATTAGATTGTTTTTATAATTTATTTACTGAGTATAAAGTTCATTATGACTCGTAATACAGTTTATTAAGACACGAAAATGAATTAATAATATTTTAATTTAGATTTTACAATTCTCGCGTAAAGTTTGACGGCTACATTGTGGCTGTTGGTTGGTAATCAGGGGGTCACTAAAAGATCGATTCATTATTAGTATAATTAGTATTAAAATTATTATTATATAATTAAAACGAAAAAACAAATAGAAGAGCTACCTAGGAACGAGGAATTGAAAGTGTGTGGAAGGTGTAAAGCCACAGCATCTGAAGAATGGACTACTTTGGGTGTTCCGGACGGGGAGGGTGTGTAATTCTTCAGAAAACGCCGAAGTTCTAGAATTAAGCTAGACGTCCTTCGGGTCCGTGAGGGCGAAAGGTTACTCAGCCCTTCTTATTAAGGTACTAATAAATCAAGTGGAGGGATGGAGTGGCAAAAAATCCACAACCACTAATCTAAATGCGAGAACAGAAAAATCGCTTAAACAAGGTAATTTTATGGACAAGAATTGGTTTACTATTAAAAACGCCAGCTTCTACTATGTCCTTTTATGCACATGAATTAGTCTATTGCTAAAAAGGGGAGCTTAAACTACGTTGCTTTATCTACATAAAATTGGCCTTTGTTAAAAGCGCGAGCTTAAAACTACTACGTCATTTTTATGTACGTGAGTTTTCATTTGTAAGAAATTTAAACTACTTCACTTTATCCATCAAAAATGATCAGATATTAAAAAAAAACAATATTATACTATGCCATTTTATATTCTTAAATTGGTTTTCTAGTAAAAGGGCGACCTTAGATTATCTTACTTTATGTACATAAATTGGTTTGCTTTTAAAAAAGCAAGCTTAGCCTGTCACGTTATGTACAGAAATTGCTATGCCATAAAAAAGCGAGCTTAAATTACCTCATTTTATGTACACCAATTGGTTTGTTATTAGAAAAAGCAAGCTTAAATTAAGTCACTTTATATACACGAATTGGTCTGTTGATACAACACAGGCTTAAACTACGTCACCTTAATAACCTAATTGGTTTGCAATAAAAATCCTTAGCTTAAGCTACTGTCGCTGGGTTCCCAGAGAACGTATGAGACACCGCAGATAAATACAAATTTAAAACGCGAGCTTAAACTAAGTCGCTATAGGTATATGTCGTAGAATAAACTCTCGACGATATACCATATATAACTATTCGTTGAGGGAACTTCTTTAATTATCTTTAGAGTGCGTGGATGTCTGGCGGGCCGATATTATGTATCTTCGATATGCTTAAGAAGTGGAACTGAGCTCAAGGATAATAATATTGCTATCATTAATAAAATAGAGTTTTATTAATAATAACTATCAACAATACACAAAACGGAAAATATTGACATAAACAGAGAATGGAAAGAGTCGTGGGGGCTCGGGCTAATCCGAGGATTAAAAGATTTAAAAAGGTAAAACAAATATAAAGTTAAAGAGATGGGATGGTTCGCTAAACCATTTAAAGCACAGGATAGAATTGACAAAAGGGTTAAATACTCAAAGGCAACGTTCGGCTTACGTAATTTTATACTAGTGGTGCAAAGAAAGTCGACGTGAAGGAATTTTCGGTTTGCTGACGAGTTCCAGCCGAAGGGGGAGGGGGGGGGGAATAAAATGATCCTGACGTGGCGTCTTGGGAATGAGATCCGTTTCTCAACGAACGGCTTGAAGAACAATGGCTGTTCTACGTTGTTCTCTTCTGAACAACAGGGGGGAGGGGGGGTGAGAACCGTCTCTTGTCTACGGGCTCAAGAACAATGGCTATTCTAATGTTGTTCTCTTCTGAACAACAAGGGGGAAGGGTGAGAACCGCTTCTTGGCGAACGGGCTCAAAAGAACAATGGCTGTTCTACGTTGTTCTTTTCTGAACAACAGGGGAAGGGGTGAGAACCGTTTCTGGTCAACGGGCTCGAACGAACAATGGCTGTTCTAACGTTGTTCTCTTTCTGAACAACGAGGGGGAAGCCTTGTGGACTTGGCGTCTCGAAAGGCTCGAACCTTTGCACTCAAGGGATATTGTCCTCCTTCTGGACAAGTGATGGTGAATCTCGAGGTCGAGGTCCCTTGGCGCACAAAGTGAGAGAGGGTCGGGGTGATGTTTCGCGACGAAAATCTGGATTTCCAATCTGATCTTAGTGGTAAAGTTTCCATCTAAATAGTCGAGACACTCCCTTGGCGTGGGGGACAATGGAGTGGGAGCTTCGAGGGAATACACAGCCGAGCCTGGGAACAATGCCTTATCTGCCCATAAGCCTAACTCAATCTGGCGAGGTCGACGTATGGGGGCGAACGGGGGAAGATAAACTTCCTTGTTTAAACATTGACTCAGGTGGCTGCGATAAGGCGCCAAGCTTCAAAGCGAAGATGCACGTGGGAGCATCGTGGTTTTAAATAACACGTGATAGGGGTTGAAATTAACGCGGCCTCAACCCATTCTATCACAGTATATAGTCAAATTTTGTTGTGCTGTTAAACACTAGAGTTTAAATAATGTAACTTTATTTACACACATTAGTCTGCTATTAAATACGCATGGTCGAACTAATGTCAATTTAGGTAAACGAGTTGATCGTCTGCTGACCAAAGTCGTGTGCTCTCACTTATTCTGGTTTATGACCTTACGACCTTCAAAACTTTCAATAATTTCCGGAATAACTTTGGAAGGACCTTGGTAATTACATAATTCGAAAGAGAATGTAGAACAACATAAGTGTGTCAAATTTCATTAGAATCGGCCTAATAGTTACAATGTTATTACCGAAACAAAACAAAAAAGGGGGACCGACCGACCGACCGACATAGTGAGATAAAGAGTCGCACGCAATTAAAAATAATGAGTTTAAATTACTTTACACGTTTTAAAAAAATTTCTTATTCAAAACAGTAGCTAAAGCTATGTCACTTTATGTGACAGAATTCTACTATTAAAATGCGAGCTTAAACTACTTTACGTGGGGCAAATTTTTCTTCTTTTAAAAACACGAGCTTAATAACTATGATACGTAATATAAACGAATAGACTTTTGTTAAACAGGCGAATATAAACTAAATTTTATATATTAGATCATCCAATAAAAAAATGGAGCATTTTTCATGTTTAGCATTATTTTATGGATATGAATCAAAAAACTCTTCGTAGTTATTTATATTTAAATAAAGATATATTTATTAATTTAAATGGTAATACAACTTACACCACTTTCTAACACTAGATCATCTTTCTACTAACTTTTCAAGACTATGTATAGAAAAATCGTTTGACTTTGATTTAAAAAGAACTTCTTTAAGTTTGTTTTGATCCTTTCTGTTGTTGATCACCAAACCCCTGACGGTGCTAAGTCGGGTGGGAATGAGGATGACTCATATTATGTGCCCAATGAAATTATTAAGCTTTTGTATGATATCTCTTCGGATATGAGATCTCGTGTTGTCTCGATGACAGAGTATCCTTTTTACTTTGATTAATGCTGCCTTTTTACTTTAAGTGCTGCGATTAAACGTCTACTTAACACAGTAAACCTTTTAATTGATAGTCTGATTTGAGTAAGAAATTTAAAATGGATTATATCATTCATATCGCACAAAACACTTAATAGACAAAGTCCCTGTTTCGGCTGGGGTATTAGTTTTCTCCTTTAACTAATCAATTGTCTAGAACGTTTGTGATATTATTGAACATAGCCCAATTTTCGTTGCTTGTAACAATTCTACTAAAAATTGGTTAATTCTTTTTACAAATTAATCTGCGATTAAAAATTTGACTTTGAACTACATTACTTTATGAATAAAAACAGATCTGCTATTAAAATGCGATCTTAAACTAACGCCAGTTTTGGAAACGAATTGATATGCTATTTAAAACAAACTTAAACCACGTCCTTTATACAACTAAATAGGTTATTAAAATTGTGACCATCAAGTACGTCACAGTAGGTCATTGAGTTGGTCAAATATGTATTAAAAACGCGAGTTAAACGTCAGTTTATGTGTACAAATTAATTTTTCTGCAAAAAGAATCGCTTAAACTACCTCAACGTACTCGTATGTACACGATTGGTCTGTCGTGAAAATTGCAAGCTTAAACTGGAAGGCCGTGCGTGTGGCAGCAGGACTATGGACTATGCCACACAAGAGAGAAGACCCAGTCATGGCTGTCAGACAATATCTTTGACAGCATCCCCCTGAACATCTGGCCTCCTAACTATCCAGACTGCAACTCCCTGGACTATTATGTATGGGAGATGTTTGAGAGACTAACAAGTTCCCGTACAACATCTGAGTGAAGCTTAGGACCGAGATCACAATTTTCCCCTAGTTAGGTTCAGATGCAACTTGGAGGCTGTGGTTGAGGCCGACGGCGACTTCATTGACTAAAATGAATAGTACAATCTCTCAAGTCTTTAACTTGTAATTTTGGTGAATATATCTGTATAAATAAATGGTGTTATTTTCTTTTCTGTTGAAGTTAGGCGAAAAATTATCTATGGCACACTGTACACGAATTGGTAAATTATTTGAGCACGAGGAAAATCTATTGCATGATTAAACTCTTGATACATTGTTTGCTCACTAATGTAGAAAGAAGGGGAGTTGAGGGCTTTATACGGGGTTAAATATATACTTGCATCTTTGTTTTGAGTTTGAAGTTTAGTGGAAGGGAAAGATTTCTCAATGATTGAAAGATATTTGAAAGTTGTCAGTTTGGGATACACAATGTCATTTTATCTTTTGAGTACAGGGGAATATGGAAGTAATAAACACTTTTTGAGCGATCTAATATTTTAATTTTGGGGCGGTGGGAATGAAGGAAATGCATTTTCACTGACATGCACCGACCAAGTTTGCGGCAATTCTCCATTAACTCATCAACCTCTTTCTCATACTGAGGACTTTTGTGGTTGGCTTTAAATACGCTTTCGTCAATAACACTTGCCTGCTTTTTAAAACTTTTTTCGAAGGTCATAATAGTTTTTCCAACTGATTTAGAATCATGTCTGCATGATGAATTTAAGAATATAGTTAGTTTTCTTTGGTCGTATCTGGTTTCTAAGATATGCTCAATTTATATTAGAACGTATATTCCAAAATAGCGCTATCATCCAACCCTTTATTACTCCTGTTTTGTCACATCTAGTGATGAGTAACCATACATAACCTATTTTATTCATCTTTGAAGCCTCTTTACTGGTCTACTGTAACAACATTGCTGAACTGCTCAAGTTAATGGAGACTTTTCATTGACTCATCTAACAGAAAGCTCAAGGCAATTAGTTTTCCTTGATCTCTGTTTCACACTCAGCTGCAATGGAAGAAATCTGCAACATAATGGACCGTCTGTTGTCTACTCTCAAATACTAGGAACACAAATGGCTGATCTGTGGACATCTTAAAGTTGCTGGACTCATCCTAGGCCTTCAGGGTGGATACACAAAGTATCCATGCTTTATGTGCTTGTGGGACAGTCGGGCTGACGACTAGCATTATGTCAGACAAGATTGGCCGTCAAAACAAGGATTAGAAATCGGTTCACACAACTTTCTGTCACGACCTCTGGTTGAACAGAGCAAGATATTGCTTTTACCTCTGCACATCAAACTGGGTTTGCTGAAGAACTTTGTCAATGTAATGGACAAGGGAAGGTAGAGGATTTACTTTGCTGCGTAAGAAGTTTCCACGAGTCAGTATGAAAAAACTGAAGGCAGATATATTTGATGGTCCTCAAATAAGGGAGCTCATCAAGGACCCCAGTTTTGATGAAGCATAGAATCCTGCTGAAATCTTTGCCTGGTTGTCCCTTAAGTCAGTCATTGCAAACTTCCTTGGCAACCACAGTGGTTCTCAGTATGAGAAATCATGAGAGGGGGGAATGGAGAATTTCCGCAAACTTGGTGCGCGCATGTCAGTGAAAATGCATTTCTTTGGGTCCCACCTGGACTATTTTTTCAAGAATTGTGGAGACTTCAGTGAAGAACAAGGTAAGCGCTTTCACCAAGATATCCGTCTGATGAGGCACGCTACCAAGGGCGCTGGGATGTCAACTTTCTGGCTGACTACTACTGGTGCCTGAAAAGGGAGTTGGTATCTACTAGGAACAATTAGAAGTCCCTGAAGAGACCATTAATCCACGAGTAGCTTTTTTGTATGTTGTACTCTTTTTGGTAGCAATTAGAACATCCTGTAAACCTTGTGTGTATAAATCAGTTCAAAATTTACTATTGTGTCTACATTCGCCTACAAATAGATCGGAATATAGGATACGCTGTGCGGTAGGTTATTCCAAGTTTGTGTGATTTTAAAACTGAAAAACCTTAGGACTACAGCCGAATTGAATTGCTTATTTATCAAAATGAAACAATTTTGGCTTGTGTTGTCTCTATCGTCCATCTCGAATAGGAGTCAATAATTATTTATTTCTAAGTCCAGGAATTAGTTTGGTAGCCATACTTCGCACTCTTTCTTACCACCCTATATCTTTTTAACGTAAATATACTAAAATTGCACTTCATATTTGGAGTGAGGTCGGACTAGCAATTAAAAGTGAAATTACGGACATTTTTCCCAGCATTCGGGTCGCTTTCTTAGAAGATTCGACTCATTGCTTTGACACTGAGGTCCTATGAAATAATAAAAAACAAGTCCCTTTCTAAGTTAACAGATTCGATAATTTGGTGCATGCCCTTGCATTTACGTATGCTAAAGTTCATCTGCCATTTATCACCCCACTCAATTATTTTATCAAGGTCTTTCTGCATTTCCTAGACATTGTATCTAGAAGGGGCTCTACTTACTAGTTTTTGTCATATGTAAATTTTGAAATCCTACTAATCAATCCATTAATTTTTCGTTACAAACATTACATAATATTATGCCCAGGAATGACCCCTGAAATACTTAGGGATACAACAACCCGCTATAATTGACTTGAGAGCCAGTTCTCTATCCATTTAAGTACTTTTGTTCTTACTCCGTTGGCTTTAATTTTCATTAAGAACCTCTCATGTGGAACGTTATCAAACGCTTCTGGAAGTCTGGGCAAATTATGTCCAATGCTTTGGTTTCGTCGTAAATGGAAATAACTTTTGGAAAAAAAATCTAGTAGATTTGTTAAATACGAACGTCCTATACAAAATCCATGTTGTGTCCAAGATTAAGTTATTTGTCTCCAGATGACTTGTGGCGCCCAATTGCAAGGTGGCGTAGAGCCAACAAGGAACCTCACAAATGAACAACCCGTTGGTCCTGTGAAATCTTGAAATTGGGCACACAAATCGAACAATGGACAATATGCCATCTTTTAGCAATTAACTAATGTAAAACAAAGCAAATACTAGTAAATAATGTCAAATCGCAATTTAATATGTATCAATGCAAAGCAGAATATTTTGTAATGATGCAAGTGAAATTATTGTGTTCCCACGCGAATTTAGAAACACACACATTACTGGCTATAGAGCTAACGGAGACAGTGGAAAACAGCTCTGCACACATAGAGCGGAATCTGATTTGACCCGCCAGAGGTTACATGATGTCGGCTTGATAAGCACGGTCAGGTGTCCAAGTGCAAATAATCTTTTGGTGCACGCGTAATTAGACTGAACATGCACACACCTTTGACTCCGCCCAACAGTCTTAGTAGAGAACACAAGCACATACCTTTGACCTGATAAGCTCCGCCCGCGTATAAATAGACGCAGAAAAACATTCTAATTATTATATTAGTAGCGTTATTATTATTAACATCACCAGTCCGTACCTCGTCCTCAATCTGCTCGTCCATAGTCCCAACAATCTGACGCAGAAGGAGACTTACAATAAACACTGAACATTAACACTGACAGTCAGCCAAAGACGTGAGCGCACAAACGAACCACGGAAAACAATTATTTCACTTGCCTGAATTAAGGTAGCTCTAAGCCAAGATTAAAGCCTACAAAACCGCCATTTTCTTCCGAGTCTTTCCTTCTGTCAAGCAATAACCAGGTTACCATTCGAGCCCAGCCTACAAGCGGATTACCCAAAGGAACACTTTGGAGTCAGATCAAACTCGACTGTAAGGCCGCCTTAGCCCGACACCCATAAACTGGCAACCCATCGTCACCCCCAAAATGGTGACCATTCCTATAGACTCACCTATCTATCTCTAATTATCGATTCTAAGGGCTTCCCAAT
Organism: Ceratothoa steindachneri; assembly: GCA_963969495.1. Classification (NCBI taxonomy): domain Eukaryota; kingdom Metazoa; phylum Arthropoda; class Malacostraca; order Isopoda; family Cymothoidae; genus Ceratothoa; species Ceratothoa steindachneri. The sequence goes on along the minus strand of OZ018318.1, from coordinate 137,822,808 downwards.
TACTGAAGTTAGGCTGATGGGAAGGAAATTTGTAGGGTCAGATTTATCCTTTTTTTTAATATTGGCGTAACATTAACACTTTTAAAGTCTAGTAGTACTGTTCCATCCTCGACACATCGGTTAAAAATCTGCAGAGCAGCTTTACTAATTTACCTTTTAATTCTTTAAGGCGGGTTTGGTGCACCCTTTCGAGCCGGGAAGGCTTCGATTGTTTCATCCTGCTTATGTAGTAGTTTCCTCTTTATTTACTCGCGTGTCGGATATAACCATGATTTCCAAAATTCATTTCCACGTCTAGTGTTGGTAATTGTGACAAATGTTCGACAGTTTAGACGCGTATGAAGAGCTCATTTAATATATTAACACTTTATTGCTGGTCATAAAGCCCTATTTACTTTTCATGATACCTACTGTTTCCCTTATGGCTTTCGACTGTTCAGGTAACTATAAAAGAGTTTTGGTTCGTGTTTTGAATTTAGTGGCAGATTTATTTCATAATTTTTCTTACTTTCGTTTTGTTGTTTTGAAGTTTGGATAATTTTTTTCACTAATAACACTGGTCAACATATCTTTTCGAAATCTCAGTTGCATAATACATGTTTACTCATTCTTACTGTTTTTGACCTGCTAAATTCAAATCTGAAAACGGTTCAGCTCTACATGCTCTCGTTTTCATGCAATTTTAAGGTTTTCATTTTAGCTGTTTGTGGTCAAATTAATTACTTACACGTTTATGTTATCAACAGAGAGATTAAAATTGCTTTGTTTTTCTTTCAGATCTGATCATAGCTACAAGGAGACGTTAAAGTGTGAACAAGCCGGACGCTTTCTGTCATATTTGTGGAAACTTCACCCTTATTCGTCAAAGGTGTAATATAAAATCATTTGTGAGGCGTGCTTATAAAGCGTACTTTGGACTTACTCCTGGCGACCAAGACAAGAAATGGGCCTCACATACTGTGTGTTATAACTGCGAGGAAATGCTGCGTGACTGGACAAAAGGAAAACGTAGGGGGTTTATCTTTCGGAATTCCCATGACCTGACGAGAACCGACGGACCTCACAACTGACTGCTATTATTGTCTGGTCAATAAAAAGGGCAGTGTTAAAAAAAAACAGAGACAAAAAAATCTCATATCATAGTATCCCCTCAGCAATCCGACCTACTCTGCACTCTGATGAGCTCCCAATAGCAGTTTTTAGAGGATTTCATCCCTCCGAAGATGCGGGTAGTGACCAGAAGCAAGAGACTGCTCATAAAAGTCAAGAAATACTTTCAGAATCCGGCGATCCTTCTTATGAGACTCCAGACTCATTAACTCCTCAACAGTTCAGCCAGCCAGAGCTGAATGACCTTGTGCGTGATTTGGGTCTCTCCAAAATTTCGGCTGAAGTGTTAGCCTTCAGGTTGCAAGAAAAGAATTAGCTGAGCCATACAAAAAAAGTTTCATACTTCCGAAATCGGGAGCAGGTTTTTGTACCATTTTTTACAGAGGAGAATAACTTGGTTTATTATCATAATATCTCAGGTCTTCTCCAGGAATTAGGGATGCCAGTATACAATTCAAATGACTGGTGATTATTTCTAGATAGTTCTAAGCGCAGTTTGAAGTGTGTTCTACTTCATAATGGCAATGTCTATGCATCTGCTCCAATTGGATATTCTGTGTATTCACGAGAGGAACATAATGACATTAAAACTGTGATTGATCTACTAAAATACCACGAGCACAACTGGACAATTTTTGTGGACCTCAAAATGGTTGATTTCCTCCTAAGTCAACAAAGAGGATTTACAAAGTATCCCTGCTATCTTTGCATGCGGGATAGCCGAGCTCGAGAACAACACTGGTACCAAAAGGAATGGTCCAAACGTGAGACTCTGGAAGCATATATGTATGCCAAATATTATCAACGATCATATGGTCAGTTGAGAAAAGATCATTTTTCCTCCACTCCATATCAAGCTTGGTTTAATGAAGCAGTTTGTCATGGCGTTGAATACTGACAGTGAATGCTTCCAACACATATATTTTGTGCTTCCTGGTTTTTCCTTCGAGAAGATCAAGGCAGGTCTTTTTGATATACCACAGAATCGTGCCCTAGTACGTGATCAAGAATTTTTCAGGAAGATGAACGACAAGGAAAGGACTGCCTGGCTTTCATTTGTGGTGGTGATATCAAACTTTCTCGGTAATAAAAGGCTGACAACTATGAAACTTTCGTAGCTAATATGTTGTCATCTTTTCGCGATCTTGGATGTAACATGAGTGCGAAACTTCATTACCTGTACAGTCATCTTGATAGATTCCCTGAGAATCTAGGAGCAGCAAGTGACGAGCAAGGCGAGCGGTTCCATCAGGACCTCAAAACCATGGAAGAGCGTTACCAAGGAAGATGGGACAAACATATGATAGCATATTATTGATATAACATTAAACGAGAATGCCCTGAGACAGTCCACAAGCGCAAGAGCTACAAGTGGAAATTCATGCCTGAGTAGACTGCAATTGAACTTTGCCTCCTCATAGTAACAAATGTCTTGTCTACCAATCAGTTTTATATAAAGTATAACCATTGTTTATTTGTGAAAGTATTTCAAATCGTGATATTGAATAAATTTATACTATCTTGCATTTTCTTTTTTATTACCCAGCTATATTAAAGAGTTTTATAACATATTTTTCATCACATATTTTTCCTGATAGACTACGACGTCAATGTGATGATGACGAAATTTTGAGATTTTCAAATACCTCGATTGCAAAAAAAAGTAGAGCACTGAGGAAAAAACTAACTTCAGATGTGAAATCAGCGTAAGAAATTAGGTAATACCAAGTGCTTGATATCGATGCAACAAAAACTTTGTTGACCAGTGTAATCTAATGAGCTCTCTTTGACTTACTATACCTTCTTCGCTCGTATTTAACTAACCCGCAATCTAGAGTGAGTACTAGTTGCTGTAATTCTGAATGCATATCCTGAACGTTCCTATTATGAAAACAATCTTACCAGCTTCTCCCTCTCGAAGAGCATCGAAATTGAAATTCCCCAAACATAGCATTAATTTTATGCTCTCATTTGCATTCACGCTTGAATTTATTTCAAACTTAATTACATTATGGTCACTCTTCGTTAGCGGTTCACCAACACGAACGTTTCCTACTAAGTTCTGTTCAGTGGGGATAATTAAGTCTAGTAAGTTTTGGTCCCGCTTAGGTTCTTCAACCATTTGAAAAAAAAAATCCTGAATAAAATTGAACAATGTTTCCCTCTCCGTATTGAAATCCCTGCAAATTATAACTTCTCCTTCCCCGAAAATAATGAAAGGCACTCAAAGAGGCGCACATCATCACTTTCATTTTCACTGGTGGCCTACAAAATATAATTATTATTTTTTAGTAGACTCGAACTTTGCGATCACTACTTCACTTCTCATATGAACGGTGACCACGTCTATGATTGTTGCATTTAGTTCTTCTCTTAAGTAAATCAGCACCCCCTCCCCGAATTTTTTTGTATTCCTCGATACTAAATTCCCCAATAAAGTCCCTATTACCTTTTCCAACAACTCTTTGTGATTGATATTATATTGTATTTTTCTCTATTGTATTTCTCTCATTAAATTCGGGAACCTTATTTCTTAAATTTCGAGCATTTCTGCTAATGCATTTTACTTTACCTTTTAAATAGAAGTTTTCCATTCTAGATTGCCTTGGGCGTTTCCTAGCTAATAAAGTTAATTGCTGCCGCTTAAAACCCGGTTTATTGCCCTGTTGGATAGGCCGCCAGGGTCACCCTGCCCATGTATCTCTCAAACAGCCGTGGCGGGCCTCCCCAATTTGGTTCAAGCTAATTACGTCTTTTAAACTAGTTTGATATCTTTAAATTTTACCCACAAAGAAACGGAGTTAACTCCCATTGCCAGACAAAGTCTATTAAGGCACTCATTGTTGTAGATCGTCTTTGATTGCATTCTTATACTAACCTAAATTTAGGGAATAATACCAATTATGGCTATATTCTTTGTCTTAGCTTTCGCTGAGATATTAGGTCTCGAAAAAAATGCAATCTGTTCTGAGGTTGAGTCAAACCTATGAATATCGTCACCACCCACTGACCATCGTTAGTTAGTCAACGCCAATCCTTCCATGATACTGGGAGGATCCCCGACGGGATAATGAAATCTATTAAGGGCAGTATGACAATCGCTGGTCGGCCCGAGGGCCCCAGGGGCCGGTCCTCTTTTGGGGAGAGGTGCCAGGAAGTATTATGTTTTTGACAACTCTCAGCATGTATCATATGTTATCTATTGAATTACTTGCGCTTTCTATATGGCCGTCTCCCAAACAGATTGAACGCCGTTTTCGCGGATTTCGTGCAGTAAATTGATTATAATTTTTTACTAATGATTCTTCGACCAGGATCGTTTCCGATTCGTTATGAAGAATTTAATTCTCAAATGCGTTACGATACTAGATCTCAAAGTGTGGTGTCCTATTTGGTCGAGCTCCGTTTATAACCAGGCTGAATTCCTAGTTATCCCTTGAAAATGACTAATATACTATTTTGTTCTCTTAATACAGCTTGCAAACTTCGTTTTACAACCTCATTCGATTTACTTGCAGTTCCGTGGGACCTTTCACCGCCCCGAGATTTCGCGTGCATTCCATCGCATAAATTATTTATCTTCTCTTTGGAAGCAGTGGAGTTATAGAACATCCCTCTAAGCTTCAGTCGCATTTCATTCACTGCATTTCGAATTTTAACATTAAAAGCTTGATTTAGCATGCAAAACTGGCATATTGTATTTCCATTGTCGCATGTTTATGCGTTAATTTCCTTATTATGTGTATGTAATTCATCAAATACGAGCCGCTATTTACAGGATCCCAGGAGATGATGTGGGAAATTTAATCAATAAAATAAACTACGTCAAACACAAACTGCTTTATAATTGGTAACTATTATAAATCACGCGTCAGGTTTTTTTCTTTTTAATTTACCGTGTAGATGGTATAGACCGACCGGGGTCGGTATTTTGTCGGGGCCGGAGCCACTAATATTTGGCCGGGGCTGGGGTGATTAATATTTGGCTGGGGCAGGGGTTAGCCGGGGCCAAGGCCCCTGTAATGAACGGTTTATGAACTATGACGATAAATTGTGGTCTGCTAATAAAAAAAAACAGAGCTGAAAACAGCAGTTTATTTATACGAATTGTTTGCTATTAAAAAAAACAAACTTCGAGTATGTCATTTTATTTACCCAAATTGGTCTATTAAAAACGCAAGTTTGAACTATGTCACTTTATGCACACGAATTGATCTGGTCTTAAAAACACGAGTTTACCTATGTCACTTTATGTACATAGATTTGTCTACTGTTAAAACACAAGTTTAAACTACGTTACCTTATGCACAAGAATTGGTCTCCCAGAAAAATGTCAGCTAAAATTACACGAATTTGTCTGTTGTAAAAATGGGATGATAAAATACTTCACTTTATTTGCACAACTTGGTTTGCCATTAAAAAGGCTGGCTTAAACTACGTCATCTTATGTAGTCGAATTACTCGTAGTCTGTTATTAAAAACGGGAACTTAAATTACGTAACTATGTGTACACGATTTAATCTTCTCTTATTAACGAAAGGATAAACTACGTAATTGTATCTATATATAGTGCTCTAAAGTTAAAATGTGAACTTTAATTAAGCTACTATATGTAACCAAATTGATGTGCGATCAAAAAACATTTTAAAAATAGGCACTTTGAGCAACCTCATTTTAAGAATGGGTAGCTCGAACAACCTCATTTCAAAAATAGGCCCCTCGAGCAACCTCATTTCAAAATAGGCATCTCGAACAATCTCATTTAGGATAATAGACACCTGGAGTAACCTCAATTCAAGAATAAGAACCTCGTTTATGGATAGTTCAAAATGAGGCACCTCAGGGGCCTTATCTTGAATTGGTCCGAAAAGTCAATCACTAGAAGATAAGCCACCTCAAGCTTTCGTGAAGAGGGTTTATCTTAGGTTTCCAATTCAAGTTAAATTATGGTAGTTTAATCTAACCTAACCAGAGCCCTTGTTTATGGTGAGAGAGTTTTAGGTTAGAAAAAAAAATCAATTATCTAACAACCTTAAACATTAACAAATAGCGTACTCATCCAAACATCGTCGATTAAAATGCAGATGCGTGAACATTCTAACCCAAACTACAAAACGCAATGCGCTTTCGTCTAATGAAATCGATAAACCAAAACAACCTAATTTAACCTACGAAAAAACAAGAACAATTTTCATCTTTTAAAAAAACTAATAAACACAAATCACCTGTCCTAAACTAAGAAACAGCTGACACCAGGTGAGAAAAGTTGTGTTGTGGCTTTTCTTCTGTTGAAAAAATAGGGTGGTTTATGTTTAGGTGAATAGATATGTCTATGACTACCGCAGCAATAGTTTTATGTTTGGGGATGACCTTAATCGGAAGTCGCCAAACACAAACGAAGAAAGGGACCATTTGAAAAGTTAAGTCCCGGTAAAAACCATCGGATCGGAGATTCCAAATGTTGATCAACAAGTTGTTAATTTTCATTTCAAGGCTTTCATACTCATGCATCACCTTTAGTGAACAGATGTACTACTACCACATACTCCACAAGCCAAGTTTCAGATAAGGGACGCGTACATACATGAATTAAGGCCACCTGAAGAAACGGTCGTATTGTAGAGAAACAATGAATGATGCTAATTGTCTGTGAGAATGTAAGAAATTAAGGAACCTGAGTGATAAATAACTAATTCTTAAATTTATTCACTTTAGAGCACCTCCACTTCCATTCGCTACGTCTTACGATAATAAGAATAGCTTCTTATAACACACACTTAACTCGCTTTTGCGACCGAAGGGATTCCACTCTTTCAATCGCACCCTAAAGGCCTACCAATATAAGTCAAATAAAGCAAGAGTACTCACACACCCCACTTCACGCGAGTCTAGGGTAGGATTCATGCGAGACGTTCTGCAGTATGTGTAAGGGCTAAGGCGTCATCTCATTGTGGACCTGGGTATTTATTTTTTTCACCAATAATAACTAACAAACGAATTTTCCCAAAATGCACTATCAAATTCGCCCTAAATTACATATTTTTTATTATTTATCAAAATCTGCCGATAGTCAGCAGAAGTAACTTGCACCCTTCCCACCCCAAAATTGGGCGATTTGCAGTGATTTAAATCAACACAAAGTGAAAACAAACGAGGGTGCATCTTTGCTAGAAAGTTTTTAAAAAGCAGATAGGAAAGAAATGTGAGGATATAGGAAGTGAATAGGTGTTGCCTCTGCAGATATAGCTAAATTTGACTACAATTGTCCTCACTGTAAAACAATATAAAGAGACCAAGAGCTTTGTATCAAGGAAGGGATGTGGCTGAAAACGCCTTTAAACACCTACAGAAGACAGATATATCATTTGGGTTTTCCTACAGAATCGAAAACAAACATCTGAACTTGCTAGAAAGTTCAGTGAATCTTGAAATTCAAAATTATCACACAAAACAGGTAGAAGAAGACTTAAAAATTAAGGTCTAAAAGAATGCAAGGCTAGAAAGAAGCCATGGATATCTAAGGTCAACAGAAAAAAACCCTGGCTTTCTTGGGCCAAAAAACACAATAATTGGACATGGACAATGGTTTAAATTTATCTGGTCAGATGAAATTAATTATCATGTATGTAAGAAAGACTATTATATTATTATTTTACAATGCAATTTATGTAATTTTATTTAAATATATCTTTGAAGAAAATTATTTACAAATTTAACCTTTTGTAACAATTTCGCAGATTTTCAGCACTAGTGAGGCTATCTTTGTGAGACCAACTGTAAAGCATGGAGGTGATTTTATCATGGTATGGGGCTGCATATCTTCATTAGGGCCAGGTGAAATGTTTGTATGCCAAGAAAGAATGAACTTCACAACCTATACCACCATGTTGCCACACGTTTTAGAACCATCTATCCAGAAATTGCATCCCGCAACACCAAGAAATGAAGTTATATTTCAGAAGGACAATGTCCCACCTCATGCCATACGTCCATTCAGACCAAAACTTGGCTTGTACAAGTGGGGATCATTCCTTTGGAGTGGCCACCGCAGAGCCCAGACTTAAATCCAATCGAACACTTATGGGAGTGTTTGGAAAAACAATAAGAACTACCATAAGTACAAATAAAACAGAACTGTAGGAAAAATTAAAAGATGAATGGGGCAAAGATAGAGGCAGAAACATGTGAAATCCATGATACTAAGAATTATGGCTGCAATTAAAGCAAAAAGGTATACAACTAAGTGTTCATTTACCATAAATGTCTAATTGTTTTACACTTTTGGTCAAGGGTACATATAAATTTATTTTGGCGACATGTGTTTGTTTAGACAATGTGACCCTTTCTTACATATTAATCAATATCAGTAAATCAAATGTGATAATAATGACTGAACTCATCATCTTTACTTAAAATCTATGTAATTTCATCACCATCAGTTCTATTACCTCGTCGTCAAACCCTGATTCAGGCATCCTCATCCAACCATCGTACCAAGTGGTTTAAAACTGACAGGTTCTCATTTTAGTCTCACCCATAAGCACCTTAGAATCTCACAAACACAGCTCCCATTACCGCTCCGGATACCTCACTTCGATTTAACCTTCGCCCTCGGGACACCTAGACCTCCTTGGGGCCCTCCTCCTAATCTTGCTCGCCACGAACAACAGGTCCGGCGACATATCTTTAAACCAAGCTACTACAACATCAAACCAAGCCACTGCAGTATGAAACCAAGCCACGGCACCATCAAACTAAGTCACTGCAAAATTAAATCAAGTTACTGCAAAATTAAATCAAGTTACTGCAGCATCAAACCTAGCTACTGTAACATCAAACCATTTGTGTCAACGAATAATACATTTGCGCTTAGTAATTGTTCTTTGTTGGCAACAAAAAAATATTTTCTGTTGTTGTTTGGTCGTGACACCCAAGTTAATTCATATAGTAAATTATTTCCTTTTTATATAAGATAAAGGCTTATTTATTTTTAAAATATTAATTAGGTAAAAATGGGTGGGTGCAGTGAGTTGAAAGATAGGTGGATGACTGAGGGTGAGCGTGAATCTTGTGGTGTTTGTGCTGAATATGGAATGGTAGGAGTAAGGACTGCTTGTGTTGTGTGTGCTGCCAAAGTGTGTCTTGGAATTAGAAAGGGAAAGAGCGCGGGATTTAGAAAGAATAACTATGTTTGAGAAGTTGGTCACTGAGCTTACGAGGAATCTCAGCACTAGGTCCAAGGGGAGTTCTGGGGATCGTAAGTTTAACTCATTTACATTATTAGCTAGGACTAGGGCTAGTGGAGAGAGTAGAGAGTGGAGGGTGGGAAGGTCAATGGATGGATTGCACTTGAGTCGCAACGGTGTGAAAGAGTTAAGTGATTGTCTCGAGGGGAGTATAGGTATGGGCTGTCATGGTGGGTAGGATGAGGAAGGTAGGGGTGAGTGCATTCAGATAAATTTAGAGAGCAACAGGTAGGGAAATAAGCGGAGGACTAGGAAGGTAGAGAGTAGTAAAGATAAGACCATAAAGAATGATACATTGAAAATATACTACAAAAACAGTAAGAGCATAGGAAATAAGATAGATTTGTTAAGAAGGTTAGTGAGTATGTAGAATTTTGATGATATTCCGATAACAGAGTCATGGCTTGATTAACAGGAAAGAACTTTAAACCTGAGGTCGAGATGGATGGTTATAATATGTTTCGTACAGATAGGAATAAGAGGAAAGGAGGAGGGGTGATTATTTATATTAGAGATAATCTCAAGTGTAGTGAAAACACTACAATTAAAGGAGATACTAACATCGACTCTTTATGGTTAGCCGTTAAGGAGGGAAAGAATAAACTTGTCATAGGATTATTATATAGACTACCAGATGTTAGTAAGGAAAATTTGTGTCCTCTTGGCAGGAGATAGAATGTTCACGGAGAAATAACATGTGCGTTTAATGGGTAATTTTATTTACATAAATATAGACTGGGAAGCTCTTTCGTGTGACCAGGAGGCTAAGGAGTTTCTGAATATGGGGCAGGATAATTTTCTTGGACAGGTTGTAAACCAACCCACTGGGGGTGATAATATCTTGGATTGAGTTCTAATAAATAGGGAATAGGGTAATAGTAATACAGATATTGGGTGATACTTGAGAAGTAACGACCAAAACCTTTGACAAAGAAGAACTTTTTGTTATTAAAAGGACGAATTGTCCATAAAATACGATTCCAACTCTGCCCCCTCTATGAAAGCCTTAAGTTTTGAGCACTTCTTAATTTTGTTTTCTTAAAAACGAGGACATACCCGTACTTGCTATTTTTGTAGATATTTAGAGCTAATAAATTTGGTATTTTTTTATATAATATCAATTTTTCCTCTCCTTAAGCTCGTGTACACCGATCGAATTGAATGTGGAGTTATGTGAGCCTAATTATCTTACTGTTGCTTTTAAATAGATTTGCTAATGCGCATCATAAACAGTCATTTCATGCATATTTTATTGTGCACGCCCGAACGTGGATTTGGGCCGAGTGTTCGTTTCATTTTATTCTATCTTTCAGGTCTTTATTATGTTCTCTCGTCCTTTTTCTTCCACTCAGTTTCATTTATTTCATCCACGCTTGCCGTTCCTCTGTTTATAACGGACTCTGTCTATCTTCATTATGTTAGTTCGGTTTTCTAATATTCCAACTTGAGCTTAAACCGACCAAACATTAATGCTTCGAATAAATCTCAAAAGATGATCGTCACCAAAAATTTAAAATGAATATGAAGTCGAAATCTATTCAAATTAGGGAATAGAGAATTTTATTACGGTTCTTTTTTCACAGTTGTCTCAGCAGACATATTCTACTGATCCCTAATCTCTGCTCTCATAATTCAATGTGTTGACTTCTTTCTCATCCGGAATTATTCATGTTATTAATTGTTACCAGTTTCTGAGTCATTCAAATTGTTGTTATACTGAATCTTCCTGCATATAAAGCTATTAAAGAAGGTATAGTCTTTGGTATGAAGCCCACTAACCAGGATTCGTCAGTTACCATTTAATCGATCCACACCGCATGAGGCTTGCGCACGCCTAATAATCATGTTAATCGCGAGGAAAATTCTTTCTTTTAGGATCTTGGATCTAGTTGACACTAGCTTATGCCAGAAATCCTATGTTCTATTCTGAAACTTAAGAGCTCCCTCTTTCCTACTTCTCATCTCATTCTTCTAGCTCAAGGGTTATATATATATATATATATATATATATATATATATATATATATATATATATATATATATATATATATATATATATATATATATATATTATATATAAATATATATATTATATATATAAATATATATATATATATATATATCAATATCCTATGGCACCCACGGGATGGTTAGCTTTCCTAATTCTTTCCTCAAACTCATTTTTTAAATAACCATCTCTTGATACAATTGTACCCAAGTACTTAAAATTTTATACTTCATTAACATCCTGATCATTTTTTTGCACACTATCGGGTTTTCCATATTCATGTTTATTATTTCCGTTTTCGCACAATTTAATGTTAATCCTATCTTTTTTCCTTCTCTATCTAAACAATCTATTACAGTTTGCATATCTTCACAGCTCTCCGCAATTAAAACAATATCATCTACGTAATCCAAATCGACCAACTTCATAACTCTCTTCCATAATATTCCAGTATCATTTTTTCTTATGACCTTCTTCATTACAAAGTCAATAATCAAAATAAACAGGAATGGAGAAAGAATTCCACCCTGAATTACTCCGATTTAACTTCAAAACTTTCACTCAAACTCCTATCTACCAATGCTTGGCAGAAGGTATCTTCATGCACACTTTTGACTATGTCAACAAACTTCTGGGGTTCCATAGTGTCTCATTATTATAAATAGAGCGGCACGTTTTACGCTGTTAAAAGTGTTTTAAAATCCACGAAACACAGACACAGTGGCATTTTCTTTTCGTTAGCTTGTTGCATCAGGTGTCTTACAATAAAGATTTAGTCATTGCATCTACGCTGTTTTTTAAATCCTGCCTGCTCATCTCTCAAGATCTTATCGACCTCTGACTCCATTATATTCAAAAGAATCTCACTAATTTGTTTTAAATAATAGGCGACAATGTAATAATACTTCTCCAATTTCCCCAATCAATCAGATCTCCCCTTTTTAAAATTTTTATAATCATCCCTTTTTTCCACACTTCATTGAAAAACTTAACTAAAACCTTCGGCATCTCAACATCTTCAACTTTAAACATCTCTGGAGGTAGCTCTTCAATTCCTAGAGCTTTATTATTCTTCAAATCTTGTATTGCCTTCTCGACTTCATCCAGTCGTATTTCTCCGGTACCTATATTTAATTCATGATATGCTAGTAAAGTTGATCTTCATCAGGTGGGATTGGTCTATTTAATACAGCTTTAAAATGCTCTTTCCAGAGTCTTTCGTAAGTACTTCACCTTCTCTACTTTTAATCGGTATCGCTTTATTATTTTTCTTCTTTCCAGCAAGTTCCTTGATTTTCCTATAAGCAAGTCTCGTACTTTTTCCATAATGCTTATTCAACTATATACCAGTTGTTTCAGCTAAGACATCAACAAATTTCCTTATATCACACCTTGACAATCTTTTAACTTCTATAGTTAGGCTACTGTACTCTGCCCTCGCCAATGCCGAGTCTGAATTATCGCTTCTCTCCTCTTCTCTTTTTTATCATATCCCAACATTTACCTGTCATCCACATCTTCTTTCTCGTTCTCTTTCTGACAATGATGGGATTTTTTGCAGCTTCTTCAAAAGCACTTCACTTCTAAAAACCGATTTCTACACTCCATTTTGAACTCAATCTTTGCCTTTGTATCCGTACTTAATTTATATATATATATATATATATATATATATATATATATATATATATATATATATATATATATCTATATATATATATATATATCTATATATATATATATATATATATATATATATATATATATATATATATATATATATATATATATACATGATGAAAGTAAATATTACCTTTCGGACATTACGTACAAATCCTAGGTACTGTATTTCGATTCAAAATAGAAATAAAGTTACAAAATAATAGGTCGGCCCATGAAGTTAGATGATTTCAGATGAATCTTATTTAATCTAGTATGTAAAACGTTTTGCGCAATACTGTGTCTAATCGTCTATTTATCAATTTGAATCCATTATTTCGAGTGATGGCCTCATTTTTATACTTAAAAAGTGATTCAAACTCAACATTTGTATAATCATTAATAATTTTGAAAACTTCCACGGAATCGTCTATTTTCAAGAATAACAATTTTAAAGTTTTTTCATCTCTGTTCATAGGAGTTATGTCTAAACTTGTAAATCATTTATGTAGCTCTACTCTGAATTCTCTCCGAAGTTTGGATATCCTTACGCAAGTATGGGGAGGACCAAATTTGAACTGTGTACTCCATCTGAGATCTGACTAATGCTTTCTATAGGGGAAGGACGATTTTTTTACATTTAAACGCAAAGTTTCTAGCTATATATGCAATAAATCTATTTGCCTATTTTTTTCTAACGAAAAAAAAGATCCTAACTTGGTAGACAAATATATAAAATGCCAGAAGGAGAATAAATATATAGTTGGCATGAAAACCGAGAATGGAGGGAATGGGGGGGGGGGAAGCAAAGAAATAAAAGTACTTATAGATGAAGAGTAAAAGTTAGTTGATTATTGAATATATGTGATCAGAAAGGGGAAAGAAGTCAAGTCACAAATGACTTGACCTAATTAGAAATATATTGCTGGTATAATGAGTAAAGATTAGCAATGATTTATTTACCTTTCTTAAAAAACGCTCTTGATCGAGGTAAGACATAAAAGCTTCGTATGCTGATTGTAGTTCGGAGTTCATCGTAGTGATATCGGAGTTAGGAGGCAAAGTTGAGGTGGATGACATCGTTTCACCGTTATTGACCTCTTTTGACCCATTCATGGAGTTAATTTTTGTTTCTGCCTTGTGCGAGGCAGGAGAGAAAGTCTTCGCATCCACTATCCCACGACCAAGTCCATCCCATTTCTAATAACGGATGTTAAAAATAATTTTGGGCCGCGGAAAAACCAACTCTGTCATTCTAAACATTCATAAAAAGTAAAAGAAAACTGAGGATGAAACGTCGCCCGTAATAAGCGTTAGGGGCGTTTAAAACAACCCCGCTCAACCGAATGCTATTGTATATGTCAAGTGTATAGGGATAGGAGCGCGCTTGGGCCCTTCAGCCCACACATAATCCCTAACTGGACGATGATACATTACATAGTAACCCACTGTTATAAAGGGGTATTGACGTACACAAAATAATGGGTGGCTCTGTGCTTTATAGGGCTTATGTGTGTGGGGGGGGGGAGTTTTAATGACGTTTGATGTATCCCCTCCTCACCCATTGTAGGAAAGTAGTTGCAGTTAATAAAGTTGAAGTGAAATAACATTCATGTTAGGTAAATAATAATAATAAATTAAGAAAAAAAAAACCCGATTAGTCTGATTTTCAGGCAACGTGCATCTCTGCCAGTTTAGTTTATCACTTCACCACTACTTATCTAACCATAGTAATGTTTGGCCTTTCCTATTTTTCGGGTGGTGATGGATAAGTTCGGTGTGATCTGAGTTTACAGAGATTAGAAAGTGGAAGCGCTTACCTGTGCCTCCGCGATGGGGCCTCGAGAGATAAGAGCCTTGCGAGGAGGGGAAGCCGGTACAATGAAGGGCTCTTCCTTTTGTCCCTGGTGCTCAGAAAATCCAAGGATATCGCGTGCTGTTAGCCGGGAACCAAGCTTCGATTTCTGTGAATGCAAAGACGCCGTGAACTAATAATAATACCCGATAGGGTTTGTAGTGGGTTTTTTTTTACCGATGAACAAAATATGAATGCCATTACTCAAGCCCCTACCTTTCTTGGCATCAGGGCTTGTAGCTGGTTTTCTGTATTGTCTTCGATCGCTGCTTGCCTCTCCAAAGTTTCGAGATCTTCAAGGGAGTACTTCCCGGACAGATGGTCAAGGAAGAGCTGAAGAAGCGCTGCTTCCTGATTATTCTCTCGTTCATGTTGAGTTTGGGTGATCTCTGGTCTAGCAATCTCGTTGTACCAATTAGCTTCATCATAAGCATCGACCGTGGGACCAACTCCGTAGTCATACTCCGACGAGCGCTCCGTCTGCGAAGAAAGGTAAGGCAAGAGGGCGGCAACAGTTTCCTGAAAGAAACAAGGTAAATCCCATTTTTATTCAAATTGATTTAAAATCAATGACGTTTGTCTGAAAGATATAAAGAAGCTTTTGGAACACTCCTGTTTTTGTTTGTCTTTTAATTTATACAAATCTTTCAATTTGTTGCATAAATACGCGCTTAAATAGGTAAGCAAATTTACGATATCAAACTTACTGGATTAATATTTGGCCGACGTGATATATAACCTCGTTGATAAATTGGTTCATGCATAGGAATATCATAGAGATTCGGATATTGAACTGGGATTTGCTGTTGATCTTGCTTCATCATTTCTAGGTACCTAGATATATACTCTTTAATGGTGCTTGGTTCAGAGGAGGCCCTAAGTTTTCCTGGGACAGATCGTGAGAAGGAATGGTATGGAACGCAAAAGATTTCATTTAAAAATGAAAAGTACAGTATTATAAATTGAAAGAGGGTTGATTTCATCTGCAAGGAAAAATAATAGGAAACTATTAGTACTTAATTTTCAAAAAATAAAAAAAATATTACTATTTTCACAATAATTATTAGCACCCCATTGTAGTGCATCATCTGACGAAAAAAAATCCAGTAATATTAATGGTGCAAGTTCTACGACAAATATGAATTTAAAGCAGAGTGAACATAATAGGAATTAAAGGGGGAAATGCATCATTTGATCCACATGCGGATAAAATCAGGATGCATAAAATTCAAACGCAAAACTAAGATTTGTCGAAAAAAGCTACAACTCATTTTTGCGAACACATTATTTTATTAATGAAGCCTTCTGTATTTTCTTACCTTTCCTGAAGTTATTACGGTTATCCTCAAGATATCCGATATTTTACACTGTGAATACTTCTCTCAATCTTTCGAGATAGCAGGATAGAGATTCAATGCTAGTTATGTGAATCCCTTTAAACTCTGTCTATGCGTGCACAGAAGAGCTTCTTTTTATACCAGAGGCTCCGCGCAGCTTGTCACTCCCACGCAGCAGCTCGATTCACATCTTTCTTTCAAGTATTTCAGCAAGGGGATGAATGTGTCGGCGTTTCTGATTGGTTATTGGGCAAGTGCATTATTGATTAGGTACCAATTTCTCCACCACTGAAATTTCCTTTTACAATTGATGAAAGAAGGTTCTCCAATCACAAGTAATTACTTTAAATATTCTCTCTGACGTCACAGGGAGAAAAGAGCTGGGGAAGGCCCTGAGTGAGGGAGTTTAGAGCATATCATTGAATTCGGCAGGAAACATGCTAAAAATAGACGCTCTTTTAGAACTAAATAACTGGAAACAGAAAGGTATAGCCACCCACGTTTCTAGTATCTATTCTTCTTTATGGGAAGGAGGGGGTGGTGGGGGTAGGGGCGTACAACAGAACGACAAAATGTAGAAGTAAAGGTTATCAATTTTTATTTTCCCATTTGTCTTTACCATCCAATAAAATATTTACCGTAAAAGATGAAGCAAATAAAGCGAGATTCATTCATTCTTCTTTCCATTGATATATAGGTATATGCTTTGGAAAGAACATGGGTACATTCATCCCTTAGCTATATATTCTTATTGAGCATCATTACATGGTTCATAGCAAAAATTAATTGGGCACACCTGAATTTATCAACGGATGATTACTTGTTATCTAACCAGAGAAGTAAAATTTGACAATTTTAACCAATTTTAAGAAATGAGGAAAGTCTACATATACCAGTTGGCGTGACGAAAAAAAGTGGTCGATCTATAGGCTCGATTTGAAAGTAGATTTATTTCTTGAGTTACGACATGGCCTGTCCTGGCCTGGTCGGTAGGCACTTGCCCCATTTTGATCTCAGCGACGCCATTCGGGTTTAGTGGTTCGATTTTCATCACCGTTTCCAAATTCTTTTCCTCTACCGTCCTCTCTTGTCTCGTGCATTATAAGTCCTCGCTAAGGTAAATGTTTCTACTTAAAAACAAATGTTCGACATGTCTTTCCTTCTTGGTGCTTAAAGAAGGGAGATGCAGTTACTTGCGAGACAAACATAAAGGGGAATAAAAAGTTTGTGAGTAATCGAGTGAATAAAGTGTGATCAGATGTAAATAACTATCTGAGTGTCAGGATGCACGGGTTGGGTATGGTCTGTGAGCTCGAGCATTATGTGGGTTAAGTTACGATTTGCAAAGGAGAAAGGGGAGGGGGGGTTCTGGAGTATGTACCCTGAATGGATAGAGGTGAAGTTGAGAAAGAGAGGTTCTGTTACCTCTCTCTTGAAACTAGTGGTGAATGGTATTCGGAATGGTTCGCGGATGGTGATAGTAGGTGATATGAATGGATTGATAGATGGCATAGTGAAATTTGAGATAACTGGAGGTCTTGGTACACTGGGAGAGAATGAAAATGGGGAGGTGGCAAGGTTCGGCGCCGAAGGAAACTTATGTGAGAAACACATTTTTAGACAAAGATATGCAAAAATACACACATAGGTTGGGAAAAGGAAAGAGAGGGGGAATAAAATATTTTTAGAGTAGTGTAGTGATAGGCTACTCTAAAAAATCGCAAACTAAAGCAAACAAAGAAAAAACAACAACAAAAACAAACAGCCTTGGTGACTATCTGACATTTTGGAGGAGGCCAGTCTCCCCCAAAACGTTAGGTACTCCATAAGTCTGTACACAAACTCGTCCGGATACAAGGGACAAACGGTGGGGCATGTAGATGAAATACTCGCGATGCTATAGAAGCTTTGGGAACACACGCTCGGCTGCAGACGCATAAACTCGCCTCCACACTCAACCTTCGAACGTCACAGAGCGAAGAATGTCCATTGCGCAGGGAAAAGCGACACTAAGGCTGCAAATATGAGCCTCCCAGGTGAAACATCGGTCGAAAACAAGTCCCAGGGAACTGTGTAAATTCACCGCTTCCAGGCGAACCAAATTTAGTAACCAGTCCGGGTTAAAGTGGAGCCATAGGTGGTGGCAGAAGTGCAACATCTTAGGCTTGACCAAGGAAAACCGAAACCTATGCGCTTTGGCATAGGTCTATTAATTTCCAGTACGCGAAATTCCTCTACATTGACGTCGATGATTTCGCTAATTCTAACCTCAGGAGGCGAGAGAAGTCGTAGCACTGGTGGGGAACGAACTTGATATATAGGCACTGTAAGATTATGATTATCAATTACTCGGTCGTCAGGTAATTCACTATTATTATATTAGTTATTGTCACGGTTGGTGATCACAGGGACTGAATTAATACTAGATAGCCAGAAAATTTTATCACTAAATGAGGGCTCTGGGACACTGGAGCCCTGGCTAATTTCAATAAAACTACCACTTAGATCACTGATATCGACATTATAATTTGAAGAGTTTGCAGAGACTGAAGTAGTAGAAACAGAATTTTTTTTTTAATTTTATGGAGCCCATCTGGCAACTACCCACTCGGGCATAAGTCGCCGAAAAACACGACAGCCTAGAACTAGGCTACTTTGAAGTAAAAATATGAAAACTTAACAATGATATAAATTGGAAAAACTTAACAATCGAAGCAATCTCCGGCAGCGGGGGGAGGTCCCCCTCACCCCGGTGCAGGAGAGTGCAACCTACAAACAAAACAATAACAAAAAAAAGGAACCTTAAATAGAGGGGAGAAGGCCGGCCTCCCCCCAAAAGTCAATAAGTCCACCAGTCATGGTGCACGCACTCGTCCCGGTACCGAGACAGGTGTCGTGCGCGAAGATCACCCAGACTGGGACATTCGACAAGAATATGCCGAACAGTCTGGGGAACGACGCAGTCGTTGCAATAGGGCGCAGGCGAGCGCTCCATCAAGTAGCGATGCGTCACACGAGTGTGTCCGATTCGAATACGACAGAAAGCAACCTGAAGCCGCCGCGGCATTGGGGGATAGGTCCATGAGAACAGTCGCGGCGCAATGGCACGCAACTTTAAGTTCCCTTCGACCGTCTCCCATCTTCTTTGCCAAGCAATCCGAAGAGCTGCCCGTATTCCTGCCATGTAGTCGGTGTGAGGAAGAGCGAAACGCTGGTCCGGTCGCAGAGTCCTCGCGGACTCTTTAGCGCCCTCATCGGCGCGCTCATTCCCCGCAATTCCTACATGTCCAGGAACCCAGCAGAAAATAATCTCGACATCTGCCCGGCTCGCCAAAACCGTGGCGTCACGGATATCGCGAACCAGGGGATGCGGAGATTCCAATGCCCCGAGAGCACTCAGGGCGCTTTGTGAGTCGCTATAGATCACAATCCGGTTTCGGAACCGGGCACGTCGCGTAATCTCCCTTACCGAATGGTGTATTGCCACCAGCTCGGCCGTGAAGACAGACGCAGCGCCTGGTAGAGCCCCGCTGACTTCAAACAGAGGGGATACGGCGTGGAAGCCGACCCCCTCTTGGGACTTGGAGCCATCCGTATACACTGGCACGGTTCCAGCGTGAAACGATGTGTGCTCTAAAAAGGTCGAACGCAATACTCCCGGCGCAGTACAAGCTTTGGGAGCAAAGGCGTGGCGACAAATAGCAAAATGTGGTACCCTCCAGGGTGGCGTCCTGGGCAAAACCAGGGGCGCCACCGGCCTCGAGAGCGATATCTACCTCTCAAAGAAGTTTCCTGGCCCTAAACCCAAAAGGCTTAGGGTATGACTGGCGTCTCTCGACGGCATAGGCACCATCGAGATCAGCTGCGGATGCAGTGAGAGCTGTTGGCGACTGAGGGAGGCGCCGGGCTAGCGCGTACAGGCGAGTGATACACTGCACGCGGCGCAGAGCGAGTGGCATCTCCCCAGCATCGACCAACAGGCTCTCAATGGGGGAAGTGCGGAAGGCACCGGTCGCAAGGCGAAGGCCGGTGTGGTGGATCGAATCCACCTTCCGCAATAAACACTCGGCTGCGGATGCATAAAACTCGCATCCGCAGTCGAGCTTCGAACGAACAAAGGATCGATAAAAAAGTAAGGCGGTAGCCCTATCAGCGCCCCAAGCGCTGAACGTCACGGAACGGAGAATGTCCATGGCGCGGGTACAAGAGACCCTAAGGCTGCGAATATGAGCCTCCCAGGTGAGGCGTCGGTCGAATACAAGACCAAGGAAACGGTGCGACTCAACCACATCTAGGCGCACCCCTTTAAGAAACAAATCTGGGTCGGGGTGAAGCCGTGGATGGCGGCAGAAGTGCACCATTTTAGTCTTGGCCAAAGAAAACTGAAACCTGTGCGCTTCGGCATAGCGAGAGACGCGGTTCAATGCCTGTTGGAGTCGACGCTCCAGAGTTGGCATCTGGGCCGCGCCAAAAGAGATCGAAAGGTCGTCCACGTAGAGCGTAGCGAGAACATCTTCCGGCAGCACCGAGGTGATGCCGTTGATGCTCAGGGCAAAGAGTGTGACACTGAGGACACTTCCCTGCGGGACACCCTCTTCCTGCTCCCTTGGGCCGGAGAGGGCTCCCCCCACCCGTACGCGGAACCGACGATCTCGCAAAAATTCAGATATAAAAATTGGGAGGCGTCCCCTCGCCCCCATCGTGTGGAGAGTCTCCATGATACCGTATCGCCATGCTGTATCATAGGCCTTCTCCAGATCGAAAAACACCGTGGCGTAGTGCTGTCTACGAAGGAAAGCCTCGCAGACTGCATTTTCCAGTCGGAGCAGAGCATCTGACGTGGAGTGGAACTTGCGGAAGCCGCACTGTGCGGAAGACAGATGGCCTCCGCTGTCCAGGAAAAAGGCTAATCTAACATTTACCAATTTCTCCATCAACTTACGCACGCAAGAGGTTAGAGAGATTGGGCGGAAACCGGTCGGAGTAGAGTGAGCTCTCCCCGGTTTGCGAAAGGCAAGCACAGTAGCGATTCGCCAGGAGTCTGGGAGAAGACCTTCCACCCAGATCCTGTTGAACAAATCTAACAGAAAGGCCATGCCTCGCTCACCTAGGTGTCGAAGCATGGCGTACGGGACATCGTCCGGACCATGGGCGGTGTCCGCGCACGAAGCGAGAGCGGAACGCAACTCGCTTACAGTAAACTTGTCGTTGAAGGGTTCTCCGCCTCTGGAGGTAAAGTCCAGCCGGCGGCCTCCCGCGACATCACGACGTGCATTGAATGCTGGTGGAGCAGCATCACGGCTAGAGAATGCAGAAAAAGCGGTCGCGAAGGATTCCGCCACGGACGCGGGGTCTGAGATTGCGGTCCCATTCTCCTGGAGAACGGGAGGGGGGTCCTGCGAGAACTTGCCCCGAATCCTTTTGACTCGCTTCCACACCTCAGCTAAAGGGGTCTTCCCGTTAAGTGTAGACACGTATGCCTGCCAAGAAGAGCGGCGGGCGTGCTTCGAAATATACAGGAACCTAGCCCTAGCCCGACGAAATTTAGCGACAGTAAAATCGTTCGGGCGGTGCTTATAGCGCATGTAGGCATAGCGCTTCTGTTTGAGGGCCGTCTCACACTCGGCCGACCACCATGGGAGTGGTCGGCGTGCAAAACGGCCAGACGTCCTAGGAATAGTAGTCAGGCCCACGGCGATGAGGTTGCCGGAGAAGAACTCAACGGCCTCATCTACCGACCTAAACTCCTCGACTGAGATAGAGAATTAGAAACAGAAGACGTAGGAATCGATGCAGAGGTAGAACATATTTTCTTTGAGGATGTTGAACTTGATGAAGAAGTAGTTGAAGACGAAGTTGATAGAGATTTGGATTTCGATGCTGTTTGACCCAAATGGATGCAGCTAGTTGAGTTGGAGCATCGAACATCAGGAGAATGCCAAATGTAAGATCTATTTCCGAGGTATTCTAGGATTCCTCTTGCGACCTCGAGGCCAGCTTGCATATTGCATTTCGCAGTCACGACCGACGGGGCCGCACGGGTAATGACAACCTTTTGTGGAGGAAATACTGGCCAGCCCGCTCTGGTTTTGAATGCATTTTCCTTTAATTTTTTTCGTGGGACGGAGGGTGTTAAACTGGTTAAAAAAATATAAAAAGAGTCTAAGTGGTTTAATGGCCATGTTGAAATTACATAATAAACATACCTATACTATACGAAATTAGCGTTTGGTTTACTTAGGGTTGAGTATGGTGATTTCAAAGTGTTCCATGAACAGGTTACAAAGAATACTAAGGCCGTATTTCTGTCGAAAAAAGCCTTGTTCACTGTTGAATACATTATCAGTAACGCAAAGTTGAACTAGTTTGACATTTTTGTTTTAGGTAATGAAAGGTTTAATATAGGGTAATATAATGCATTCGCTAGAATTTAGAGAGCTTTATCAATAGGGAGATGAGTACAAAGAGTTTCTACATCGAAACTGACAGGGCGATTATTTTTTATGTTGCTATTTCTAAATTTATTAATAATATCCGAGGAATGAATCAGAGAGTATAGACGCCAACCATTTAGTGAGTTAATAGGTATATATGTATATATATATATATATATATATATATATATATATATATGTGTGTGTATGTGTGTGTGTGTGTGTATCAGGTAAGATGCCATATTTGATACATGTACTGTTAAAGTCTACACCGATGGCAGTGTTATTCATCTAACTTGTACTCTCTTTATTCTCCTTACAAGTTGTTTTGCTGGGTCTGTGAGGCGGTCCCGCATGAGGGACCGCGGAAATGGTCCGAATGCCTTCATGCGGTAGCGATACCCACTGGCACGCACCGACTCAGGGATCCTGTCATAGTCCAATATGACGAAGCGTATAGGGGTAGATCTCAAGGCCCCCTCCAAGTTTTCTCATCATACATTCAACCTTGACCGCCGCATGGTCGGCCACTTCTAAGGTGGCATACTTTATGCAGGGGACTGCATAAGTCCCACACAGATACATCATATATAAGATGGACCTAACCGGCCACGTAGACGACTCTACGAGGTATATTAAATTCGCGGACATCACCATAATTGCGAATAGCCCATATAGGCACGCTCACACATGGCGAGGATCACACAGTAGAAATAACCAATATCAACAATTATGAGCGGAAGTGGAAGATCCGAACAAACTCGGAAAAGTTCTTGATCTTACCCATAGGAAGACGAAAGAGCTCAAGAGCCCAGGTAGAAGAAGAAAGGTATCGATACCAATATGACGGCAGCGTTCTCGTACTTAAGATCCCCCGTAACGGTTACGTCAAGCACGTAACTGAAATAACCACCTAGCCAAGGTGCATCTCACCAAGCTGTTCCAGCTTAGAGGCTTGAGAAAAGAAAATAAGATCAAAATATAATGCTCTCTGCAGGGCTACGCTGCTATATCTGGCAGTCCCACTAAACAGACTCCACAACTCAAACGCGGTATAACTCTAGAGAGTGCAAAACTCTGCAGTGTATATCATTACAAATATGAGGAAAAAAGAGCATAAAAGACTAAGAGACCTACACCAGGAGATTAATCTTCCAGTCACAAATGTATCTCTACACAATAGGGCATGAAAAGTGTGGGATAAGTTGAACATCATATAAATAAGGAAGACATAAATTTATAGAAATCCCGCAAGGTTATAGAAGCAACAATAGAGAAAGCTTTGGGAGCTGGAAATCCGAAGCGGGGAAACCGACTCCCATATACACATATACCTGGATTTGCTATAAAATTTCGTTATTACATTGGAAACTAAATCAATCTGGAACAGACTGACAACATATTAAAAAGAAGAAGCGAAGAGCTAAAGAAACGTGAGAGCCTCTATCTAATGAAGATAGAAGAATGAAGAAAAGAATCAGCGAGATGAACCCAGGAGATGGCTGGTAACCCAGGAACCAACTCCAACTCTTACTCATTCTCTTTCACCTCTTTACCTAAGCACACAGTGTCCACTTTACTTTTACTATATAATTTTAACTTCTATCCTTTTCAAGACGTAAGACGACGAAAAACTTGCATTTCCTCGGTAAAGGAGGTACAGCCAAGGAAAGGGATTTAACAAACGTCAAATCTTGCTCACTTTTCCCTACGACATATCACACCTCGAGAGCCTTCCCCCCTGCCCCCCTGTCCCTGTTCGCCCATTATTATTACCCTTCCCATTTGGCACTTCATGTTCACTGACGCTGCGCTGCGACGTGGAGCGGGTTAACCACTCACCTAACCCATATAACCCGAAAACACTGCCCCAACGGAAGAATAATCAAGATAATCAGCCATCAACCCACTACCTACAAATAGAAAAGAAGAAAAAAAATCAGAACGGCCCCGTGGGGCCTCACTGGGTTCAAAATGGCCCAAGAGAATACCACAAAAATTTACATGAGGGTGACCAACGGGAAGAACAAGCCCAGCAGGGAGAACGTATTCGAACCCATGTAGATAAACTAAACATCGCCTTAATAAGGCTTCTCGACCTTCCCTCAGGATACGTCGATATCTGCGAACGAGAAAAGGACATCGAAGCCATAACGAAAGAAGAGCCACTGGAGACCCTAAAAAACATCAGACTACAACCCGCTATCCCTTCAAAAAATAGAATCCCATCGCAGCGTTGTGTGCAGGAGATTCGATCCTTGGATCGGACAGCACAGAAGGGAAGAAATAAAAGAAGAGATCTGGCTATGACAAAAATGGTCCACAGTTGCAGACGTCATTAAATTTAAAAACATGCTAGACAACAGGGACTATACCCCATGTATTCAAGGTTGTATTTGCAGAAACTTTGATGTCCCAGAAAGCGAAAGAACAAGGTCTGCTCATATTCAACGTCAAAGTGTGTGGATACCAAATAGAGCGGGGGGGGGGATCCTTTTCCGTCCAGTTTTGCTTCCGCTGCTAAAAAAATGGAGCAGTACGCCAATAAAGACAGCAAGGAGGCCGAGAAAACGTGCTCCAAGTGCAGCTGGAAGAGTAACCACTGGAAGGACTGCTGCAACAACTTTGAAAGGTGCACAAATTGCGGGCAGGGCCACATATCAATGGCTATGGTATGCTCAATCAACAAAGAGATAATTAATAAAAATAAAAAAAGCAAGAAGAGGTACGCTGATTTAACACTACAGATGCTCAAGTAGCCAAAGCCGCGTACAATAAAACCGAGACCAAGAAAGCCTACCTGAAGATACAAAGAGAGACTCAACAAAAATCCTTAAGTTCATTCTCTATGCCCCCGTCAGGAATCTTACTCAACCAGGATGTTTCTTAAAAGAGCTCAACCAAATGCTCGCCAGAAATGGAATGAGCCAAATGTGGTTCCCGGACGACCCCCCATCAGGGGACGTCCTCCAGCTGCAGATGGTTCCAAACACAGTAACTGCAAAAGACAAAAATAAGGGAAAAGAAGAAAACCAAACCGGGACAAAATCCAAATCTCAAGAACCAAAAGCTGCTGCGAAGAAGGTATAAGAGACCACAGCTGCAAACCCCACACGACCTAAGCTGAATAAAGAGATCAGGAAGAGAAACGAGAAGACGGGGTCGTCATCAACGGATTCCACAGAGTACTCGAACTCCTCTGATTCAGATGCTCCCAAGAGCAAGAAACACAAAAGTGGGAAGAAATCCACTAACAAATCGTTCGATGCAGGTGAGATCAATCTCATCATATTCGCATCCGAGAAGTTCCCCTTCCTTGAAAACAAGGATGAAGTAAAAACACTAAATGGAATAAAAACCAAAATTTACAAATGGGAGTATGACGCATCGATCGAGGCTGAAGTGGTAGAGGAAGACCTCCACCGCCAAAACGTTTCTCTATACGAATACACGTAAGAGCAGGTTTCCGACGCCAAATCCAAGAAGAGGAACAGAAGGAAAAAGAACATTACCCAAAAGAACCAGAAAAAGAAGACCAGCTTGAAGAAAGTAAACAATAGATTGAGGATTCTGATACTCAACGTTGATGGATGGATGGGAAAGCAACGGCATATGGAAACATAATCCGTGTGTTAGATCCCGACATAATTCTGATAGCGGAGCACGGTATTGACACCGCAAGGGGTCAAGTTAAAATACCGGGCTACACAGTTCTGGTGAAGAATCACTCTCAGGAATGGTTCGATAGTAATGCGATAACTGTCAGATGGAACATCACGTTCAGGAGGCTTCCGGAACTGGAGGATTCTTTACTGGCGATTGAACTTCACAGATTGGTAGGAAACTTCGTAATAGCCACAGCCTATCAACCCGCTCGCCGAGCCTATCTACCCGTCATCAACTTCTACACACTGTTCGGGAATCGGAGAATAGCATTCTTAGGGGGCGACCTCATTGCTAGATGCCGAATGGCAGATTATGGTAGAACCAATATAAGAGGCCAGAACTTGGAAATGATAATGAAGAGGGAAAATATCCAGACGATAGGGCCGGATTTCCCGACCTATATCACTTATAGGTCAGCCACCAAACGTGACATTACAATGACAATCCACGACTTACCCTTCAACTACCATAGCAAACCGAGCCCAACAAATCCCAGCGACCACATTGCGATCCTAACAACCATCTCACTCGCAATGATCAAGCTCCAGTCACACTGGGTAAGAACTACGCCCCTCTCGACTGAGACCGTTACAAGACACTTCTCTGAAAATACGCCCCAGTCGAACGGAGCGAGGCAACTTTGGAGGAGATCGACCACAAACTGGAGAAGGTAACGACTTCTATCATTGAAGCAGACCACGAGTGCGTACCCAAAACAGGGTACATAACACTACCTCAACCTAAATGTACAAGGAAATGAAGAAGATCGCACGTGTGCACAGGGAAGTGTACGAAGAAACTAGACGAGAAGGTCCAAACCGGGAAAGAAGCGCGCTAGTACGCCGGCTAAGCTCTGAACTCAAGGAGGCAATTAGCATCCAATAGGCTGAAATCTGGGACAGCCTTATGGCCGAAGTAGACATTGAGCTGAGCCCGTCCAAATTCTGGAACAAAATCATGAAAATGAAAGGAGTGTATGAAAGGAAAAGGCTCGGATTAAAGAGGACGGGAAATATATAGAGGATCCGGCGATTCTGGAGGAAAGATTCAGAACATTATGAAAAAAGACACCAGGCTGGACCGCCATCACAAAAAATCCTAGTGAATGCCCCACAGCAGATCATTAAGTGGATCACATCATCTTCAATGCTTCCCTGAACACGGGTTATTTTCACAGCGGTCTAAAGGTGGCTAAAATCATCTTTATACCCAAAGCTTGTAAGACCCCCAGATCAACTCGTAAATTACAGGCCAATCTCTCTTCTCGAGTTCGTGGGTAAAATCTACGAAAAGCTCCTAACTAACCGGCTCCAAGACCAGCTAGCTGAGATGGTAGCTTACAAGCGCCAGCAGCACGGGTTCCGCAAGGAGCGACGAACGGAAACCGCCCTCGCCCTCCTAAAAAGAAAATAGCCCACTGCAAGGCTGAAGGGAAGTACATAGACGTGGTGCTCCGTGATGTACAAAAAGCCTTGGACAAGGTTTGGCCGGGGTGCCTACAATTCAAGGTTCTAAACCTCCAGCTGAACCCAATCCTGGAAAGGGTCATCTGGGATTATATCATGGAGAGACGAGCACAAGTCTCCATCAAGGGCTTCATAGGACCCGAATTCGAACTCGAGGCGGAAGTTCCACAAGCAGCTGTCTAAGTCCATTACTGTACCTCGTATACACAATAGACCTCCCTGCTCCAGTATGGGACGATACGATCTGTGTACAGTTCGCAGAAGACATCACTCAAACCATCTCTAGTTCTTACAGAACGCCGGAGTTCAAGCAAGGGAGACAGCTGCCGAAATAAACAACATCAACAGATATGAGAAGAAGTAAAAGATAAAAACTAACCACCAAATATTTCAGATAATCCCAATCAACCCTCTGGAAATAGACAACGCCAACGTCATCGTCAACGACGACTTCTACTTGTACTCAGAAGAGGGTAAAGTCCTGGGTTTACGTTTTACCAAGTCTGGATACAAAGCACACGTCAACACCAGAGTCTCCATAGCCAAACAGCAAGTTCGGAAACTCTACAGATTCTGAGATCTTAACGCGCTAAATTAGAAGAAGCTATACACTGCCTCGGTACGCTCCGTCCTAGTGTACCCGGCAGTGGTAACGCAGATGGCTAATTGTACATCTCTCAGAACGATGCAAAGCGTGCAAAACAAGGCCACCCTGCTAATAGCTGGCGCTAGCAGAAACGACCGTATTTGGCAAACAGTCTTGCACGCAAGAGCAGGGCTGAAGCCAATTAATATGGAAGTCCAAAGGCTAGGGAGAAAAAAATAGGAAAAGGTGGAAAGAACACTCATCCCTACGCTCGATAACGATAACATCGTAATACCGGAGGAGAGGCAACACAAGTTTGCCAGGATATTATTATTCTCAGACGGAAGAATCTGCGCAAGAGAGGCGATTAAACCTGATATATAAATGACTGAAATAGACAAAATACAAAACCAAGACTAGAAAAAACAAACGAGAACCACTGAAAAACTAAACCATCATGAAGAAAAAAGAGGCAAAGTGCCTACTACCGAATTAGACAAAATACAAAAACAAGAGGAGAAAAGAACCAATAAGAACAATTACAAAACTAAACGAAAGACGAACAAAAATGAGGCGAAGTGCCCACTGAAGAAAAAGGAAATAAATCGAATAGAATAAATTAAAACAAAATAAAAATAATAAAGGGGTAGAAGTGCCCACAAAAGAAAAAAATAGACAACAGAAGAGAAATGATCACAAAAATAAAATAAATGAAATTAATAGAGAGAAAAACAAAGTTAGAATAAAATTTAATCGAAAGGCTTGAAAATTATGACGGAGGGATAAATAAAAATATAACCAATATATTAGGTTGAGGAATAAGTTCTTGCGTTTTTTTAATGTTGTGTTGATTTAAGTTTTGTCGACGTGATTTGTGCACATATTAAGAAACAGTAATAAATAATGAGAGCAAAATTTGCAAAGGTTAGGCTACGTCTCTTAACAGCGTAGACTATTAGGCTTTTGCTTAGGCTACGTCTTGAAGTTGAGTAATAAGTCATTGCGGTTTATTTAAAAGTTGTGTTAATTTAATTTTTGTTCTGTACCCTCAAAATGGAATGTCAAGTTGAAAGAAAGGCGCATTTTCGACACTTGTTGTTATTCATTTTCAATCGAGACGGGTACAATGAAAACGCATCAAAGCTCGTCGCGATATTCGTGTTTTTATACGGAGAAAATGATTTATCAGAAAGGACAGCTCAATAGTGGTTTTCACCTTTCAAAAACGGTCATTTCAATCTTAATTACGAAGAACGTTCTGGTCGCCCCATTAAGTTGTATGAAGATCGATTGAATGATCATAAAACTGTAGTGAATCACCTTCATTCGATGGGAAAAGTTAAAAAACTCGGTGCATGTGTTCTGCACGCTTTAAGCGAAAGCAACAAACTTCAACGCTCCACGATTGCCGCAGGTTTGCTTGCTCGTCACAAAGCTACTCGTGGATATGAGGACATAATTCTTCACCGCATCATCACGAGCGACGAAAAGTGGTGTGTTTATATCAACATGAACCATCGAAAACAATGGCTTAGCCCCAATAAAAAACCACTTCCGCGATTAAAGCAAGGACTTCATCCACGAAAGACCCTGCTGTGTGTGTGGTGGGATTGTGAAGGCATCATTCTTTATGAGCTCCTTGCAAACAACGAGATTGTCAATGTACAGTGGCGGCAACAAAAAAAGTGACATTGAATATTGGCAACAGAAATCGATACACAAAATCGCTTTTACTATTTTACTTGCCAACAATCCAATGAAAATGTGCGGAGCTTATGCCGCAAGTGGACGACTCTCCTGGGCTAAGACAACAGAACTGCGCTCTATTGGAACTCAGTGTCTCGTTTGAGCTCGTACAACGAGGTTTTAGTATGTGGCACTCCAGCGTGCTGATTATCTGCATTCGTGCCTACATTTGACGTGCTATAACTTCTGTGCAAGTGGATACAATTGGGTGGAAAAAGCTTTCTATGACAGAGAAAAGCCGTGCCTTGACCCTATTAGAGCAGGAAAAGTCTTTTATTGATGTAGCAGCAGATTTAGTAACCTCAAAAATACGATTCATCGCCTAAAACGTGCAGCTGAGTTATTGCCACCAGGTACCATACCAAAGAGGAAGGAGGGCATTGGTGCAGCTAGGAAGACATCTTCAAGGACTGATAATATCCTAAGGCGTAAAGTAATGTCAGACCCTTCTGTAACCTCCGCTTCAATCAAGAAAAAACACCCAGACCTCCTCCAGAACGTTGCCCTCAGGACCATCAGTCATCGCTTACAGAAGGACTTAGGCCTACCGTCTCGCCGCGCTGCCAAGAAGCCACTTCTTACCAAGGCTATGAAGATGGAAAGGATCAATTTTTGCAAGACCTATAAACATTGGACAGCTGCCCATTGGAAGAAGGTCATGTTCAGTGATGAGAGCACCTTTAGGCTGGTCAGAGGAGAGTCAAAGATCGTGCGTCGTCCCAGCACTGTGTCTCGGGATGACCCGAAATATACCGTGAAAACTGTGAAGCACCCTGATAGTGTGATGGTGTGGGGTGCCTTTAGTGGAAAAAAGGGCAGAGGAGGTCTGTACTTCCTTGCCAAGAATGTAGCCATGAGGGGGACTAACTATCTTGAAGTTTTGAGGCAGCACATGCTGCCATTTTTGGAAATTCATCAGTGTGAATTTTTCATGTATGATGGTGCCCCTGCTCACAGGTCCCAGTTAGTAAAAAGGTTCTTCAATGATAATAATATTAGTGTTTTGGAGTGGCCTGGTAATTTCCTGGACCTAAATCCTATTGAGAATGCTTGGAATCTGATGAAATCCAAAGTTCAAGTGACAGCACCCGGCAGCTTCAAGGACCTGATAGAATCACTGAAGCAGATCTGGGTTACGATCGACCCCACCTACTTCGCAAACCTTACTGAATCAATGCCCAATCGACTCAGGATGGTCATCAAGTGCAAGGGCAACATGACCAAGTAATAACTTTCATGAAATATTCATAATAAAATATGTAAGTTACATTTTTCTGTTTTATTTTCCCCGAATTGTCACATGTCACTTTTTTTGTTGCCGCCACTGTAGAGCTCTACGTTCAACAAATGTATCGACTCGCCGAAGCTATTCGTGAAAAACGACCTCATCGACGTTATGGAGTCCTTCTGCAACACCACAATGCTCGTCCTCACATTGCCAATATGACAAAAGACGCCATCCAAACGCTTAATTGGAAAATCTTGCCGCATCCTCCATATTCGCCAGACTTGACTCCATCGGATTTCCATCTGTTCCGATCGCTCTCCAACAATTTGAGCGGCGATTCGTTCAATAACAACGTAAATAACAACGGAGAATTTATCATTGATTACATTGAATATTGTTATCAATTAAAAATGAAGTTTTTCTAAAATTGTTAATGGTAATGAATAAATTTGATAAAACCGCAAGAACATATTTCTCGACCCAATAGATATATTTAAAAAAAGGAAGAATCAGACCGGCTCTGCCGGTCAAAATCGCCAACAGTGGAAACACAAGAAGCAAAGTAAGAAACATAAGAAAATGAAAAATACCGGAGAAGAATGAAGGCAATGCCCTCACAACCAGGGCGACTAAAACTCTAACAACTCTTTCACCCCCATCCCACCTACTACACATTGCATCACTTACTTCATCAAGTATCAATTAAATCATTGTCATTACTCATTCCCTGAAGATCACCTGCTACAGTCGAAAGACGTTTTAGAATAAATTATGTCTTTTGTGAGTGTATTTTCTCGCCTCACAGACACCTTTCAAACAACTTGTAAGGTGAATAAAGAGAGTACAAGTTAGAGGGAATAACGCTATCATTGCTGTAGACTTTAACAGTATATATATATATATATATATATATATATATATATATATATATATATATATATATATATATATATATATATATATATATAAAAAAGAAAAAGCAAATGCAAGTTCTGCGGGTGATAACAACCACCACAGGGCTTTCGCCATATTTATTTTCTGCCTTTTAAAACAATTTTGAAGACAGAAAGAAAGGTGCAGAAACCTTGCATTGCAGACTATATAACAATATAGTACAAGAAATAAATTGGAGGGCGAATGAGCAATAAGACAAGAAACAGGAGTTTTTTAGAGGTAAGAGAAAGGGACATTAGAAGAAGACTAGAATCAAAGAGAGCAGAGGGCGGCACAATGAAGGCAATCATGTACCGAGAAGACAAAGATAACGCCAGGGGAAAAAAGTTTGAAATTCGTGGCCGGGACTCGAACTCGGGTATGCTGATTGTCGGTCAGATGCGCTACCGCTAAGCTACTAGGCACAGTGACTCTACTTCGCCCAAAGCGTTACCGCATCAAACCCAGTATCTCTCTAAGCTAGGAACCTCCAAGGAATTTTTATACCATATCTTATTACCCGCTCACAATTTAAAGGCTAAGAATATATGGTATAAAAAAATTAACGAAGAAAAGTTACCCAAGATATACTGGAGGCTTATCAATAGAATCAAAGGAAAACATCCAAACAGCAAAATATAGTTTCAAATAGAACCGGGGGGGGGGGGGAATTAGAGAAAATAAAATCACCAAACAAGAATTCGGACGACACTGGAACTGTGGTTTTACTACAACCAGAAGAAAATTCAGTAGAAGAACTGGTATGTAAATCTCGGCAACAAACAAGAAAGATTTTCCCAGCGCCTGTCATCGAACACTATTACTTTTGAATTTCATAGGAAAAGTCTTCGAGAAAATCCTCAACAGAGGACATAAAATATGTTACCGAAAAAAAACCTCTACGACGAATACCGTTTCGGATTTCGTAGAGGCAAATACACCAAAATGGCACTTGGCATCATCAAAGAAAAGATCGCCAGGGCTAAAGCAGAAAAATATATCGATTTGGTTCTAATAGATGTAGAAAAAGCCTTTGACAAAGCCTGTGTCAGAGGCTTGCAATACAAGATCTTGAACTTCCAAATGAATAATATAATTTGGAGAGAATTATCTCCGACTACCTAGCATATAGAAAAGCGTCCGTGGTTGTTAACGATTATAAAAGAGGCGTCTTCGAACTGGAGGCTGGACCTCACAGGGAGGCATCCTCAGCCCTACGCTACATTTGATCTATACGGCGGACTAGCCAATAACTAGAATGTCTGAATGTCTCAATATCCAATTTTCTGACGACATTAGTTAACTAGTTTTCATCCAATTCTGGAATGAGAGAGTTCAGTCACGGACAACAGCAATAGAGATTCTCAATATCAACCAATTTGAGAAGGACTGGAAAATAAGTTCGAATAGAAGAAAATTACTGTTGTCCTTATCTCGAGACAAAGAGTAGCGGATATCGAATTAGAAGGATAGTTATACCGATATTATCCAGAGGGCAAAGTACTAAGGCTAAAGATAACCTCAAGAAGATACCTAAGACATGTAGCCGAAAGAATAATATAAACTACCCTGCGCTAAACACATTAAAAAAATTTAGAAAACGGGAACTCTAGAAAGTTTAAAACAAAGACCTCTATTTAATCACCAGCAGCAGAAGAAACAAGAGAAGAACTCAGAGAACTCTATATAGAAAGGCTAAGATCGAACCGCTTACCAGCATCACTGGGAATAGAGCGGAAAAAACTTGGTGTGAAATCGACAACCTTCCTCCAACATTTGCAGAAAACACAATCACAGAGTAAACACTCCTTTCAACTACAGCTTTCATAATGGAAGAATTCAACAATGAATAGTGGAAACACCATTGTGCACATAATTTAGATTAACATCGATTTAAATAATCTAACCATCTCCCCGTGACAAAAATCACGGAATAAGTCCCCCAAGAAAGTGATCGTCAAAAGTGATTAACTGAATAAGACACCTAAAGTGACTAAAACGCCAAAAGTGAAAATAACTGAAGTGAAACCAAGTAGAAAATAGATAGTGAAATAAGTAATATAGTCGTAAAAGAGTAAAAAAGTATTGTAACACAAAGCTGCTATACTGGTGACACAAAAAAGGGCTTTAGTGGAAGGCTTAAGAAACGTTCATAATACATAGGACATTATACGTGAACAAACATCCAATACATACACAACTGAGTAGGAACTAAGCAATAGGCACATAGCGGCATGAATGCTACAAAATACACAAGACTGAAAGAAAGAATAAATCATTACAGAGATTGGTCGTTTTAACTCTAGCTTACGAGAAGTGCAGGGAAGCTGTTTGCAACTCGTCAACGCTATTATTTTTTATTTGCCCCTTTTCCTACTCTCCTCTATCAACAATGGTGCCCAGACCCAGGAACAGGAACAGGAACAGGAGTATCTTGGGGTTGTACTTTTTTATCAGTACTCTTATTATTACTTACTTATTTTCCATTATTGGTGGTTCATACTTATACATCCAATCTTTTTTCAATTAGACTTTCTCTTTTCTTCCACATTTTCATTAATATTTCCCTTCCTTTCTCTGTGTTTTCCTCTTTGAACATAAATTTACCTATTACGTTTTCTTTATCTTCCCGCAGAGGTCTTTGCAGATATATTGAATTTCATATTTCTTCTTGCAGATATGGGCATTCCAACATTAAGTGGACCATGTCTTCCTTGTCTGC
Source organism: Ceratothoa steindachneri (assembly GCA_963969495.1). Taxonomy (NCBI): domain Eukaryota; kingdom Metazoa; phylum Arthropoda; class Malacostraca; order Isopoda; family Cymothoidae; genus Ceratothoa; species Ceratothoa steindachneri. The sequence continues at coordinate 137,787,812 of OZ018318.1, read as the reverse complement.
ATTGCAGAGTTCACACTTTACTTCTCCACCTTCATGTCTTTTTCTGTTCTTTAGAGTAAGTGTATTTGTTCTGGCTCTAAACCATAGTGATGAGCTTTCACTGTTATCACAATATTCTATTTCATATATTTTATATTTCCATTTGTTGTAAATACTTATGCTGACTTTGCTTTGCTTTTCTTCTTTCCACCATCTTTCATCTAATTCATACATCAAACTATCTATTTCTTTCTTACTCATTCTTTCTATCTGTGTTATGTTTTTGCTGATTGAGCTTAGTTGTTTTCTGGTGTCTTTGATCCATTTGTAGTTCTCTGTTTTCATTTCATCTTTTATTGCCTTTAACATTCCATTATCTCTTTCATTGATGCTTCGCAGATATTGCAATTTATTCTTTATGATTCTGATCTCTATCAAAGATGACCCAATTTCACCCCGGAGTGTGCATATTGGTGCATATCTTGGAGCTTCTAGGATTTTGCGGTAGACTCCATTTTCTAGTGTTTGCAGTTTTAAAATATCTGTTTTAGTGATCTGTTACTCCTGTTGCATATAGTATTGATGGCACAACCAGTCATTTCCAAAATGTCTTCCCAATAAGCATTCTGTTTACAAATCTCATGATAACTGAGTATGTCATATTTGCTAATATTTTTTTGGTGTATATTGAACATGCTTCTTTTATTTTCTATTGTTACCCTAAGGTACTTTATAGTATTTGCTATTCTTATTCCTTTTATTTCTGTTGGTACCTCCTTTATGTTATATATTAGAATGTTACTCTTGTTTTTGTTTAGCTCTAATCCACATTGTTTGCTTGCCTCTACCAGCTCCTTGATATTATGTTCTGCATCTTGTATATTATGTGCCATGATTGGTCCATCGTCCGCGAAGAACAATGATGGTATATCAAATTTATTATTTGTGAAACCTTTTCCATTTCTATGCAATTTATCCACTATAAAATACGTGATTAATTTGAAAAGGACTGACAATCCTGTGCATCCTTGCTGAATTCCACTTGTAATCCTGATTTCTTCTTTGATTTCATTTCTAAGGTGCACTTCAGTCATATCATCACTGTATATCCCAGCTATAATATCTATCAAACTTGATTCTATCCTATATTCTTTCATTACTTTGATGAATTCATGTCTTTTGATGGAATCGAATGCCTTTGTATAATCGATGCTATTTACTATTAATATCTTTTTCTATCTGTATGAATTTTCTATGCAGTATTTAAGTATAAACTAAACATGTTATCTTCTATTCTTCTGTTCTTGGTAAAACCGTTTTGTGCATCATTTACTAAATTGTTCTGAATTAAATGCTCCTCTATATGATCTTTTACTATTGACATGAATATTTTATATGTGTTATCTGTCACGGCTATTGGTCTAAGATCTTTTGCTTTTTGTTTTGAAACTTTTGGGATCATTATCATTTTTGATTTACTCCAGCTTTCCGGTTTCTGATCTTGTAACATTTCGCTGTTTATGCATTTTGTTAATGTTATGAGACACTTCTTGCTTTTTATCATTTCCTTGTATAATTCTATTTTTATGCCATCTGGGCCTGCTGCTTTTCATTTTATTTATGTGTCTTCCACTTCATTACTGGTCACTGTGATACATTCTTTTGTATGCACTTGATGCTCTATTTTGTAGACCATGTCGAGATGTTCTTCGAGTACAGGAGGCACCATTACAGTTTCTTCTGTTGTAATGGCCATATCAAAATGTTCTCTGATTGCATCTGGAATTTTTCCATATCTGAGTATTACCAAATTTTCATCCCTTTTTAAGCTTCTTTCATATTCATCTCTTATTTCTTGATTCCACACTTCTGTTATATTATTTTCTTTCTTTGGTAAATTCCCATCCAGAATTGGACCAGTTCTGTTCTCTCTGCCTCCTCATCTAGCATCTTTCCTACTGTGTCATATATCTTTACTTCTTTGCCTTTGGTTCTTATTCCTTGAAGTTTTTTACATTTTCCCATAATATTTTCCCATTGTCTTTGCTGTTTCTTATTTCTTGAACAGTATTTTTTTCATGAATCTCTTGTATTTCTTTCTTTACTAGTGCTTGTACTTTACATTTTTGATCTTTGTAGAGTTTTTGCATTTCTTCCCTGTCTTTTCCTTGCGCTTTCCTTCTCTGTTTCTTATATTGTATTCTCTTTGCTATTTCACTTCTTACTTCCTGTGTAAATCAGGGCTTTTCCTCTATTCGCTATCCATTTACACATTCAGTTTTGCTTCTGTATGTCCTTTTTAAAGTTTCATCAGCTATTATTTGGCTATTTAACTGATTTATAGTGTCTATACTATTTTCATTTATTCTTTTTTCTACATTACTCTTGAAAGCATTCATTGCTTTAACTTCTGTTGTATAATACTCCTTTTCTATCCATGATCCCCACTTGAGTTTTTGTTTATTTTCGACTATTTCTAGTTCTATTTGGATCATATTATGGTCCGAGAGATCACATATTTCTTGTTTTTCATCTATTTTCATTTTCCTAAATAGACAGTACATTTCTTCATTCATTAATGCGAAGTCAATTGTGTTTTCTTGCTCATATCTTGACCATGTTGTCTTTCCTTCACATTTTTCATTCATATTTAGTAGAGTTAAATTGTAATCATTCATCCATTCAATTATCATTTTTTCATTTCTATCCTCTTCTTGATATGCAATTTCCTTTAAGTGTCCATTAAAGTCTCCTATTATTAGAGTTACCTATCGCTGATTTTCAATGATTATTTCTTCTATCTCTTTTCTAATCTTGTCATTTCTTTCTTGATCCTCTATTCTGTTTATAACTGAAAAGTACACTATAATTATCTTAATTCTTTTGTTTCTGATGTTTCCTTTTAACACCATTACATCTCTACTTTTAGTTTCTTGTTTCGTAACATCAGAGCTGCTTTCTACGCGGTATACAACCATTATTCCACCTCACTTTTTGTCTCTTCCATCTCTCATGCTCTGTATCCACCTTTAATTGAGTTTTTGTTAGTATCATTATATCATCTTTGCTTTTAATTATTTGTTCTATTTCACCTATTTTTGCTTTTGATAAGCCACATATATCCATATAGTTCACAGTTATAATACTGATTTCTTTTTCTTCTTGCACCTTTATCGTGTTTTTGAAGATTTCACTTTTATTTACTATTATGCTGCTTTCATCTTTATTTTGCATTAAAGTTTCTGTTTTATTACTATTGGCATTATTTATCATAATATTAAAATTGTTTTCCTTTATATCTCGATTGGTTGTTTTCTGTTTTTTTCTCTCCCAGGCCTCATTGTTTTGCATTTTCTTTACAATATTACCATTTATTATAGTTCATCCATAGTCACTATTTTGTCGTCTAGCTTTTATCTCATTCCACAACTCTTTGTTTCTTTGTCTCTCTTTTAAAGACATATCTTTGCTTATTCCTATCTATTTTATTTTACCCTCTTTCTCATCTTTTAGGTTCTTTGTGTTTTTCATAACTTCCCACTTTTCTCGCTCAGAATTTAATTTAACCAATAGTGGTCTATTTATATCATCTTTCTTTTTTCCCAGGCTTATTTATCACTTTCTCTATGGTTACATTTTCAACCTTTAAAGATTGTGTGATAATTTCCTCGCAGAACTCTACATCTTCACGCTCCCTTCCTACCGCGCTGGCGTTGCTTGATTCATCAAGATTATGTATAACAATATTGTTTTCTTTTTTATCTTTTTCTTCTAATTCCTCCATTTTTTCTTGCATTTCTTGTACCGCTTGTTTTATAATTTGTTCTGTGTTTATTATTTCTTTTACTTTTTGTACAGTTTCTTTTATTATTTCATCTTTCATTTCTTTCCATTTCTTTTCTAGTATTCTCAGTCTTTCTCTTAACTAATTGTTTTCCTCTTGTAGAGTATTTACTCCTTTGAAGTTTACCTTGGCTTGCACTTTACAGTTATTACAGATCCATATTTCACTTTGATTTTTTTGAAGTCCCTTATATAGCTCTTGTGACACTCCTTGACATTCTATATGATACCACTCTTCACAATAGTCACATGAGACAGCTCTATCTTTTTCTCCCACCAATCTAATGCAGCCACCACATTTATCCGTCTTCGGCTCTTCCTTTTTCTTATAACTAGTGAGGAGGAGGAGCATTAGCCCTTGGATAACATTTCCAAACGGGGTTCTCTTAATTTCTTCAAAATATGCTCAGATTCTAGGATGGCCGAGTGGATTCGTCGATGGGAAGCTGTTCGCAACTCGTCTACGCTATTATTTTTTCTTTGACCCTTTCCCTACTCATCTCTATCTACACACTCGACAACTTTACAGAAGTTGCGATTACATACCAGTAGAACCACAAGTAAAAATTGAATAATAAATCATTCTATCGGTTCCAAAGGATTATTACCCGAATGCCTGACATTGAATATAGTGCCAAAATTCTCATTGTCATTAGTCTTTAGTGAAGACTTGCTAAATATTCGTTCAATGTATAGGGTATATATTTGAATTATAAAACGTTTTTTTATTGTTCAATACTAACTACTTTTTATTGGTTTTCTACTGTTGACTAGTGCAAAACATCATTTGAGATTAGATTTACTGTTTGAGGCCAATCTAATTTCCTCATTGCACTTGGCTCTTTTAAGTTCCACTTTAACTTTTCTCCTTATATGACAATATTTGTCTTTATTGCTTTCACACTTGTATATTTGAATACTTTGTAAGTTGTCTCAACCCCTTATATTTTTAACAAATTCTGTTGTTAAACAATTAACTGACATAATGCCGAATATTTGTTCACGTTTCATTTTTGCAACAAACACTTAAAGTAGGCTATAATGTGATATTTCTTTTAAGCCCTTTTAGTTTGTTTTTTAAGAATCCGAATTAGGAAAAATTATTTCAAGTTTGTCGTATAAAATGTTAACATTAAATTGAATCATATGGTCACTATAACTAAATTTTCTTGTACATCCAGATTTGAAATCAAATCATCGTATCTAGTTAAAACTATATTTATGAGAGAGAGAGCTAGAGATAGAGAGAGAGACGATGAGAGAGAGAATGATAATGAGAGAGAGAGAGAGAGAGAATGTGAATGAGAATGAGAGAGAATGAAAGTGTGAGAGAGAGAGATTGAGAATGAGAGAATGAGAACGATAGAGAATAAGAATGAGAGAGAGAATGATAATGAGAGAGAGAATGATAATGAGAGAGAGAGAGAATTGGAAGTAGAGAGAGAAAAAATGAGAAAGAAAAAGAGAGAATGAAAATGAGAGAATTGGAATGCTGAGGAGAGAGAGAGAGAGAGAGGGGAGGGGGAGAGAATGAAATGTTGACACACCTATGGATTCAATAGATGAGGGCCAAGTTTTAGGGGCAACAGATAGTAAGTTTTTGCTTCCAGAAGAATCTTCAGATGTATTTCACTCAAGTTTTCCTCCTTATTTGGATAATAAAATAAGGGGAAGTATGTGGAGTTAGAATAATAGACAAGGGTATGTGATAGATTATTTAACGTTGTTTTAAGTTTGTTTGTTTATTCGGTAAGTTCTCTAGGCGTTGTTTTATATGTTAAGTTCCTTTAACGCTGTTTGAAGTTTGTTTGATAAGCAGTTTGTTAAGATGCTAATCGTGGAACACTGATTAACGCATACGTAGTTAACTCAACAGATAAAATGACAGAAAATCACTTACCTCTGAAGATTGACAAACATACTGGTCTTGTAGAGAGAACTTACTCTAATTATTGTAAGTTCAGTTGAAGTTGCTGACTGAAGCGAGGACACGATCTATCTGATGGTTTATTCAACGTTATTTCTCGTCTCTCTCTCCTCTGTATTTTACCAAACTGCATCCAAATTTGAGTCTCCCCACAGAGACGAGGGAAGGGAGTGACTTAGTTTGATTTCCTATGCCCCTATCCCCGAGTTTGAGATCTGTTCCAGGTGCCCATTCGCAAATCCAGAAGCCATTAACTGGAGTCTCTTGAGACTGCCTGAGATGACCGGTGGTTCCGCGCAAAAATTTGTTTCCGCGCTAATCTGAAGGGGCAGGTCGCTGCAAACAAGATTGTGTGTGTTTTTACTTGTGTGTTTGTCTAGGAATGTGCTTCTATGTGTATGTGTATATTTGGCTGTGAAAGTGTTTACTTGGGTTTTTGAGAGCGGCGAGTACTATGGTAATATTAACAAAGATATGAGGAGGGATGAGAATGTGTAAAAGAGAATGAGAGAGAGGAAATGAGAAAGAGAGAGTCTACTGACAAAAAAGTCGCGTGCCCTCACTTATTCTGATTTATGTCCTTACGACTTTGGAAACTTTGAATAATTCTCTGAGTAACCTTGGGGGACCCTTAGCAATTGTATCAAGCGAAAGAGAATGTAAAACAACACAATGGGTTCAAATTTCGTTAGAATGGGCCGAATAGTTATGATGTTATTGCCAAAACAAAATAATTCCCTGGCTAACCTTGGGAGGACTTTGGCAATTATATCATTCGAAATATAATGTAAAACAACATAAGGGTTTCAAATTTTGTTAGAATGGTCGGAATAGTTATGATGTTAATGCCAAAAGAAAATAATTCCCTGGCTAATCTTGGGAGGACTTTGGCAATTGTATCAAAGCCTCGCTTATCATAGCCTGGTATAGCGAATACTAGCCTAGTGTAGCATAGCTTAGTATATCATAGCCTAACCTAGCATACGATAGCGTAGCCTAGCCTAGTATAGCCATTCATGCCCTGCCTATCCTAGTATAGCTTAGCCTAGCCTAGCATTAACTATCCTAGACTATTATATCCTAGTCAAGCATAGCTTATTATTTTCAATCCTAACATACTATATGCTATTCATGCCCTGCCTAGCCTACTATAGCTTAGTCTAGCCTAGCCTAGCCTATCATAATCTAGCCTAGAATTAACTATCCTAGACTATTATATCCTAGTCGAGCATAGCTTATTATTTTCAATCCTAAAATACTATATGCTATCCAAGCATAGCCTATTATAGCCTAAGTTAGCATATTATATCTTACCCTTGTACATTATATCTTAGCATAGCTTAACATAGTATAGCCTTGCCTATAATAGCCTAGGCTAGCATAACCTATTCTAGTCTTGCCTACCAGAGTTTAGCATATTATAGCCCAGTCTAGTCTAGCAGAGTATCGACCGAAAAATTATGATGTTATTGCCAAAAAAAAATAATTCCGGGGATAATCTTGATAGGACTTTGGCAATTACATCATTTGAAAAAGAATGTAAAACAACATAATGGTTTTAAATATCGCTAAAATCTGCCGAATAGTTATTATGTTATTACCAAAGAAGATAATTCTTGGGCCACCATGGAAGGGCTTTGGCAATTATATCATTCAAAGATAATATTAAAACAACATAATGGATTTGAATTTCGTTAGAATCAGCAAAACAGTTATGATGTTATTTCCAAAGCAAAATAATTCCCGGGCTAATCTTGGGAGGACTTTGGTAATTATAGAAATTAGAAGAGAATGTAAAACACCATAATGGTTTCAAATTTCATTAGAATCGGCCGAATAGTTACAATGTTATCACAAAAAAAAAGCAAAGCGGAGACCGACCGACATAATGAGATGTAGAGTTGCTCGCGACCTGACTCGCACGTGACTAAAAAGGAACAAGGCTAAAAAAAGCAAGAGCAACAACAAATAAAATTAAAAAAATAACCAAAAAGGCAAAAAGAAGGAAGCGCACTCTGCCATCGGGAGTATGCTAGCCTCCGCCAGGTGCAGGAAAATGGGTCCTACAACAAAGAGTCAAATAAAGTCGAGGAGGTCAGCCTTGTCCAAAATGTCATATAGTCGGCAAGTTTGTGTGGACGAATCAGTAGCGGGTAAAAGGGACAATGGCAGCCTCGGACATTCAACAAGTGGTAGACTCGGACATTCAACAAGAATGTGTTGAGCAGTCTGGGGAACAACGCAGTTGTCACAATAAAGTTCCGGCGAGCGTTACTTTAAAATCGCGGTGCGTCATGCCAATGTGTCCAATTCCCAGACGACAAAAAGTAACCTTATGGCGTTGCAGCATTGGGGGTTAGGTCCATGCGAACCGCCGCGGGGCAATGTCGCGCAACTTTAAGTTCTTCTCGGCCGTTTCCAACCTTCCTTGCCATGTAAGCGGTGTGAGGAAGCGTGAAACGCTGGTCTGGTCGACAAATCCTCGAAGACTCTTTGACGCCCTCATTCCCCGGAATTACTACATGTCCAAGAACCTAGCATCAGATAATATAGACATCCATCCGGCACGCCAAAACCGTTGCGTCATGGATATCGCGAACCAGGGGATGCAGAGATTTCTATGTCCCGTGAGCTATAGATCCCAATCTGGCCATGGAAACGGGCACGTCGCGTTATTTTCCGCACCAAGCTGTGTATTGCAACCAGCTCGACCGTGAAGACAGACGCAGCGCCTGGACGAGCCTTGTTGACTTCAAACAGAGGGGATACGTCGTGTATACTGACGCCCTCTTGGGACTTAAAGCCATCCGTATACACTGACATGCTTCCAGCGTGACGGGATATGTGCTCCGAAAAGGCCGAATACAAGACTCCCGGCGGTGTATCAGAGGCGTGGCGACAAATAGTCAAAGATGGTACCATCCAAGGAGGCATCCTGAGCAGAACCAGGGACGCCACCGGCCAGAGAGCTATACCGAACGTGTCTCGGCGGCATTAGTACCGTTGGGATCGGTGGTAGATGCAGTGAGAGCTGTTGGTGAATAAGGGAGGTGCCGTGATCGCACATACAGGTAAATAATGCACTGTGCACGGCTCAAAACGAGCGGCATCTCCCCAGCATCGATAATAGGTTCTCAATGGGTACGTGAGGAAGGTCACGGTAGCCAGGCAAAGGCCGGTGTTGTAGATCAAGTCTAGCTTCCACAATACATCCCCGGCTGGCTGCGGATGCATAAAACTCACATATGTAGTCAAGCTTGGAACGAACAAAGGATCGATAAAAAAGTAAGGCAGTAGCCTATTCATCGCCCCAGGTGTTGAACATCACGGAACAAAGAATGGCCATCGCGCGGGTAATAGAGCCCCTAAGGCTGCGAATATGAGCCTCCCAGGTGAGCCTTTAGTCAAATACAAGAGCAAGGAAACGGTGTGAGTCCACCACTTCTAGCGAACCCCATATAGAAACACGTTCGGTTCAGCTTGAAGCCGTGGATGGCGGCAGAAGTGCACCATCTTAGTCTTGGCCACCAAGTAAAACTGAAGCCTGTGCGCTTCAGCAAAGCGAGAGACGCGGTTCAATACCTGTTGAAGTCGACGCTCCAGAGTTGGAATTAGGGCATCGCTTAAAGAGTTAGCAAGTTCGTCCGCGTAGAACATACCGAGACCATATCCCGGCAGTACCGAGGAGATGACGTTGATGCTCTGGGCAAAGAGTGTGACACTGAGGACACTTCCCTGAGGGACACTTCTTCCTGCTCCATTGAGCCCGAGAGGGCTACCCCCACCCGTACGTAGAATCGATTATCTCGCAAAAATTCAGAGATAAAGATTGGGAGAGGTTCTCACCCCCATCGTGTGGAGAATTTTCATGAAACCGTATCGCCATGCGGGTTCATGGGCCCCCTCAAGAAAGAAGATCCCCATGTCGTAGGGCTGTCTACGAAGGAAGGCCCCGCAGACAGCATTTTCCAGTAGGATCAGAGCATCCAACGTTGAGTGGAACTTGCAGAAACTGCATTGTGTGGAAGAGAGGTGGCCTCGGCTGTCGAAGATTTGCCAATTCCTCCCTCAACCGTCATAGGCAGGAGGTTATAAAGATTGGGCGGAAACAGGTGGGAGTAGGGTGATCTCTCCCGCGATTCGCCAGGAATCTGAGACGAGACCCTCAACTCAGATGCTGTTGAATAAATCTAGCAGAAAGGCCATGCCTCGCTCACCCAGGTGTCTAAGTATGGCGTACTGGACATCATTCTGCACACTGCGCGGTGTCCGCGCACGAAGCGAGAGCGGAACGAAACTGACGTAATGTAAACCCTTCGTTGAATGGTTCTTCTTTTCTGGAAGTAAAGTCCAGTTGGCGGCCTTAGGTGAAATCATGGCGTGCATTGAATGCTGACGAAGCATCATTTCGGAGAGATAATGCAGAAAAAGCGGTCGCGAAAGACTCCTCCACGGACGCAGGGTCCGAGATTAAGGTCCCATTTTCCTGGAGAACGGGAGGAAGGTCCTGCGAGAGCCTGCTCCGAATGCTTTTGACTCACTTCCACACCTCTGCTAGAGGAGTCTTTCAGTTAAGTGAAGACACGAGTGCTCGCCAAGAAGATCAGTGGGAGTGCTTCGAAACATACCTGAACCTAGTCTTAGCTCGAAGAAATCGTTCAACGAAATCGTTCGAAAGTAATCGGTAGCGCTTAGCTTTTAGCGAATGTAGGCATAACGCTTCTGTTAGAGGGCCGTCTCACACTCGTTTGACCAACACGGGAGAAGTCTGCGTGCAAAACCGCTAAACCTTCTAGGAATAGTAGTTAAAACTGCGGCGATGAGGTTGCCAGAGAAGAACTTAACGGCCTCATCCACCAACTTAAACTCCTCAACTGAGATATCGAAATCAGTCATTTCCTGAAATGCGGATCACCTCGCCAGCGCCAAGCACCACCAGGGCGGGCACACAGACGGCAGGAATGGGAAAGTGTTTACTACCATGGATGTCATTAACTACCCCTACCCAAAATCAGGCTGCGCATCCGGAGAGCACAAAGATAAATCAAAACAGGAAAATGAAGCCTTTCTCAGGCAGTAATGCGTCTATTCATCCACAATTACGACACATATATCATGCTCGTTGATCACGTCGGCAATGACCTGACCACTGAGCATGATTGAGTAGTCTCCGCAAAGGGGGTGCTACTGTTGAAATCCCCGAGCAAGAGAAATGGCCTCTTTAACCATGCCAGGACGCGGCGGAAGTCCCCCTCATCGAAGTTGGGTGACGGTGGAATGTACGCAAAAATAATATTATACCTCCTATCCAGGTGTAGCTGCACAGCTACTTCCTGAAAGGATGTAATTAAAGTAAAGAAGAGAACAGAGACATAATGCCACGGGAAAAATCGCGCATGATCTTGACTGGCCCCCATAGTGGGGTGGTGGGGTCGCAAAACTCTTATACGCCGGGAGGTTGGGAAAGGGGCACGCGACCAGCATAGTGTCTTGCAAAAAGATAGTTAAGCTAATACGGGAGGAGACGAGACTCGGAAGCGCCCCCCAGTTGGTCCAGAGTCAGGTGCAATTCCATTGAAGGAATATTCCCTCCAGCCCTAGCCGAACAATGCGCTGAAGGCACTGTCACCTCCGAGGATTTATCTGGGGAGGATGGGCTCGCCATGCGCCTCTTTTCCTTCCTCAGCCCGAAACCTTAGGCAGGCGGGCAGCTCTGGAGGCGGGAGTCACTCCTTTAGAGAATCCATCCACCATCTTCGAGCAGCCCATCCATTAATGGGTGTTGTCGTAGGAGCCGAAGCTCCTTTGGTGCTGTCCTCCTTTCGAGGAGCATCTTTTGAAACTCCGGAATACGGATCATGACCAACTTCAGGGCTGTTGCCTTCTGTGAATCTAACGACTCGGTGGAGGCGCGTGTCGTTTTGCTTTACGAGAAATGGTCAGGCTTGGGGAGGCGGGTAGGCCTGGTTCTAGCCGGGGCTAGGTGTGAGACCCTTTGTACCGCCAGCTGTACCAGGGGAGCGCCCGGGGTGGGTAGAACCCGCAGAAGTGTTTCGTATGTGCGCAGAAACGCCTGTGCTCGTAAGCCTGGAGGGGCCAGGAGCTGAGGGTATATTTTTTAATATTGAAGCATAAGACATCCCAGGCAACGCCGAGCGTGCCAGGACCAAGTCCTTAGCCTTGCGAAATGAGAGACGATCCTGGACCTGTACGACCTGGATTTTTTCTTAAAAAGATACGCACCACATTGCTTCGAAGAAGCGTGGTGTGGCTCTCTGTAATTGACACACTTGGCCATACACGCTTGGCATTATCACGTGTGGCCTTGAAGTATCTTACATATACTTCGTGAAACCTCGACTTTGCACGTCTACAGGAGCGATTCGTTTGGCTAAAGCTGTGGCAGTAATAGTACCTCTGCCCCACTGTCACGAATGCCTTCACTTGGTAGCGATACCAACCGGCTCGCACCGACTCAATAAGCCTGTCACACTCGAACGTGAAGAAGAATGGATGGGTGCCTCAAGACATCTCCCTGCTTTCTCATCACACGTTCGACCTTGACCGCTCCCCGGTCAGTCAGCTCTAATGTGATGACATCTATACCCTAGTCCACGAGTTCCCTCGCATAAACTACTCCTCTCACGAAGTTTATATTAGAATGCGGGGTCATACTCTCCGGCGTACCACCAAGTGTCCGAAGGGCACTAATCATAGTCGCCTCACAAGGATCCAACCCATTCGCCAGAATGCTCCCGTCGGATAAAAGGGGCCCCTTCGGCTTTCCACCAATCCGGCTATCTAGTGCTCCTTTCTGATGTAACATTTTACCCTTAGCCAACAAGCTTCCATCAGCGGAGCGCGAATAACCAGAAAGCGTTGAAGCCAGCGCGCTCGAAATCTCCAGGTAGTCTCTGAATGAGGGGGCCCGACGTACTCGATGCTCCACACTGCGCACTTGCGACTTTGGATTTTGTCTGGGACCCCCCACCCGGGGAGCACCGCGGCTGGACGTGCCTAGTTTGGCTTGGTCGCTTACCGAAACAGCAGCGGGCCTATCTATCTCCGGGGCTTTAACGGAGGGAGAGGACACCTCACCCGAATGCCAACCCAATCCATAGTAAACGCCTATATTTACAGTCTATAAGAACCACTCCCCAGGCGATCTGCCTGCAATGGCAATAATTTTATAAAGCTGTCACACTCAAGTATCCTCAAAATAGGAGTTTGCTGTTACTCGACCATTAATAACTTTTTCAAGACATGTTTTTAGCAAAAGAGGTAGTGAAGTGTTTAGGTCAAAATATCCGTACTTTGATTCTTGAACTTTCTAGAGGAGAGGTTCAAAAGAAGTCGAATCAAGGCCTCTCATAATTGTTAGCGAATTAAGGTAATGTGCAACTCCCCCTACCACCGAAAGAGAGTGCCACTGGATTGCTACGAAAGCCGAATTCGTCAAAGAGGACTAGAATGTAATAGTAGCAGCCCCTAACTTTCTCGCATAACAATGCGAGTTGTATCTCTTGACAAGAGTGTGTCAATCAAGATCAGAGAATTAGTTTTCAAGGAGTTCCCACCCCTTGTTTGTGACCGAGATTGCTTGTTGTCTTGTAGAAACCGATTAATTAGCTATAGTTGCGTCTGCTATAAAGAAGAAACCAACGAGGTCCTTGAATTTTTAGCTTAGTAAAGGTTAATAAAAACTCCTACACCCCTATCCCCCCATAAGGAATATCACAAGTGGGCAAGTAAAATTGAGACTTTATTAAATGTTTTCCTGATGTAGGAAATTTGTATTGCCACTACACAACTGCTCGGCCTCTTGCACGGAAATTAGAAGCTTGTATGGGAAAAGGAGGCGCTCATTTTCTTTAACTTTATATTTACACTTATTTACAAATATCTTGACAGATGGTGCGGTTAGTATACACCAATATGTGAGAACACCTTCTTCTTAAAGCACCCTGGGTGATGCCCTACTCAACACCAGGGAAGATTCGCTAGAAACGGGTGAGTGAAACTTGATCTTCCCTGGTCGTGACTAGGGCGTCCCCCAGCGTGCTTTAAAAAGTTGGCAGCGTCCATATTGCTATATACTAACCCCAATTACACTTAATTATATATACACTTTTTAATGCTGGATTGACTGATGACTTAATAAAATCTCCCAAAATGGAAGTTGCTCCCCACACAGTTTAATAACAGCGTGATAGTCACCACTAAAAGGGTTTAGAATGGGACTGCGACTACTTAAACGACAAGAGTAGAATGAATAGATTCAACCGAGTATAATATACGAGGTATATAATTATATATCATCCCGAAGGCTATGGATATTCTTCCTGCCTATCGGGGTACACAAAACTGCGTCTTTCTTTTGCTCTTATAAGTTTGCTTTATGGTTCATTGAGGAGGTTACGCTCCATTATATTTCAATTATATGTTCTGCATTTGTCCAATAAAAAAAAGAATGCACATCTATGCAACATTCCTTAAATTAGTTTATATTTAACATGAAATAATAATACTTAGAAAAGATTGGAAATATGATATCATTCTATGGCATATTAGAGAAAATTTCCAGTCCGCCATATTACGTATTTTGAGAAACGCTGCTCTTCACGCAGCTCACTTGGAGGCTATTACCATGAATGGAAATCCGCTCCCCCTTCACTATAGTAACAGAGGGGAAAGGGAGGGGGAAAGGGGAGTGTAAAAGGGGGAAAAGTTACTGGGTCAATACATTACTTTGTCCACCCACACAACCTCTTTGCTCCGCCGCAATAGCAAGGGCGAGATCCTGGCATTTCATCCTTTGTCAGACTGCTGCGCCCTCTTGCGTCATAACTCTGAAATCAGTGTGAGTGACGAGGAATCATCGGAGGTTTCGCAATGACCCTCGATTATGGATATATCGCTTTAATGACAAATGTATTCCATTTTCCTGCACAAACTCCATTAGAACGTTGTGTGGGCTGAAAAATAGACAGTTGTTTTTTTTTTATCTTGCAGCCATTTTTACGAGGCTATTCATTCATTCATTTCTGAGTGGATATTCACAAACTGGACGAAGAGGTTCCCCACCCTTCGTGGAAAGGTGGCGTTGAGCAACAGAGGCAAAGACACTCATGTTAGTTATTTAATTGTGTCGCCTGCCCGCATTTTCAATCTTAAGCTAACTTCCGCGAACGGGTTGTTGACGGAATTATCGTGCTAATAACTGATAGGTTTGGCGGAATTAATGGACTAATAACTGATAGGTTTACAGCAAATATCGGGCTAATTAATACCTGATAAGTTTACTGGAGTTATCGGGTTAATAACTCGGTTTAATGGAATTAACAGGCTAATTGTTTATAAGTCCAGTGAATTAATGGGATAATAACTGATAGTTTTGACAGATTTAATTCACTGACTGAGAGTTTGAATAAATTAACGCGCTTATAACTGATAGTTTTTACGGAATTTACACGCTAATAGCCGAGAGGTTTTACCGAATAAACCAGCTAATAATGAAAAAGATTGACAAAATTAACAGGGTAGTAAGTGATAGGTGAAACGGCATTAACGGGACAATAACTGATATGTCTGACAGATAGGTATAACGGGCTACTAGATAATAGGTTTGAAGGGTTTATAGAAATAATAACAATTTCTATGGAATCAACGAAATATTTTGACGATTTGAGAGAATCATCAGGCTAAAAATATGTGTGAAGAATTAAAGGGCTAATAACTAAGAGGATTGGCAGCATTCTCTGACTAATGATATAGGTTTGACGGAACTAACTGGGTAAGAAGTGATAGATTTAAGGAATTATTTATCTAATTACTTATAGGTTTGACTGAATAAGCGGAAAAATAACTGACAGTGTTAACGGAGTTATATGACTAATGACTGATATTTTTAACGGAATTAATGGGAAAATAATTTATAGATTTGGCGGAATTAACGGGCTAATAATTGATAGGTCTTACGTAAATATTAGTCTAATAATGACAGGTTTTACAGAAAATAACGAGCTAATAACTATGTTTGAAAGAATTAACGGGCCAATGGCAATATCTAAAAGGTTTGCCAGAATTATCTGTACAATAACTGATATGTTTGACAGAATTAACTGGCTAATACTTAGAGGTTTGAGGAATTTATAGAGCTAATAACGGATAGGTTTCAGTGAATTATTACTATAATAACTGATAGGTTTAACAGGATTAGTGGGAAAATGACTGAACAAATTAACAAAATTCACGTTCTAATAACTGATAGGTTGAACAGAATTAACGGGATAATAACTAAAATGTCTGGCGGCATTAACGGGCTAATAGCTGATAGGTCTAGCGGAGTTAAGAATTAACGGGGCAATAAATGCTAGTTTAGCGTAATTTGGGGGGGGGGCTAATAATTGATAGATTTAAAGGAAATATCGATTGAATATTATGTTTGAAAATATTAACGGCTTACTAACTAAAAGGACGGAATTTGGGCTAATACCTGAATGGCTGGCCGAATTAACATGTATATATCTGAGGTTTGCCGTAATTAACAAGTTATTAATTCCAGGATTTAACGGTGTAATTACTGATAGTTGTGCTGTAATTATTGGATTAATAACATATTTTACGGAATTAACTTAATAATAACAGATATTTTACTAAATTTGGGGCATAATATACCATTATATTGACAGGACTAAGGAGCTAATATGCGATAGGTTTTAAAGCATGAACGGGATAATAACAAAGGTTTGGCGCAATTAACGGCCTATTAACTGAGAGTTTAAACTTAAATTAAATTGAAAATAACTGTTAGGTAGACCGAATTAACGGGGTAATAACTGATAGTTTGGCGGAATTTTTGGCTAATAACTGATAGATTTGACGGAATTATCTGGCTATTAACTGATAAGTTTGACCAATTTAACGGAATAATAACTGCTAGATTTTACGGAATTATCGGGCTAATATCTGATAAGTTTGACAGAACTTGTATGGAATTAACTGATAGATTTGACGAAACTATCGAGCCAATGACTCATATGTTTCGAATTATTCGGCGAATAACTGATAGGTTTGTCGGATAAATCAAGCTAATTAGTGATAGGTATATCGGATCTATAGGGTTATTAAATTATAAGTGGGACTGAGTAATTTGGCGAATAACTAATAGGTTTAACGTAATTACCTGGCTAATAACTGAAAAGTTTAAGATAATTAACATGAAAATAACGGAGTCGTTTCCCTGAATTTGAAGTTTAATAAATAAAAGGTTTGAATAAATTATCAGGTTAAAAACTGATAGGTTTGAAGGAATAATCGAGCTAATAAGTAATAGGATTGAGGGAATTATTACGGCGATAAGTGATATAGAGTTACCCGGTTTAGTGGGCTATTAACTGAAGAAATTAACAAAAATCACGATCTAATAAATAATAGGTGAAAAGGAATTAAGTGGCAAATAACTAAAATGTTTAGGGGCATAAACGGGATATTAATTGATAGGTTTGCCGGAATTAAGATGTTAATAACTTAGTGGTTTGAAGGAATTAACAACCTAATACCAGCTAGGTTTGACGTAATTATCCGGCCAATAATTGATAGATTTGAGAGAAATATCAACCTAATAACTATATGTGAAAAATTTAACAGCCTAATAACCAAAATGTTTGACGGAGTTATCGGCCAAATACTTAATAGGTTTGTCCGAATTAGCATGTATATATTGAGGCTTGCCGAAATTAACAGGTTATTAATTGCTCAAGTTTGCAGATTTAACGGTGTAATTACTGATAGTTTTGCTGGAATTATCGGCTTAATCACAGGTCTTACCAAGTTAACGGAATAATAACAGAGATTTAACTAGATTATGGACATAATATCTTTAGGTTTGACGGAATTAACGGGATAATAGGTGATTAGCTTTTTAAAAAAATGAGCGGGGTAATATCTAATGCGTTTGACGCAATTAACGGCCTAAATGCAGTTATAACGTAATTTCTTGCTAATTACTGATAGGTAGAACGATTTAACGGGCTAATAACATAGTTTGGCGGAATTATCGAGCTAATAAAGATTTTATCAACTTAGAATTATTTCTGATTTTCAAATTAGTAACGAATTTTATTTGATATGTAAACAAAATTTTTATGAAACTTTAAAAAAATCAAAAGAAACATAACGCCTCTCGTCAAAATCTGTACAATCTTTATTTCCATTGTAAAATTGGTGAACAAGATAAACCGGGGGCAGAACACATTTGATGCACAACATGCTGCAATACACTATACAAATGTTCCACTCGAAAATCAAAAAGCCTTCAGTTTGGGGGGGGGTCATTGTTCTGACGTGATGCTCAAGACCACGTCTCTGACTACTCTTTTTGCTTAGTAGACATACAAAGTAAGTGTATATAAATATATATATATATATATATATATATATATATATATATATATATATATATATATATATATATATATATATATATATATATACACTAAGTTTACAAATTTGAATTTTTGGCATGGAATATTTCCCAATACCTAGATTTATAGGACTACTGTATGACACTTTTTAAAAAATAATTTTATTCATAATCAAGTATATGCATATTTAAGACTTTTATATACCCCCAGGGTTGAGCAGGGGGCTCAGCATCCAGGAGGCTAAAAGAGGTTTCAAAGATAGAGTGAAGTGGAGCGAAATGTGAGAGTGATTGCCTTCTGTTATACGCTACTTTGCTTGGCGGGGACAGCGTATGACATAAAGAAATTAAACAAATACATATATCTAGATTTATTTTTCTCTCAGTTAAAACGACCTAATGTACTTCAGCTGTAGTATATCCTAGCCTTAAATGTGCCATGGGACCCCTACCTCACTCGGTAGATATCCCGATACCCACACAACCAACGGAAATTGTTCTCTCAGATTCCGACGAATCAGATACAAAATCTGGTGAGCAAGAAGTGGATGTGTATGTGCCAGAACGTGAAGACAATGACCCTAAGCTTTTATCACAGTGTCGTGGTATGACATTATATTACACCAATACCATATTATATCTATGGGGAAGGGACCGATAACTTACAGGTGAACCGACGAAGGGACGGAACACCGCTAGTTTAGACGGGCTGAAATGCGAGATGAGAGTGAACGAGGTCAGGTAACAAATGGGCAATGGCAAAGCTCAAGGTTATTTAAAGAGGCATGTACAAAAATTTAATTTTATTTACATAAAAATAATGAGAGAATTGGTGGGTAAAATTACCTCAGAGAATTAACGGACAAAATCACATCAGTAAACGAAGGGGGGAATTGTAGTTATAAATCAGATTATGAAGTTAGAACTTAAGGTATTACAGGAGGAGACTATTCAAATGGGGGGAGGGGGTGAATTAACTCAATTGGGTTACTGAAGGGGAAAGAGGGGTTGGCTTATGGATGTCTTCTGCACGTGAGGTGAGGCCGCTCGGAACTTCTGAGCGGGAACTTGAAGTGATAACGGTTCTCCAAAAACAGAATGAGGGGGAACTTCCGGTCCAGGGAAGAGTATTTCGGCCATCCGAAATAAGGGGCGAACGAAGGAGGGCTTCGACGGGGGTTGATGAGAGAAGTCCGGAAAATCATTCGGTGGCGATCGTTAAATGGAATTACCTCACTGGCTGGGGCTAATTACAAATACACAAAATAGTTCAGCTGTCACTTTGCTTTGTTGTTGGCACCTGACTTGGAACTATGGGGAATCTTCTGGGGTCCGGGCGAGACTTCTCAACTCTGTGTCTTTTCATGGGAGTCGAGCGCTATTTATGTCCGAGGCTCTCTCCGGGGTTGGATGGCGGTAAGCGGGAAACGGCTCTATTCTCGAATGGACTCGAATCTTCTTGCAGAGGCTATTCTGCCCGTGTAAAAGTGAATCGTGGTGGACACGGTTCGAGGCTACCGCTTGTGGAAGGAGGAGGGGGAAGTTAGGCTTACCAATTTAGGCCTAGCCGGGCCTTCGGCAGCGCATATAAGTTCCGTTCTGCTCAAGAGAGTCTACGTGGGGTTCCCTCACACACAGCATGATCTTAAAGATGTTCGAATTACAAAATTTCAAAAGAGTTCGGATGATTTGCAAGAAAAGTTTTCAATAACTAACAACTTGTGCTACTGCAATGATATACCTCGACTCTGAAGAGTTAGATTTACATGGCAAGCTAAATTAGTGGATGCTCTTTATTGACGCTTCGCTTTACAGCACCAAAGCAGTGGCTTTTGTATATTGAGAATAAATTGTCATCAATTTCTGTTGCTCATTCTGATGTTTTGAAAGAAACTTACGAAAATCTAGCTTTCATTATAGACTATTAAATATAATGAGCGTAAGTGGTTGATTTGTGCACATCTTAAGGTAATAACTATTTTGAATGGTTTGCAAACAGGTTAACAAAATTCATGTCCTTTATGTGCCAATAGGACAACCATGCTCTAGTAGAGCATTACACAGGCAGGCAGTGGCCAGTACGAAATGAACCAAGAGTTGGTTCACATAGCATCATGCAAGAACAGTTAGTTGATAAGGTAAAAATAATTTTGTCACCACTTCATGTAAAATTAGGCCTCATGTAGCAGTTTGTGAAAGTTTCAAAACGCGACCGTCCATCTTTGCAGTATTTAAAAACAAAAATTCCGAAACTAAGTGAAGCTAAAATTAAAGAAGGAATCTTTGTAGGGCCTCCTCAGATTCGACAACTTCTGAGAGATAATGAATTCGAAAGTACCAGGGGTGATCAGAAAGTAATGACATTCCGACTCGTGGCAGAGAGACTATGATTGATGGGAGGGAGGGGAGCGCGGGGAATCGAGTGTTGCATGTCGTGACGTGTTTGAACTTGTCGCCATTGACTGGGTTACATTTTCTCGTTGCGCTGTGCGATCGCCTTATTGTTGGTTTCACCGTCTAACCGGAAACATGGATTTCTCGAAAGAAGGTTGCTGGCTCTACACGTTCATAAGGTGAAAACTCGGGGAAAAAAGCAATGGAAATCAGTGGGGAATTATTGCAAGTTTTTCCTGAGTCTACTACATCACTGAAAACTGTTTCCCGCTGGATTCGAGCTTTTGCAGCCGGAAAAACTCGGAAGGTGATCATCGGTCTGGACGCCCCCGAACATCCGTGACCGAAGCAACACCGGTCCGTGCTCGGGCCATCATTGACGAAGATCCAACTGTTACTCTTCGATTCTTATCTTTGGAGCTAGGTGTCAGTTATGGGAGTGCACATGACATCGCTCATGAACAATTAGGCCTGAGGACAGAGTGTGCTCGGTGGATACCCCATTTTGCTAACAGAAGAGCGAACGGTTGAGGATTTGTCGTCTCTGGCTGGTTGAATTCGAACCAAATGATACGAAATGGTTCTCAGATGTTCGACCGTGTTCTGACAAAACAACGCAAAGTCAAATGCGTCGTTTTCTCGGAATATGCATTTTTTTTTTAATCACTGAACCTTATTTTATAATATCCTAAGGGTCAAATTTGAATATCTATCCTACATACGGAGGTAGAAGAGCCCATAAACAACACATTTGCTTGTGTTTATTCCTGAATGGTAAAACACCACATAATTCTTTAAGGAACGAAAATGCTCGCTGATGTCATGAAAAAGGAGCTTAAATGATTTTACGGCGCGTTTACAAAACATAAGATGTTAGAACGTGTTAGATAGGGTATTTCAAGACTGCAGCTGCTGGCGCGCAGCCTATCATTCGACACATGATGTGACAATCCAATACCAAGCCGGTGCATTCTGAACATTAATTGTCAGATTTAAGCATGCTGAATTAGACTGCTATAAAAAAATGGAATACATTGCAGCAGCAGCGTTCGTGTCACACACTTCTTGATCAGACTGATAATAAGGCAATTCTAAACATAAAATTTAATACACATCGCTTTGATCGCATATATTTTACGAAAATGGAACCTAAATATAGCTGCCACCCTCCGTGTGCGATTTTAGTATCTCCAGACGAAGAAAATGGACCTTTAATAGGTAAGGAATAGTTGTTTTTAGTTGCACTATAACAACAACTGCGACAGTAAATTATACTTATAAATTATTAGAATACAGTCACTGATTTTGAACTAAAAATTTAATAAGAATTTATTATTTAAAGATGCCTCTAATGAGTAAATGAACTTTATATAATGCTAATAACACTGCAGGTTGCAGATTGAGCAGATCTAATATTTTACTAGAAATTTTGTATTAAATTGAATTAATTTTATGTAGCTAGGTTAAATAGAGTGCATCATTAATTGTTTCCGGCTGGTTTCAGCCAAAGGTATAAAAATATTACAAGTTTGTA
Organism: Ceratothoa steindachneri; assembly: GCA_963969495.1. Classification (NCBI taxonomy): domain Eukaryota; kingdom Metazoa; phylum Arthropoda; class Malacostraca; order Isopoda; family Cymothoidae; genus Ceratothoa; species Ceratothoa steindachneri. The sequence continues at coordinate 137,765,711 of OZ018318.1, read as the reverse complement.
AAGTTTTTATATTACTTGATCTAGAGAGAGATCGATAAAGGAAAAATAAATGCAGGCGGGGCACATAGTCAGCATTGTCTAAAGCCGAGGATAGTTTTGTGTAAGGAACTTAAGATTTTTATTCTGAATAAGTAAAAGTGTGTCAATGATTAAAATATCTATAGAGAAACGATGTTATGGTTTTATGTCTATTCATTTAACCCCCTACAATTTAATCAATATATCAGTAAATTTTAATAATGTAAGTTTGATAAATACTAGATAACATGGTATCGATACACTTGTTACTGTGAATGCACATACATTGAATATGTATGTGCATTCACAGTAACAAGTGTATTTGTCACAATAATGTTTAAAATACAACCTGAATGTCATCTATATTATCAGTATTCGTGGCGCATGTCACCTTTAAATGAACATGCAAATTTTTGCTAATTTCTATTCCATTCTTTTTTGTTACTTGTTACAGGGGTTGACATCGATGAAGAGCCAGAAAAAAAAGCTACACATAACTTACAACAGTTCAGAAATTTCCCGAAGTCTAACTTTTTCTCGTGTTGATGAACCTTTAGATGAAGGAAATCTGACATGCTCACAACAGATGCAATTTCCCGGAACAGAGCGAGTCGATAAAATGGAAAGACCTATTCCGAGAGGCACTCACCCACAACAAGCTTCAAATGGTAATTATATACCTGTATCTATATTTTCGGATGCAGTGGAAGCTATTCCGAAACGTTCAACAGGAACGCGCAGTCATGATGAAACAGACGAGTCCTGCGAAGGACAAAAAGTCAAGCACCCTTTGCTTCCTCCATGTTCATGCAAAAGCAAATGTTTCTTCAAAATAACTGAATCGGAAAGAATGTGCATCCACTCAGAATACTGGACACTGGACGTACAAAGAAGACGTGATTTCATCGGAAGATCCGTACAAAATGTTAAACAACAACGTAAATCAGTAGGTATTGCATCACAGAAAACAGAAGTTTTACATACGTTTTGAGAAATGAAAAGGTTTGCAAGGAGTTTTTTCTCTTTACTATTGAGTATATGCACGATTCAGTTACACGAGCAGTGATAAATGCAAATGAAAAGTATCAAATAGAACCGTCAGTTGCTGCCTTTCCAGACATGAGAGGAAAACAACCTCCTCCAGCTCATAAATTTTCTGAAGAATATAGAACTAATCTCATACAATTTATCGAGTCTTATAAGCCTTGCGTATCTCATTACACACAAGCTCATGCCACAAACCGTAGATACCTACCACCTGATGTTACCCCTATTAAGATTTTCACTCATTATATTTAAGAATCAAATAATGGACACGTTTACAAAATGTGCTCTTGGCCATACTTTTTCAAAGTTTTTCAAGGTCTGAAAATATCAACAAGCATTTCTGATCAAGATAAATGAGCACTTTGTATGGAACATAGTGAAAAGCATAATGAAAAGGATCATTCATGTACTAATTGTGACTGTGCTCATTGCAGTCAGATCCCTGTACACCTAGAAAATGCGAAACAATGCAGAATGGGGCTTCATTCTGATGCAGAACGCAAGGATGTATTTGTTATAACAGTTGACATGCAGGAAGCGTCGTTAATGCCTAAAGTACCGACTAAAGATTACTATTTTTCAAGAAAGCTTCTTCTCTTTAATGAAACATTTGCCCAGTCAGGTAAAAATGCAAATGCTTGGGCTGTGTTGTGGCATGAAGGAGAGGCAGGACGTTCAGCAACTGACATTGCAAGTGTTTATTACCATTTTTTATTAACATTAATTATTATTATATTTATAATAATTTTTATCAATATTTTATTTAATTTCTAGGACTTAATTTAGATTTATAAGTTCTAATTTCAGTAACTGAAAGTTTCTCATTTAACTTGTTTATGACAGTGCCACCAACAGTTATAGGAATTAATAATTTTGTTTTAATCAAGGATTATTTGGGAGATAACAGTTTTAGTAACTGGTAACTTACATATCTTAATTAGAATAAAAGTATCAGACTCTTAATCACTCTTGTACTTAGTCATGTATCATGGTTGGCAATGATTAAATCAAACTGATTTAATAATTGATTTTTTTTCCGTAAAAAATCATGATTTTATTTTATAATTCTACTTTTATTTTTTATTTTTATATCATTTTTATTTAGAAGTAAAAAAACTAAAAAATATATGGTTTGAAGGTTTCGAAAAACTTAGGGATGGCATTGGCACTAATTCACTAATTTTGATTTTTGATAACTTTCAGCCTGAACTGTAATTTCTGTAAGTAGAGATATTGCATGAAATAAAAATTATGTATCCAGTAGCTCATATTGCTTTTAAGGTATAATACATGTAGAAAAAAATACAAAAAAGATATTTAAAAATCATATAAATAAAAAAAATATTAAAAAAATAGAAAACTCATTTTTTTATCTATTGGATTTTTTTAAAATCCCCCAAATCACAAACTTTGCCATATACGCAGAATTTATGTATATTTGATTTTTAAACAAAATAAAATTTTAATCAATGATTCTTTTGTCTGATTATAATCGATTAAAATCACTTGATTAAAATCATTTGATTTTAATCATGCCAACCCTGGGTGCTAGGATACATTAACAGGAAAGTTAACAACAAGAGAAAAGAGCTAATCCTTAAACTCTACAACTCGTATGTTAGGCCACATTTAGAGTACTGTATTCAAGCATAGTCACCACATTTTAGACATAACATCAATCTACTATAGTGAGTACAAAGGAGGGCAACAAAAATAATACCTTCCCTGAAGCACCTTGAATATGAAGATAGACTGAAGGTACTAAATATGTTCTCATTTTATAGAAGATGTGTGAGGGGAGATATGATTGAGCTTTTTAAAATCTGTTCTGGGATGGATAAGTTGGATTTTAGAAAGTTATTTGACTTGGAAGATAGTAATTGGACTGGGGGTCACCACTTAAAACTTAATAAACAGAGGTGCAGGTTGTATGTTAGAAAATATTTTTTCACCAATAGAGTGGTGGATTACTGGAATAGTTTGCCATCTGAGACGGTAGACAGTCCGAACTTAAATGTTTTCAAACGCAGATTAGATAACGATTATATAGGGAGGGAGGGTTAACTTTGGCGGGTATTCTGGACTCATTCCTGTGGATGCATTTTTTTTATTATTACATATTATGATTGATTTGGATTTTGACGAGTCTTGATGAAGATGCTTTTTGTTCTTGACACATTCCTGTGTATGGTTTGAATTGTATATTGTAGATGCATGATCGGACACAATCCTATGGATTCATTTTGACAGATCTGGATGACCTTTGCCCTTGTGGCTTTTGTCATCCGTGAAATTATGTTATGTTATGTCATTTTCTTCTCAAAGAAGCTCGAAGAGAAAGATAAATTATTTTATATGTTGATAACTGTACAAGTCAAAATAAATGTTGGCTTCTATTTTCAACTCTAGTGGAACTAATAAATACACCCGAAGTTGAGACAGTAACAATTACAATAAAATACTTTGAACCTGGGCATTCTTATATGCCATGCGACAGTGTTCACGCTAGCATTAGCAAGGCGTTAAAACAGAAAAGCAGAATCGGTGATTTTGAGGATTACATTGGTGTAATTGGTCATAGCCGCAAGAACTTGAAAATTATAACAGTGGATCATAAGAATCTCTTTGCCCCCACAAATGACAAGAAAAATGTTCCGAACCAAATAAAACTTGAAAAAGTGAAGGTTTCCCAATTTCGACGTGGCAGTTTTGATATGTTTATTAAACAGGCCCACAATTACACTGGTAACTGGCAAAAAGTGTATCGTTTATGGAAAAAAAAGTTCTGACGAATCTGAAAGAAAAGGATAAAGCTAAAAATGTATAAAGTCTTCTTCCAACAGCCCCGTTGTATTTGGAACAGAGAGGTATTCCAAATATTAAAAAACGCGAAATATTGAAACTATTTACATCACTCCCAAATATATATCAGCATTTCTTTGACAACTTGAAAGTAAATTCTAAATCAAATGACCTTCAAACTGATTTTGCATAATAATAAGCTTCATTTACGGTATAAGAGAAATGTATAAATATTCCTCCTGAATTAAAGTTTTATTTTATTTAGTTTAATCAATAGTACAAATTAAGTTAAAATTCACGAATCTTTATTGATACATGTATATAATAATTTTTCTACTCAACTCTAAAAGGCTATTGTTTTATTTATGTAATTGATGTGTTACCAGAAATATAATTTATTTCATCCATCATTTTTCAAATAAAACCTTTATGCAATACTGAGAAAAATATATTTCCAGTTATTGCTGGACAGGTCCAGGACCAGGTCCTGGACCTGTCCAGCTATAACAGAACGGTCCTAGGCCGTTCTGTGAAAATATAGTGAAGGAAAAGAAACTCATTTTCAGTTCGCCAGACAAGAAAAGTACACGTTTTGTTCTGATAAAATGACGGAACTTACGAGGGGCGGTCAATAAGTTTTGCAATTCAGATATAAGGAAACGAGATATGAGGAAAAGTGTTTTATTATTTTTTAAATATAACTACCCTCGACTTCAATGCACTTGCGCCACTTATCCCTGAGGCTTCGAATTACCGACAACCGGAAATCTCCCGACTGCTATTCAATCCACTCCTGGACGGCGAGCTGGACATCTTCATCGTCCCCAAACCGAAGTCCACGCAGTGCAGCCTCGGAATAAAAAGTAGTCGCTAGGGGCCAGATCTGGACTGTAGGGGGGATGGTTGAGCTCATCTAATCCGCACTCGCGCAGGGCAGCTTGTGCAACTCTGGCCTTGTGGACTTTGACGACGTTGGCCAAATTGTCGTGGATGATGTTGATAACACTTCCATGTGATATTCCAAGTTCTCGCTCGATTTCTTAGACCTTCACCCGTCGATTTTCGAGGATCATCCTCTCCACACCGTCCTCGTTGGTCACTTCTGACGGGCGTCCTGGACGGGGTCATCTTCAAGGGACTCACGACCATGGCGGAACTCCCTATTCCAGCGAGCAATGGTTGCATAGGAAGGGGCAGTGTCGGTGTACAGTGCAACCATGCGTTCATGGATCTCTTTTGCATTCTTGCCTTCTTTGGTCAAAAATTTGATCACTGCGCGGTGCTCAACCTTCTCCATTGTTGAAAAATTTGTAACTGACGATCTGCGATCAGCTACTGCTTCTTAAATGGACGAGGCAGGAGCGTGCGGCTGCAGGTCCTGTCCTGTCATAACTTGTCCTAACACCCTTCCTCTGTTTTGTCCTACCGATTTGCAAAACTTATTAACCGCCCCTCGTTATAGATAGCTTTAATTGATATATCCAGATAATAAAAGAGTTTGATCGGAACAATCGAGTTATTAAATCATAGTTTTGACAGAGTTATTTGCCTACTAACTGATAGAATTAATATAATTAGCCTATTAATAATCAAAAGGTTGGACAGAATTAACGCGAAAGTACCGGTGTTTTCTTTAATTTGGGTGCTAATAACTAAAAGGTTTGAGTAAAGTATCAGGTTCATAAGTAATATGTTTAAAGGAATTAGTGGGCTAATATCTAATAAGATTGTCTGAATTAACGGACTAAACACGAATAGATTTGACGGTAATATTAGGCTAATTAATATTTTTATGTAATTATTTAGCTAATAACCAATAGGTTCAACGAACCAACTGGGTTTGACGGATTTATATGGCTAATATCTGATAGGTTTGACTCAAGTATTAGGCTATTAGTTGATAAGTTGAAAGAATAATCGAGCCAATGAACGATAGGTTTGATGGAATTATCTGCAAAGGAACTGATAGATTTCATGGAATTATTGGGCTAATAACAGATATGTTTAATGGATTTGTCGGGCTCATAACTGATCCCTTTAACGGAATTTACGGGCTAATATCAGATTGTTTTAACATATTTAACGAACTAATAACTGAGAATTTGACTGAAATAACTTGGTAATAACTGATAGGTTTCACTGTATTTACGTGCTAATACCAAAACTATCGAGATATTAACTGATAATTGACGGAATTACCGAACCAATGACTAGAATGTTTGATGGGATTATTGGGCTAAAAATATCAAAAGTTTATCAGAATGATCAGGATAATACCTAGTAAGCTTGATGCAATTATCAAGATAATATCTGATAGGATTGAAGGAATTAGCAGGCGAATAACTAATATATTTTCCGGACTTAACTGGCTTAATAACATATATTTGTCGAAATTATGGGTCTAATAACTGATATTTTACGGAATTATCTGGCCATAACCGATAAGTTTGAGGAGTTGTTGAGCTAATAACTGTTACGTTTGACGGAATTATCTGGCTATTAAGTGATATAATTCATTGAATTATAGGGCTAATAAATGATAACTTTGACGAAATTAACGAACGAATAACTTATAGGTTTGTTGGAATTATAATATAATAACTAATAGGCTTGAAGGAATTATTAGAGTATAAAAAAAATACGTTTAAAAAAGAATTATTGCCAAATAGATAATAGATTTGACCGAATAATCGGGCTAAAAACTGATTGGTTTGAAGAAGTTATCGGCTAATACCTGATAGGTTTGAGATAGTTTTACAGCTAATAACTGATACGTTTGCCAGAATGATCTGCCTAATAACTGATAGGTTTGACAATATTAGCTGGCGAATAACTGATAAATTTGACGGAATTACCGGGTTAATAACCAATATATTTGACGAAATTACCAGCAATAACTGATAGATTTGACGGAATTAAGGGCAGAATAACTAGTAGGTTTTATGGAATTATCAGGCTATTATCTGATAAGTTTGACGGGAGTATTTTTTCTATTAAATCTTAGGTTTGAACTCATCGAGCCAATGACTTATGTTTGATGGAATTATTGGACGAATAGGTGATAGATTTGACGGGTTTATCGGGCTAATAACTGATATATATTTTGTAAGAAATGATTGTGCTAATACCTAATAGGTTTTGCGGGATTATTGAGCTAATAACTAATACATTTGCCGGAATTATCGAGTTAATTACGTATGTTGTATGAAATATCTGGATAATAACTGATTGGTTTGAAGAAATTTTCTGAGTAATATGTGATAGATTTAATGAATTTATCGGGCTAATAACTGATTGTTTTAACGGAATTAAAGTGTTAAATATCTGATATATTTGAAAAAATTATCGGACTAATAATTAATAGTTTTTACTAGAAAATTAACGGACTAATAATGATAGGTTTGAAGGAAGTATGGGGATAATAACAGAGGTTTGACTGAGTTATCAGGCTAATAACTAAAAGGTTTGATGTTTTTTTATCTCACCTCTGGCGACTGCTCTCAAAGGCATAGGTCACTATAATTAAAGTTATCTTCTAGTATAAGCTATTCTAAAATTTAGAAAAAAAGAAATGAAGAGAACAAACAAACAATGACAATAAACAAACCCAAAACCAAAGCAAACCACTTCCAGGCATACCCCGTTTAGGAACAAGTGCGGGTCAGCGTGGAGCGGGGATGGTGGCAGAATTGAACCATCTTACTCTTAGTCAAAGAAGACAGCAACCGATGCGCTTCAGTATAGCAAGAGATGCGCTTCAATTGCTGTTAAAGTCGACGCTCCAGAGTTGTCATCTGGGCCGCACCAAAAGAGATTGAAAGGTCGTACACATAGATCATAGCAAGAACATCTTTCGACAGCAAGTACTCGTAGGTGATACCGATGATGCCCAAGGCAAAGAGTGTGACACTGAGAACACTTGTCTGCTGGAAACCCTCTTCCTGCGACATTGATCAGAATATGGCCCCTAAATTCGTGGAAGCAACGATCTCGCAGAAACTCAGAAGTAAAGATAGAGAGGCGTCATCTCGTCCCCATCGTGTTAAAAGTGTTAAAAGCTTCAATAGTACCGTATCACCACCCGGTATCATAAGCCTTATCCAGTTCGAGCAACACGGGTGTATTGCCGTCTACAAAGGAAGCCCTCACAGATAGCATTAGCCAGTCGGAGCAGAGCTTCCGACGTGGAGTTTAACTTGTGGACGCCGCGCTGCGCAGAAGACAGGTGGCCTCCGCTGTCCCCCCAAAAGGGTAATCTAATATTTACCAATTTATCCATCAACTTGTACCCGCAGAGGGTCAGAGAGATTGGAGCACAGTAGCGATTCGCCAGGATTCTGGGAATATACTCGTGCCCTCTGTCCAGATCCTGTTTAACAAATCTAACACAAACATAACGGCCATGCCTCGCTAACCTAGATGTCCAGGCATAACATACAGGACATCATAAGGACCAGAGACGGGGTCTGCGCTCGAAGCGAGTGCGTAGCGCAACTTATTTAATTTAAAACTGCCGTTGAATGGTTCTACGTCTTTAGAGGTAAAGTCTTGTCGGCGGCTTTAAACGACATCATGGCGTGCAATGAATTATGGCGGAGCAGGATCCCGGCTAGAGATGCGGAGAAACTGGTTGCAAAGGACTCTGCCAAGGAGGTATGGTCTAATAGTGCAGTCCCTTTCTCCTGGAGAATGGGAGGGGAATTCTAAGATAACTTGCTTCGAAACTTTTGGACTCGCTTCGACACCTCTGTTAGAGGGGTGTTTCCATTAGTGATGACGTATACCCACCGGAAATAGCGACAGGCGTGCTTATAAAGCACAGCGCTTTTGTTTGAGAGCTGTTTGAAGCGGTCGGTGAGCAAAACGACCAGACGTTCTATTAATAATAGTTAAGTACACGGCGATGAGGTTGCGGGAAAGGAATTGACGGCCTGATTCGCCGACCTAGATTCTTCGACTAGGAGAGAGAATTCAGTTATTTCCTGTAATGCAGAGCACCAAGCACCACCGAGATGGTCTTTCAGGCGGTAGCAGTCCAGAAAATGATATTTGAATGAGAAAGTGATTACTACCATGGAGGTCATCGACCACCTACCACCTACCACCTAAAATCAGGCTCTACATCCGGAGAGCATATGGATAGAACAAGGCAGGAAAATGAAGCGGTTACCGGGTAGTGATGCGTAAACTCATCCACATTTAGCACGCCTATGTCGAGCTCGTCGATCAGGTCGGCACTGACCTGACCCCTGGGATTGATCGAGTAGATTCCCCAGAAGGGGTATATGCCGTATATATCCCCGAACAGTCGAAATGGGTTCGGAAACTGTGCCATGATGCGGTGGAAGCCCCCCCTTCGAAGTCGGCTGGCGGTGGAATGAACGCAAAAATTACAGTATACCTCCTATCTAGCTGTAGCTGCACTGCTAGTGCGTGAAAGAAGGTATTTATAGCAAAGAGAAGAACGGATAAATTATGCCTGATCTAATCACTCATCGTTCTGCCCAGTCCCCCTCTCGTTAGGGTATGGTTGCAAAAACCTAATATTTCGGGAGGATGTGCAGGAGGTACGCTCCCATCATTGTCTGCTACGAAAAGATAAGTAACGGAAAACAAGAGGAGAAGAGCCTCCTCAGTTCCTTCTAGTTGGTCTGGTGTCCTCGGATATTCTCAAAAAAGATTTGCGGGCCTTCTTCGAGGAGAGGACCTTCACGGTAATGGCCGTACACTTCCCGGAATTATAATTCGAGACCCTTTTCGCCGAACAATGCGCTGAACGGGCTGTCGCCTGCGAGGACGTATCGCGGGAGGTTGGCTCGCTATGCGAGTATTTTCCTCCCTCCGCTTCGAATCCTTTGTCGGGCGGAGAGGTTTTGGAGGCTTGGTTCCTCCTTTGGAGGATCCACCGTCTACAAGCCACCCAGTCTAGCTTTGGGTTTGTGCGTAAGGGATGAAGGTCCTTTGTTGTTGTCCTCCTTTCGGTGGGATTTAGGAATCCCGGAAGAAGGCCTCACGACCACCTTCATGTGTGTTTCCTCCTGTGAGTCTAAGGACTCGGAGTAAGCAGCCGGCCTTTTTGCCTTACGGCAAACGCTCACGCCAGTGGAGGGATGGATCCCTGGTTTTAGACGAGGCTGCGTGTGAACTCTTTATGCTACCAACTCTACAAGAGGAATGCCATGGGAGGGAATAAAATCCATAGAAGGATTCCAAACGGGCGCGGAAACGACCATGCTCGATGATCTGGATAGGCCAGGAGCAAAGGGTGCCTATATAACATCAAATCTTATCACTTCGCAGGCAGTGCCGCGCGCACCAGGGCCAGTTTCTTATTCTCGCGAAATAATATATTATCCGCAGAATAAACGGCCAGGACATCCTTCTTCCCAGTGCTATCAAGAAGCTGGCTGCGGCTCTTTGCAATTTAAACGATAAAGACTTATCTGGTGCGTCCTTTGAGCAACTTGCACACACTTCGGGTAAACCGGACTACTCACGATTACAGAAGCGATAAGTATGGCCAAAGCGGTGGCAGTAATAGTATCTACGCGGCAGTGGCACTTAATGCTTTCACGTGGTAGCGATACTAACCGGCACGCACCGAATCATGGAGCCTGTCACGGTCGAATGTGACGAAGATTGTAGGGGTGGGTCTTGAGGCTCTTCTCGACCTTGGCCGCCTCACGGTCTGCTAGCTCCAAGGTAATGTCTTATATTGAGTAGCCCATGAGTTCCCTCGCATAAATCACTCCTTTCACGAAGTTCATAGTATAGTGCGGCATTACACTCACCGGCAATCAAATAAAAGTCCGAAGGAAACTAATCATGGCTGCCTTATAAAGGCAGCTACTATAGTAGTTTGTTTTTTTGAACTCACCTGTGCCCACTCTAATGCCCACCGGTTATTTCAGGCTTCGGTGAAGGATGGAGGACAATGCTGCCTGGAAGCAGTGTCGGACCCCCGTCTCCCGCGAAAGACTGATTTTCTCTCTCTTACCCTGCAGAAAATTATACAGGTACAAAGGAATATATATATATATATATATATATATATATATATATATATATATATATATATATATATATATATATATATATATATATATATATATATATATATATATATATATTGTCGTGGTATTGTAAGGGCCGAGTGGTGGTACGTAGGTTGGTCACCTACTTCAATAACTTCATTATTTCGTTTTATCTAAGAGTGCTATATTATTTTACTTTATTTGATCTTTGAGGATTTCTAGTGCCATGTGCAGTTTCAAAGATTAAATTAAATACTTCTAGCCAAAATATATCTTTAATTACAACATAAAAAAGTGAAATCTTAAAAAAAAACTATACATCTATAAATAAATGAGTCTATGTTAGAACGCTTATATTTGGTTTACCAAATAAATATAAAGTAATGGTTGACCCCAAAGCTCACTTTAATATTGGACGCTAATTGACACACAAAACAATTGAATTTCTTTACCTTTAAAAAAAAAACACACGTGAATCCGGCTGAAGAATGACCTTGACCTTGGACTTTATGCAGATTGGGAAATGGTTTGCGGTTAGTCACGTGGGCGTGTTTGCAGACGCCCAGCCGTTTGTCTGGCGTGGAGACGGACTTGGAGCAACAGTTAATTTCTGTGAGGGCGACGGATGGTTTTAAGCACGTTGTCTTAGTCAGATGATTTAAGAAATGGGACTATGAAGGTATACTTTTTCAATCTTTCGGTTAATCTTGAGATGCTTCGTGCTGACGAGCGATGAGCAAAAAAGCGAATCCTTTGACGAATAGCGGGAGGAGGGGAGGGTGATTGAAAACCGAGATTTGAGGTTTCTCTGACGAGAGATGTATGGGAGTGATCCTCAATACGAAGGGGCTAATTTTCGGTGTGACCACCAGGAACTGGCTCAGAATGAACTTCTTCTCTGTTCCTTTCTTTGATTGCCGGGCACTGCCGTCTGACTTCGTCGTGTCGATCTCTAACTCGATCTTCCTCTTTCTTCTCCAGTTATCCGACTATATACTTCACCGAACCACTGGGGGTAAGGGAAGGGGGGAGGATGAGGGCTTATGTATTAAGCCTCTCTTCTAACGACGCTTCTCCGAGCGTCTTTCACTTAACCCTAAAGGTATCTTCTGGCTTTTGGTCGCAGCTCCTATAATTTCGTCTATTACGTGGAACTCGATCGCAAATCTTAGAGGAAATAGGGCCTGTTTAACCAGAGTTATTGCAACTGCTCTCCTCCACTTTGTATTGTTATGCTCACTGGCACAGAAATCTGTTGATTCGTAGTTCTCGTGGTTGGAGGAGGCGTTCTGGTGGCCAGCGAGTCGAGGGGAGAGAGAGGGGGAGGGGTAAGTAATTGGGTTACAGCTCTTAGCGTAAGGAAGTTGTGGTACCCGAACGAGACATCTGTTATTATGGTAGGTATTGATTTCCCTACATATATATATATATATATATATATATATATATATATATATATATATATATATATATATATATATATATAGTGTAGTCGGGTAGCAGTCTCTCTTGAATGCAAATTTTGTTGAAGACCATTATGTATTTTGCCTTAATCAATTTCCTTGGCAACTTTCTCTTCTTCTAACTATCTTTTTTATTCCATCGTAGAGATGGTGAATTACATCTCTTTTTTTTAAATGAATGTGTTTGGTAAAAACCAAACTAAATTGCTAAGCTTTCGATCTTATTCAATCATCTTCGGAGCGTTTTGAAATGTTCTTGCCTACTTTACCGATGTATCAAGTGGAGTGAGGATCTGGCAGAAACTGAAAGAAAACGATTTTTAAGGGGTATTTATTCCGCCTTGGTTAAACGTAACGTTAGAGGAAATATGAGTGGAATTTTTTAAATAGTTTTAATGTGCGATTCCAGCTTGTTGCTTGACTGTTGATAGCCGGCTTATCTTCATCAATTAATATGGCTTCTAAGATGTTATGCCTCGCTTTATTAACCTCTTTTCTTTTAATAATGGTGTTATCAATGAGCATACTCGTATGTCTCGTTAGGTTAATATTATGTACACTCTCCATATGGTTCTTAGGCCCTCGGCTTTTTGATGCATAGTTAACTGTTTCGAAAGTGTGGTAGTTGTCATGCCAATATATTTAGAGTTTTTATAAAGCTTGCAGTCTTCATTGGGCCAGGTGAACTCGTAAACTATGTTGGTTGACTTGAGATTCCTCCCCAACATAGTTTACGAGTTCACCTGCCCCAAATCGTTTTCTTTCATTTTCTGCCAGATCCTCACTCCACTTATTACATCGGTAAAGGAGGCAAGAACATTTCAAAACGCTCCGAAGATGATTGAATGTTTTTACCAAACACCTTCATTTAAAAAAGAGATAAATACTGGACAAATAATCCACCATCTACAAGATGGAATAAAAAAGATAGTTAGAAGAAGAGAAAGTTGCCAAAGGAAATTAATTAAGGCAAAATACACAATGGTCTTCAACAAAATTCGCATATATATATATATATATATATATATATATATATATATATATATATATATATATATATATATATATATATATATATATATATATATATATATATATATATATATATATATATATATATATATATATATATATATATATATATATATATATATATATATATACATATATATATATATATATATATATATATATATATGTGTGTGTGTGTGTGTGTCTGGAAAACTCACAAAGTATTGCGTGAGTAAGGAATAAATGCAACAAAGTCCACATAAAATAGATACGAGGATTCCAAGTACTTTCGAACTTTATTTCGAGCTCTTTATCAAGTAATGATAAAGAACTCGAAATAAAGTTCGAAAGTACTTGAAATCCTCGTATTAATTTTCCTTGTGGGCTTTGTTGCATATATATATATATATATATATATATATATATATATATATATATATATATATATATATATATATATATATATATATATGAATCAACAGCATCAAATATCTGAATATTATTTTGGAAGATCAAGTCCATCCTATGGTCCATACATTATTCCTTGATGGTGACAATGCCCCAATACACACCACTCATGTGATTATAAATTGGTATGAAGAGCATAGGAGTGAGCTACAACACATGGAGTGGCCCCCCACAATCTCCATATCTAAATATTATTCAGCATTTGTGGTGCGTCTTTGAGTAACAAGTTAGAAGTCGTTACCCTCCACCGTCGTGTCTGAAAGAGCTGGAGCAGGTATTGCTAGAAGAATGGCTCAAAATTCCTCTCAATAAAATCAGGAAGCTGTATGAAGCAATTTCAAGGCACATCGACGCTGTTCAGAAAGCAAAAGGATGACCAACTCCGTATTAAATAAATTTTCATTGAATTTAACACGTGTTGCAATTATTTTGCCCAACCCCTGTATATATAAAGTGTAGATCTGGAGATTTTTTTCGAGTGCACGCAAACAAGTTGAGCTGGATGTAAAGCCAGGTGTGTATTGGTGGGAATATCGTGCGTGTTGGTGGGTGGTAAATATGTATATAAGGGAGTGGGATACGTAACACCATTAAGGAGCAAGCGGGGAGTAATTTCTTTTCGCCTTTTTCCAGCTCCTAAGGTACCGCTGATTGCTCTCATTTCGGAGTGAGGAAGGAGTGGGGGAGTGTGGAGCCGAGAAACCTCTGTGTGGCACGATTTTTGGGACCTCATCTATCCTTCTCCCTGGTCCGTCGTTAGCGAGAAGAACACGAGGACAAGACGGATCTGGCCAGATGCCAGCGCCATTGCCCCCTCTCCTCACTCCACACTGCGCTTTCTTATTTATTCTGTACATAATATTTGTATGGATATTTTTTTGTGATTGTATTGGGTGGTGGGAATATAAATATATATTGAAGTTTTGTGTAATAAAGAAAATTGAGTATTCACGTTTCCTTGAGCCTGCTTCCGATCTAACAGGCGTCTCACGAGCGAGTGAGCAGACCATTGTGGAGGGTGGTTTCACGGACCGCGACAATACTAATAATAAAATTATATGAAATTTGTTCCCAATTCTGGGACAATCCCAAGGGAAAATTTCCGAGCAAGGGAAATATTGGGGTTAACCCTTTAATTTGTATTATAAACATTAGAAAACGCCGTTATTAACTTGTCTCGAGCTGACCTTTTCGGAAGATTTCCCTTTTTTGCCAACTTAAACTTGATATGGTGGTAAGCTTCACTTCCACAATTAACCACTTTTCCTGGTCAGTCGCAGATTTTGATTTAACCATCCGATTTACGGAGCTGCGCTGTCTTAAATCGCTTTATTTTTTTAACTTAGACCTATCTTTTCATTTTCGTTTGTAAAGTAAGAACTCCGATAACTTTGGCTATTGTTGTATACGTTCTTTGATATCCAATTTAGTTTAATCATTAAAATAATCCGTCACTGAATTTGATTTTATTGGTCGTCGCAGGTTTGGGCAGTTATCGTGTTCTAATCCACTGTTAAAGCGTGGGATTACCACGTTTAAAGCTTGTCCATCTTAGCGGGAATTTACTGCCCCTCTGGAGTTGCATTCCCCAGGGGATTTGTATATAGGCGGGCTGCTCGGGGTCTGAAGCTCAGAGCAGAACGACGGTGTACAGACCATTGGTAGCACCTAATAGAAAATCGCGTTATAGGGACTACCAGGTTCAGGGTTGGGCTCTGTGGGGGACGAGCTAATTCTCCCGGCAGCTTGATTAGGTGCTACGGAGGCTGCCCAAAATTTTCTACGAAATAAACATAAAGTAGCGCTGAAAGGGAACGAGAGGGGAGGGCAACAACAACTTTTCCAGGCCCCATCAGAGAATTCACGTCGACCCAGTGACGGGTCTTCCCTAATCAGCACTCACCCCGGAAGGATGCGCAGCTCCCCCGGGTATTAACTCAAGGCGAAAGCTTTGAGTGGCTTATCGGCTAATAACTGATAGGTTTGACGGAATTAACGAACGAATAACTGATAGCTTTCCCGGAATTATCAGGCTAATATCCAAGAGATTTGACGAAGTATTTAGGCTATTAAGTAAATGATAGGTTTGATGGAATTATCTGGATAATAAGTGATAGGTTGGACAAAATTATTAGGCTAATACCTTATAGGTTTGATTGAATTAATGAGCTAATAATTCATTGGTTTTACGAAATTTACGTGTTAATACCCGAGAGGTTGAAGTGAATTAATCGGTTAATAATGGAAAATATTGACGAAATTAACGGAGCAGTAACTCACAGGTAGACGATCGTAACAAGCTAATGACTGATAGGTTTTAAGATATTAATGGACTAATAAGTGATAGGTTTGACAGAATTATTTGGATAATAACTGATATGTTTGAAGGAATTTTCGAGCTAATAAATTATGTATTTGCAGGAATTATCGGGTTAATAATTGATCGTTTTAATGTAATTCACGGTCTAATAACTGATATGTTTATCCAAATTGGAGCGCTAATAACTGATAATACCCGAGAGATTGGACCGAATTAACCCGCTAATATTGTGAAAGATAACAGAATTACCCAGGTAGTAACTGACATTCAAAACGGAACCAACGGTACTAACAGGCTAATAGCCGAACTTTTAGTAAATTGACAGACTGATAACTGATAACTGTGAAGGAATTATCGGGCAGATAACTGAGAGGTTTGACGGAATTGTCAGGCTAATAACTAATAACATTGTCGGAGTTATCGAGCTAATAAGAAATATATTTGACGGAATTAGCTGGGTAATTACTGATAGGTTTCACGAAATTATAGAGTTAATAACTGCTATGTATAATGGATTTATCTGACTAATAAGGGATTGCCTTAAAGGAATTAACGGGCGAATAACTGATAGCTTTTATGGAATTATCAGGTTAATATCTGGTAGGTTTGACGAAAGTATATAACTATTAAACGATAGGTTTGAAAGAATTATCAAGCCAATGGATGATAGGTTTGATGGAATTATTGCGCTAATAACTGATATGTTTAATGGATTTATCAAGCTAATAAATGATCAGTTTCATGGAATTAACGCGATATTAACATAAATTTTACGGCATTTACGTGCAATTACGTGAGAGGTTGACCAAATTAACCGGGTAATAATGGAGAAGTTTGGCAGAATTACCGCGGTAGTAACTGACAGGTAAAACGGAACTAAAAGGCTAATAACTGATAGTTTAATAAATTAACAGACTAATAAGTGATGTGTGTGAAGGAATTAAAGGGCAGATATATAATTGGTTTGAAGGAATTGTCTGGCTAACAACTAATATGTTTGTCAGAATTAATGAGTTAATAACTAAGGTTTGACGGCATTAGCTGGTTATGAACTGATAGGTTTCAAGAAATTATCGGGTAATAACTATGATAATGGATTTATCAGCCTAGTATCTGATAGGTTTCACAGAAGTATCAGGCTATTAACGGATAATTGACAGAATTATCGAGGCAATGCCTGCAAGGTTTGACTGATAGGTTTGATTGGATTAATAGGGTAATAACTGATATGTTTGACAGATTTATCGGGTTAACAACTGATCCATTTGTGGGAGTTATTGGGCTAATAACTGAAAATTTTGAGGGAATTATAAGCTAATATAACGGATGAATAACTGATATGTTTCATGGAATTATCAAGCTAGTATCATATATGTTTCATAGAATTATTAGGCTATTAAATGATAGGTTTGAAAGAATTATAGTTAATTAATGATTGGTTTGAGGACATTATCAGGCTAATATCTGATATGTTTATAGAAATTATCTGGTTAATAACTGATGGAATTATTGGGATAATGACTCATCCGATTGACTAAAATATCTGGCTAATAAATGATAGATTTGATCAACTAATCGGGCTAACAACTAGTAAGTTTGACAGAACTATCTGACTAAAAATTGTTATGTTTGACGAAATTATTTGGTTAATAACTGATATACTTGACGGAATTATCGGGCTGATGAATGATATAATTGATAGATTTAAGGAAATTGTCAAGTTATTGACTGATTCGTTGCCAGATTTATGTGGCTAATAACTGGTTTGTTTGACGAAATTATCTGGGTAAGAACTGAGAGGTTTGACGGGCCTAATACCTGCTAGAATTGATGGAGTTATCGGGCTAAAAACTAATATCTTTGACGGAATTAGCTAGGTAATTAATGATATGTTTCATGAAATTATCAAGCTAATAACTGCTAAGTATAATAGATATATCTGGCTAATAACGGGGCGGTTTAAACGAATTAACGGGCAAGTATCTAGTATGTTTATCTGAATTAATCGGGCCATTAATTAGTAATTGACGGAATTTTCGAGACAATGAATGGTAGGTTTGATGAAATTATTGGGCTTATAACTCAAATGAGTGGCGGAATGTTCGGGCTAATAACTGATAGGTTTGATGTAAATATTGTGCTAATAACTGATAGGTTTGATGGAAATATAGGGCTAATATCTGAAAAGCTTGATGGAAATATCGGGCTAATAACTCATCTTAATAACTGATATATTATTTGACGATCCAATGACTGATAGGCTTGATAAATTTATTGGGCGAATAACTGAGATGTTTGACGAAATTAAGGATTAGCAACTGAAAAGGTGGAAGAAATTATGATGTTAATTGCTGATATGTTTGGCGGAATCTGCTAATAACTGATAGGTTGGATAAATTAACGGACGAATAAGTAATAAGTTTCATGAAATTATCAGGATAATATCTGATTTGTTTGACAAAAGTATTAGGCTATGAAATAATAGGTTTGAAAGAAATATCGAGCCAATGACTGATAGGTTTGATGGAAATATCGGGGTAATATCTCATAGGTTTGATGGATATATCGGGCCAATTTCTGATATTTTTTAGGGAATTATCATGCTAAAACTGATGACTTTGTGAGATTAATCAGGCTAATAACTGATGTTAATAGCTGGTGTTAATAACTAATATGTTTTAGGATCTAATGACATAATTTTAAAAGTTTAAAGTTTGCTGGTTTCAGTCCTCCTTTCAAGCTACATATGTTGCTGCTTATCAGGCGGACGTCACCCAGGGCAAACCCCAACTTCCCTCCGTGATGCCCAGTCACGGTGGTAACCTCCCTAGTAACCTCCTTAATTTTGATCGAATTATTCGACGAATTACTAATAGGTTCGAAGAATTTAAGGGAGTAGCAATTTATAGGTTTGAACAAATTATGGTGTTAATAGGTTACTTATATGTTGACGGAATTATCGGTTAATAACTGATAGGTTTGAGAAATTACGACCAAACTCTTATATGTTTAATGGAATTAACAAGAAAAGATCTGATTTGGGCCTATAACTGATAGGTTTGACGAAATTAAGGGGGACTAGGAACTGATGGCCTCTACAAATTATAGTCTTACTAACTGATATGTTTGACGGAACTAACGCGCTAATGGCGGCTATGTTTGTCAGACTTATCGTACTAATAACTGATTGGTTTGATGGAAATATATAGGTAATATCTGATAGGTTTAATGTAATTATTAGGCTAATACCTGATAGGTTTTACATAATTATTGGGCTAATACCTGATAGGTTTTATGTAATTATTTGGCTAAAAAGTGATCAGTTTGTGGGATTTATCGGGATAATTACTGATGTTTAAGGTAATTACCGGGCTAATATCTTAGTAGTTTGACAAAATTAGCGCGAAAATAACCATAAACTTTCCGTGAATTTGGGTGGTAAGAACCAAAATGTTTGTTTAAATTATCAGATATTAGCTAATATATGATAAGATATTAGCTAATATTATCTGATAATATCTGATATCTGAATAATGATAGGTTGGAGTGAATTGCCGAGTTAAATACTGATAGGTTTAACGAAATTAACCGATATGTTTATGATAATTACCGGGCTAATTAATACCCGAGTAATTTGACAGAATTATAATAGATGGGTTTCCGTGAATTTGTGTGCTAATAACTATAAGATTTGTCTAACTTATCAAGCTCATAACTGATAGGTTTTGATGCAATTAACGGGTTAAAAACTAGAAGGTTTTCCCATATAATAGTGATAATAACCAATATTTTTATTGAATTATTTAGCTAATAAGGAGAATTTCAACGAAACCATGGTGTTTGACGTAATTATATGACATAGATTTAATGGAATTTCAGGTCTAATAAAAGATTGGTTTTCGAAATTTTATGGCTAAAACTGATATTTTTCAAAGGACATACTGATCATATGTTTGACGCAATATTGGGATAATGACATACGTTTTCTGACTAATCGGGCTAATATAATTAGTCCGTTTAACGGAATTAACATGCTAATAACTGAAAGCTTTAATGGAATTATAGCTTTGGCAGATATATCGAGCTAATACCAGAGGTTTATAGGAACTATCGGGTATTTAAATGATCGGGCTAATAACGAATAGGTGTAACGGAATTATCGACTTATAAGTTCCAGTGTTGTAAAAAGTACCCTGGTTTGATACTTAAGTAAAAATATTGTTACCCTGACAAAGTTTTACTCAAAGTACAAACAAAAATACCCAAACTTAATTGTACTTAAATAAAAGTAATAAAGTATCTTGTTCATGAATTACTCAAGTTGCGAAAGTAAAAAGTAGTGGAAATAGTAAAATACCTATCACCTCAGACACTATTCAGTATACTGTACAGTAAACCCTTTTATACCCGCTGTACTGAACCTTATATATTGAAATTCAGTTAAACCGGACTTAACAATCAAGCTGTAAATAGCACTCTATTGATCAGAAAGTCTAGTGAATATGAAAAGTAAATTTAACTCTACAAAATTATGGCCATGGGTGGGAATTGCCACTATTTTTATTTGCAATGGTAGGAGTAGAGCTCATGATGGTCCAGTAATGGCGCGGCACCACGTTAGGAGTCTACGCCAATGATGAATAATTTAATAAACTGACACCCTCTCTCATGCGGGAAAGCGGGAGAGACAGAGGAATTGTCTATCGAGTATGAAAGGATGCCTGTGATTGGTCCAAACATGAACAAGCGCTTATGATTGGTTCAAATCAGAGTACACGCTTGTGATTGGTCATCGTCTGAGTTTTACTTCTACGCCTGTGATTGGCCAAAATTAACTGAGAAGTAACGAATACTTCAATGATTTTCAAATGTAATGAAGTAAAAGTAACATAAGAAAAAGACGCAAGTATGATCGAAAGTACTCGAATTATTGAGTACTTTTTAGGAAGTAAAAATATATAACAAAATTACTTGAGTATAGTACTTAAGTAATTGTACTTCGTTACTTCACATCTCTGCTAATAACTGATAGATTTGACGAAATTAGGTTGTAAGTAACTGGTAGGTTTGACAGAATTACCGAGTTAATATCTAATAGTTTTGACGGAAGTATTAGGCTATTAACTGAGAGCTTTGACGGAATTATAAAACCAATGACTGATAGGTTTGATGAAGTTATTGGGCGAATAAACTGATAGATTTCCCTAATTGCCAGGCTAATAACGGATAGGTTAGACACAATTATCGTAGTAATAACTGATACATTTGTGGGGATTATCGGGCTAATATTTGATCAGTTTAACGGAATTCAAGCACTAGGTAAAAACTGATCAGTTTTATGTAATTTGCTTGCTAATACTCAAGAGGTTTGACTGAATTTACTGACTAAAAATGGAAAAGATTGTCAGAATTAGCGGGGTTCTAAATGAAATTAACGGACCAATAACTGATATGTTTAATAGATATAACGGGCTAACAAAGATTAATAGAATTATCTGTTTACTGAATAATTGGTCTGAAAGTTTTAATCAACTTAATTACTGATAAGTTAAATAGAATTAATTAACTAATAACTGAATATTTTGACATTTCTGCGGAATTTTCAGATTAAAGAAAGAATTGACGGGCTAATCACTTAAACGTTTTGCGAAATTAACTAGACATTACTTATATGTTTAAGGGATTTATCGAGCGAATTAATGATAGGTTTGAGTAAATTATTGCAATAATAACTAATAGGAGGTTTAATGTGATTATTAGGCAATAACTGAACAGTTTAACCAAATTCACGAGCTAATAACTATTAGGTCAGGCGTAATTTTCTGGGTAATAATTGATAGATTTGATTCAAATCTCGAGCTAATAACTATATTTGGAAGGAATAATTAGCTATTAACTAATGGATTTGAAGGAATTATGGTGCTAATACCTAATAGGTTTGTCCAAATTAATTTCATTTTTAAATATCCGATGTTTGCCGAAATTAAAAAAAATATAAGTGCTAGGGTTATGGATTTAACGGTCTAATAACCGAGTGACTTCTTGTACTAGCGGATTATTAACAAAGGGTTTACGGAAATAACGGAATATTAACAGATTTGATTCTAGACGGGGTCTAATATCCAATAGGTTTAACGGAATTAGCGGAATCAGCTAAAGGAATTATCTAGCAAATAATTGATAGGGAGACGAAATTAAAAACCTAATAACTGATATTTTAGGGGAGTTATCAAGCTAATAACTGCTATATTAAATGTAACTATCGATCTAACATCAGATAGGTTTGATTGAGCTATATGGC
This sequence comes from Ceratothoa steindachneri, assembly GCA_963969495.1. Classification (NCBI taxonomy): domain Eukaryota; kingdom Metazoa; phylum Arthropoda; class Malacostraca; order Isopoda; family Cymothoidae; genus Ceratothoa; species Ceratothoa steindachneri. Next base: position 137,743,247 of record OZ018318.1, on the reverse strand, counting down.
TGACAACTAATAAGTTTATCGGAATTAACGGATTAATGCCAAAGAATTGAATGGATTTAATGGTGTAATAACTAATAGATAGCTTTGACGGTTAAATCGAGCTAATAACTGCTAGGTTTGACGTAATTATCGGGCTAATATCTGATAAGTTTAACAGATTAATAAGGCTTTTAACCGATAGGTTTGACGGATTTATCGAGCGAATGACTGATAAGTTTGAAAATACCGGGCTAAAGTCTGATAGGTTTCGTGAAATTAACGGAATAATAAATGATAGGTTTATCGTAATTACTTGGCTAATAACCTATAGGTTTGCAGAAACTAATAGACTAATATCTTAAAAAATTTACTGAATTATCACGCTAATATCTGAGAGGTTTGACAGAATATCAGGCTAATAAATGATAGGCTTGACTAAATTAATGAAATAATAACTGATGGATTTTATGAAATTACAGGGCTAATAACTGAGAATTTTGAGAGAATTAACATGAAAATATCGGAGAGGTTTCCATGAACATTTGTTCTTAGAGCTAAAAGATTTGTCTAAATTATCCAGAACATACATAACTCATAGGTTTGACCGAATTATCGGGCTAATAGATAATAGGGTTGACGGAATCAACGGGATAAAAACTAATAACTGGGTCCGAGTATGAGACCATGCCTGTCAGGAGTTGACCCGCAGGTGGGTTTGATGCTTGAGTCTTGATCTCGAGTGAGTAGTTTTGATAGTAGCCTTGTTATGACCCCGGACTTCATCCGTAACGTAGCCGAACGAGTCTTCATGCCACTTCGCCTATCCAAATTGTTGATTCTTCTCAATTTCCACTTTAACCTGGAGGTGTCATTGTGGACGAGCACCACGTCGCCGAAAGCAGGATTTTCTCCCTGCCGACATGTGCGTGTTATCTGCCTCAGATCCACTAGATACTCGTAGTTCCACTTAGCCCAAGGTCGTTGGTGCATTCTCACCATTTCCCTCTGACTTCTGATTAAAGCAAAGGGCGTCCCATATTATTGATCATAATTATCCAGAAGAGTTAGCTGAAGAGGAACCATCCTAAAACCATAAAGAAGATCAGAATGGGTTAACGGGTCCAGGTCGTCGTCATCGTATGCAACATACGTGAGAGGCCTATGGTTAAGAAATATTTCTAGCTCTGCTAAGAGGCTAACAATTTCAACCCATTCCACTACCTTATTACTCAAGATCTTTTTAAAGGTATTCTTGGTCAAGCCGCCTCACCTTTTAAAGAAACCTGTGTACCAGGCCGCTTTGGCTAAATTTAACATCCATCTAAGGCCCTTAAACTCTTCTCCATCATGCGCGGTATTTAGGTATACAGCCCTTGCATGAAATGTATCATCATTATCGTTATGCACTGTCTTAGGGATAGAGTATTTGGCCGAAAATTGCAGAAAGGCTCGAATAACCACCGTCAGCTATTAACTCCAGATGGATGACACGAATAGCGGCACAAGTGAACAATAGGATATAGAGCTTTTCCGTCCAGCTTTTTTCCCTTTATCGGATAGCCCAATTGTAATCGATACTAATAGTGAAAAATGGGGGCGCCATTTATACTCTATTTGGGGGTAACGCGGGTTGGCATCTGGAATCCCGTAACTATTTACTTGCAACCGATTTCAAGTGTAACATTTTTTTTTTATCCTTTTGATTACCTGTCGGGCACATGGCATGACCAACTGTGGACTGCCCGCAGAAGTGTTGGAAATGTAGTAGAAATAGTTCCATCAAGCGATGATCTCCTGGCAACAAAATTGGCAACCTCGTCTGGTAAGGGAGGTAGTCTAGCGAAATCAAGTCACCTATTACACCGAATGATAACTGATTAGAGAAATAAACGTAGCAGGAAATTCGGCTAGTAGGCCCATTGGCTGGGAAAGAAAGTTTTCTTCTCTTCTCAGTATTTCTCCAAGGATAGTGACGTTGTTAACCTTTGACATGGATCTATACCTGTTGATATAGCAATTGGAGGTATCTGAAAGGTATATGTTGTTAGCACGTAGGTGGTATCAAGAATATATACTGGTTCCGCCCATAATTGCCTATTCAAAATCTATTCTGGCCCTTTAAACCACATGGGATTTTTCATGCTTCTAGTTTTCATTACCCTGATGACCAGATCTCAACAGGGGTTGAAACGATGTGGCGGGCCGCGAACCTACACTCTAACCCCAATCTATCCATCCCGCTTCCTACACTAAGTCGGACGTGAGAAATTGAGGGAGGAATGAACGGATTGTTTATACAGTCATTTATTTACAAAAGTATATATATATATATATATATATATATATATATATATATATATATAACAACAATCATACGTGCGCAAAAAAGAAATAATTCTCTTATTCAAAACCAAACAAAAAATATTTTAAAAAAAACAAAACAAAAAGAGGCTTTTAGTTCTGGTGGTACTACGCTTTTAGGTTTAGTGTCCTTCGAAGGAAAGTCTTGCTGGCAGTCACTCCTTGCGCCCCAAATTGTTGCGCGCGTTAAGGCCTGGCGCCTCCGAGATCAGTACAACAAATAAGCGATCCGGTCGTGGTCTCAAGGCCATTAAAGCCCTCCCGTCCAAACGAATTACTAATTATGGACGTATATCAAATTTAATTAAATTACTACAAAATTTTTTATACCAGCCACTCTCTACAAATTGAAGGAACACCTTCACAAAATTTAACAAAGCACTGAATAGAGTGGCTTCTGGAAAGAGAAAAAAAAAATAGAACATGAAATCTAATATATATATATATATATATATATATATATATATATATATATATATATATATATATATATATATATATATATATATATATATATATATATATATATATATATATATATACCGCGTGTCCCAGAAAAAAAGTTAACCGTACTTTGAATTAGCATAACTCAAAAACTATTGGAGTATTTTTGGTCTTGGCAAAAGTGTTTTATTTACCAACTATTTATCTTTCGATTCTGGAAATTTCATCAAATTTCCTTTTATGATATTGATACACTAATGGGTTTAGTGGAGGCTATCAAAAATATGTTTGCGCAATGAAGTAAAATAATGAAACGAAGCCTAGGAAGGCTAGGCCACCGTGCACTTTCAAGAGAAGCGTACGGAGCCTAGTTAGCCTAGGTCACTGTGTTATACTTCGAGCAAAGCCTTGGTCATTTTACAGTGGGTTTTTTTTCAGCCACGCTGTGGTATGGTCTCGTCATTATTGCTTACTAAGCAAATGAAAGCGTTCCTGTGTAAAAGTTTATTTCCATAGAACCTTTTTAATCATGGAGTTAACAAAAGATCAACGCATATTTGTAGTCACAAACTTCATTAAGACTGTCAGTATTAAACAAGTACAAGATTCATTTGAACAACGTTTTCTAGGTCGGCACCCACCAAGCAAGCCCACACTTTAGAAAAAAAGTTCGCAAATACCAACATGAAGGAACATCCTTAAATCTAAATAAAGGTCGTTCGGGTCGTATGAGAACCATAAGAACAACAGAAAATATCGAAAATGTTCAGATGACACTTCTTAAAAATCCACATGTATTAATCAGAAAGAAGGGATTACAAGTGTCAAAGTCATGATTTAACCGCATTATTAAACATGACTTAAAATGGCATCCCTATAAGATGCATGCAAGACACCAGCTCCTTGAAACTGATTTTCCTTGTAGACAATTTGTCGAATGGCCTCCCCATAAACTTGCTCGTTTCTTGGAAAACATTGTGATTGGTGACGAGGCAGCCTTTTTCATGAATGGAAAGGTAAATAGCCATAATATTTGGCAATATGCGCCGCTGAACCACCCCCAGCATTCAACTTTGACACACGTATTTGTCAGCAGAAAGTGTCTCTGTGGATCGGAATATGCGGGAATGGCTATCTTGTCGGCCCATTGTTTTACAAGAATAACTTGAATGGTGCCGCCTACCTGAGCATGATGAACGAAAGGATCTCCCCGGAACTCCGCCAGATTTACGGCAATCAATTCAATAGACTTTGGTGGATTCAGGACGGCGCACCAGCTCATAGACAGCTTGCTGTAAGAACAAAACTAAGAGAAACGTTTGACAACCGCATTGTCACGCTAAATCATGCAATTAAATGACACCTAAGATTCCCTAAATTAACACCGTGCGATTATTTCTTAGGGGGATATCTAAAGAATAAAGTGTATTCTACTCTACCACAAAGCATCAACTAGTTAAGAGATAGTATCACACGTGAAGTCAATAGACTTAAGGAAAATCACAAGTTAATCAAAAAAGTTGTTCAATAAATGCGATCAAAGGCGCAACTGTGCTTGGAAAGAAATGGAAGACATGTGGAAGGAAATTATACTGAGAAAATTAAAAAATGAATTTGTATCACCCATATGAAGAGTTTTTTTTTTGTTAAAAATGGATTTAAATATATTTGTTAATTTTAAAGTTCGAAGTTTCATTATTTTACTTCCTTGCGCAAACATAATTTTGATAGCCTCCACTAAACCCATTAATGTATAAATACCGTAAAAGGGAATTTAATGAAATTTCCAGAATCGACAGATAAATGGTTGGTAAATTGGTTTTGTTTTACAGAACTCAAAAATCTCTAATAGGTTTTGAGTTATACCAATTCAAATTACGGTTAACTTTTTTATGGGACACCTTGTATAAAAACATCTCATTCACACACACATTCTTACAGAGGGAGGGAAAGGTCCGCTAGAAAGAGAGTGGGAGAATGGCCCTACAAGCACCCTCACATTCGCTCCACCTCCTTTCTTAGGCCATTCGACTACAGTCACTCACAATACACTCTCAACCCTTACTCACGGTACCATTTATACTCAATCGCGCCCTTCTGCACCTATTCACACTCGTCTACAGGTTCCTAGCTACGCATAGAAATCTGTCGGGGTCGTTCGTCAGTCTTCTTGTCAGTCTCCTAGTCACTATCAATCATATCGTCCACCATACTCTTAGCCTTTATCACTATCTTTCCCATCTCTCGACAGAATTATTTCATACCCTTCCGGTCAGAACCTTCGCTCTGCATAACCCCATTCTTCAGCTACTCACTCACAGCTCTCATCCAACTTAAGTACACTCTTGGGAAACAGACAAATCACTCACATCCCCTCTACTCTCAGCGGCTTCACAGGACACCCCTTCAACTGGTTCCCACCAGAAGCCATAAAAATCAGTCACCTCATCATTTTCCACATCAAACTCACCTCTACTCTTACCATTCGTCAAACCAGATAAATTAGCCACACTAGGTTCATTCATCCCAAACACACTATCATTCATATTGTTTACAAAACCAGAAAAATCAGCCACAGGAAGTTCACTCACTCGCCTACTCATATCAGCCAAATCACGCACCTACTTATGCAGACACTCAATCTCTCTCTCTCAAGCTTCTCCATACAAGAGAGACTATGCTCAGACTTACTACTTTCATTCGTACTTGCATCTTTCCTTTCACTCTTCTTTGCACGCTTTCTACGCTTCAAAACCAAAACAAGCTCTTTCCCAGACAAATCCATACTATCACACTCCACCTCATCATCATGCACCTTATCACTCTCTCTGCACAGTTCATACACCAAATGAAGCACCAGGTAGTCAGGAGGTTCTCTCCACTTCCTCAACTGACTCTGATGAGCCCGCACTCTCTCAGTCACACCCCATTCCAACTCTCAAAGACATACGTCACACCATTCTCCCAGACTCTCACAACTCTATACGGTCCTTCAAACTTTTCACTCATCTTCGACACATTCAACCTACCTTTTACTTCTTTTACTTTCAATAACTTTGCGCCTATTTCAAACGAACGAAACCTTTCATGTGCCTCACGCCATACACTCTGCTCACTTTACTCAAACGAAACCTATCTTTCACTCGCCTTTCAAAATTCGTGACAAACTGACACGGAGAGATTTCAAGCGCACTATGCACCGTTGAACTATACTCCCATAACACTCTACCCAACCATACTTCCCAGTCATTCAAAGTCTCACTCATCCTTCTCAAGTTCTCAAACAAAATCTAATGGTACGTTCAGCCAACCCATTCGATGACGGTACATACGGAGTTGTTCTCACATGATCTACACCATTCTCTCTCAACATTCGTTCCAACACCTTACCCACAAACTCCGGCCCAGTATCACTCAGAAATCTCCTAGGCTTCCATACACACATAGGAATAAACACCTGCTCAACAACACAATCAACAGTCACTCCGTTTATCTCTCACAGGCGCCGCATACGCAAACTTACTTTTATGATCAACCATCACAAACATACCAATATTCCCAGCACACGTACGTGGTAGAGACACATAATCAATCACTACCAACTCAAACGGTTCTTTCGCATCAACTTTCAACATCTGTGGTTTCACTTGCACACCTTGCACCTTTTGCTTCTGACACCTTTCACACATAGCCGCAACATCATTCACAACAGTCCTCAGAAACGGATGGAAAACATGCTCCTTCATACACTCCCACAGCTTAAACTTACCCATATGCCCATAATTATAATGACAACTTTCACCAGACCAATTATACCAACCAAGGACATCACCACCACCCTTCATATGCCTCACAAAATGTACAACATCCATACAAACAACAAAATCTTTAGCATACCTCTTAAAATCACTTAAACATTAAGGCGATTCATTCAAATCAACACGCAATATCACACACCTCTTCAACTCACTAACAAAAGAACACATTTCTTGCATTTCAAGAATATCATAATCACTTAAAACCTCATTCTCATCATCCATTACCAGCTCAATCAGACCACCTAACTTGACAACATTCTTCACACACTCATTCAAACTCATCACCTCACATTCACCTTTCATAACACAATCCTTATCAGCATCCAAAGACAAATCATTCAATTTCATAAAATCCAGCCCAAGCAAGAAACAACACGGCATTCGCTCATCTTTCAAAATCACAAAGTCATGCTTCACATTCACACCACTGCCCAAACTCACTCTCACACTAACCTGTTCCCATGCCACTATCATTCCATTTCCAATCCACTTATCCGTAACTTCACAGGGTTACGCTCACAACATCTAAACTAATTATACTTACTCAGAATCCTCTCATTCACTAACGACACTTGCATACCAATATAATTAATCCACAGAAGAACCTTTCACCAACTTTCACTCTCGCTTCCATCATATCAGGTCCTCTATGCTCGCAATACACAGAAGAAACAAGCAGACCAACATAAGCACTGACATCCACACCGTAATCAACTTCTACATCATCATTCACCACACACTCATCTTCATCCAGACAATCATTCTTTTCCCTCATATAAGAACACTTTTCAATTACCAAATTTAAATGCACACCGCTCAAACACTGCAGATGCATCACACTAGCATTCGAACCTTTCACTTTCTCATCTTTGTACACAATTGGCGTCTCACCCCCAGACTACTCACGACAATCAACACTTTCTGAAACCGCGGGACCTGGCACACACAGTGTTCTCAATTCTTTCATAAAATTCCGCACTCTTGCCATATCATCACTCTCAGGCTTTCTACATACTTCACTCATTACCTCCTTCCTTAAATCATCAACACTATCAGGCACTCTCACATCTACTCCATCACTCTTTAAATCTTGCAAACCATTCCATACGCTTTCAAACAAAGAATCACTACCACCCTTACTCTCCTTTCCATTCATAATCCCTTTTGGCAAGTATTCAGGATCCCTCACTCCACACACACTTTTATCATTCGAACCAGGATACCTCAACATCAAATCAGCCACTCCATTCCGTTCACCAGGCACATATTCGATCACATAATCACAATCACTCAAATCTTCCAAAGTCCTCGCAATCCTACTATCAGCCCATTTCCTACGTTGCAAATACACTAGAGGTTGGTGATCCGTTTTGATCACAAACCTCACATCATACAAAAACGGACGCAGCACTTTCAAACAATACCTTATAGCAGCAAAATCTCGCTGCACAGTCGAATACTTTCGCTCTGCTGCATTCATAACCTTTGATAGATACCTAATTATTCGCCTTACATTCTCTCCATTCAAACGCTGCTCTTGCATTAGAAATCCTCCCATACAGTACCCACTCGCATACGTATACAATTCAAGCATATTAGCCTTTACACTCTAGTCTGAGGAAGCCAACTCAACATCTTCAGCCGGTGCCTCTTTCAGTCTCTCATACGCTTCATTCATCTTATCATTCCACCTAACAATCATACTCCCTTTCTTGCTGACCCATCTACTCAGTAAGAGGCTTACTCACACCGGAACAATCTCGTAGAAACTTTCGCTAAAACTCAATCAATCCTAGAGAAGACTTCAGCTGCTTCACAGTCACCGGTTTCGGAAACATTCGTACTTTCTCAACATACTTCGGCGACTTTCGCAACATATTCTCACTCACCATATGCCCAAGGAACTCCACTTCTTTCGCAAACCCATTCACACTTCGCTACTTTCACCTTCACACCAACACTCTCCAACGTTCTCAACACATCATTCACCAATCTCATATGCTCATCAAAACTCTCAGTCATAATCAAAATATCATCTATAAACACAATCACATTCTTACTCGCAAACTTACTCAACACCACATTCATAGCATACTGAAAGGCACCGGGAGCATTGCAACCCAAAGCTGAGGCTCCAGAACTGATAATGCCTCTTCGTGGAGGAAAAAGCAGTCACCGGTCAGCTCTTCTCAGCAATGGGCATCTGGTAATACCCCCGAACCAAATCCAGCTTAGGAAACCACTTCACCCCATTCATACTATACACATACTCAGATACCACACACATCGGAAACCTTTATTTCACAGTCCTTTCATTCGCCTTTCAATAATCCACACACCGACGCAATCTTCAATCCGGCTTATGCACCTGCAAAATCGGACTATTCCATGCACTCTCACTTTCTTCAATCACCCCCAAACGTTCTAATTCCAGTCACTGCTCCTCAATCTCATTAGCAACAGGACGTGGGAAATGTCTCAGCCGCTGATACATGGGGTGTCCTCCTTCAGAACAATCTTAAATTCGGGGAGCTTTTCTACCCTGAAATCCAGATCGCTCTTACTGAGGACCCCCTTTCGCTCAAATAGCATTCGATATACATACTCCCTTTCATACTCAGTCAAACATTCATCCAATTTCACCATCCTCTTCACTTTATTATACGTCTACTCACAAGTTTTTTCATTCACAACATTCACCCTGACATCAGTACAATCATCCACACCTGCCTCACTGAGAGTGGATAGGTGACCCAGCACATCGCCAACTTGGATCCCTCTCACCTGCCTTTCACTCTGGGGTCCCCCTGCACACATACAAAAGGATCATTCATTATCATCAAGCCATCAAACACACAAGCAACACGCCTTACCTTATAATACGCACCCTTTCCATCCAATAGCACAGTGTTCTCAACCACATTCAAACTCAAATCTTTACTCCAACTCACTCTAACATACACTCTCCACAAGCCTTACACTCTTCTTAGCAGTCACCTCAATAGCGCTAAACACACTCCTCAAAACACTACCATCTTTCCCTACATACAACTTATCTACACCACTCTTACCAATCTTTCTCTCAATCTGATCACGCGCAGGATACACAACCATACGATTCGTTTTCATAAAATCATATCCTAAAATCACACCATACTCACTACTCACCTTATCAACCACGGAAAATTCACACTCATTCATCAACATACCATGTATTTGAACAGCTATTCTTATCATACCAATTACAGGTACTCTCATACCACCAATCCCTACCAAACAACCTTTACACTCAGACAGGTGGGATTTTTCACTCAACTTGGACGGGAGTGCTTTTTCACTCAACTTGGACGGGAGTGCTTTTTCACTCAACTTGGATGGGAGGCCTTTTTCACTCAACTTTTCATACACATCCTTATATACGAAACTCTTCTTGCACTCAGAATCTATCAATGCCAAACACTCAAACCGGTTCAGATAATCTTCACACTCAGACACTCATCCTTCCTACCAGATAAAACCTTCACAATAGACAGACCTACCAACACATCACTCACACTTACGCACCCAAAGGATACTTCACCAGGTACCCTCTCACTATTCAGTTTCCCGACTCAAACTTTCCATTCACACCTTGCGCTCTCAGTCTAATCCAACACCTTTCACTCGAATGCCCTTCCACCGCACAATAGCTACCTACATTCCTTTGGTCATGACACATCCTCGCATAGTGACCGGCCTTTCAAAAGTTACCACATGCGTAGCTTCCACTTCCCCCAGCATTTGCTTCACCATTTAACTTCGGACAATCTCTCTTCAAATGACCTTTTTCTTTACATTCGAAACACTCTTTCATACTTTCCTAGCAATCCTTTATCATATGCCCTTCTTACCACACCCAAAACACGCGCCTGACTTCCACCTACATTCCGCCAACATATGCCCCTTCCTTCAACACCTACGACATTACACGATCTTTTTCACACCATTCGACCGTTCACTCGCTGGAACATATCTCCGTTGCTCTCTCCTACCCCCATTCGGTCGTACACCATCCATCTGTTCCCTACCACTTGTCCATCCGTCAACTCTGCCAGGCCAGGAAGCTACCCAAACTGGGGTAGCCTTCAGGGCATCCCGATAGCTACCAAATGGACGAGGTGGAGGAAAGCTCCTGGGCCTTCTACCACCAACATTCACACAATACCATCCATCCTCATCCAAATCACTCTCTTCATCAAATCGCCCATCTTCCAGAAGCTCCAACACATCCCCGCACATTAATCGTTTCCCCGTAAGGCTCATTCTCTCATTTCTCTTCGCATTCAGCCATTCACTTATCTTTCGCGGGAGCGTATCAAGAAACTTTCTCATCATGCTTACATTCATTCACACTATCATCACCATACCTCTTTCTCGCCATACTCTCAACCCATGCGCATACATATTCACACTTTCACTCTTACCCATGCGAGCTTTCTCAATTTCATTCACCCTTTTATACTTCACACTATGTTTAATTCGTTTCACCTGCCCAATCAGTCTTTCCTTCACCACCCTATACTTCGGTTCACCCACACTCGTTATCAGTCAGAAGAATTCTAACACTTTTCCATCCAAACACTCCCCTAAAACATTCACCCAGTGCCCCTTATTCTCCGGGTACTTTAGCTTGCAATAGCGTTCAAACTCCCCGAAGTATTTTCCCACACTCTTACTACCATGCAATTTAAACCTATCAACTTTCGGCCCTTCCATAATCAAAATACCTAACCCCACATTCACTTCACTCTCACTCATGCCAATCATACATTCACTCTCTTTTTCATCCCAATAGAGAGAGTCCACACTCTTACCCCTCATCTTCCTATCCTTACCATTCAAACCATTATTCCTTCCTTTCTTACCTTCCACTCTTTATCATTTACCTTCTTTTCTACCACTCACAATCATTCTGTCCCATCTAGACTCGCACACACTCCCATTGATCCCATTAGTCTTATCCCCTTCGGTCGGAGCAGGCGTCAGGGTCGAGGGTCCTGGAGCCGGTTCTGACCCTGTTATCATGCCATAGATGTCCTGCATTCTTCGCTCAACCTCCCTTTGCCTCTCATCCATAATCTCCACCTTCATCCGATCAGTGTTTTCATTCATACCCACTATATCACCTTTCAGTCCCTCAATCATTATCCTCAACATTGTACATTCTTCCTCTTTATTTCTCATTTCCAGCCTCAGTCGCACAATCTCATCATGGAGACCTTGCTCCACAGGAGCCATCCTGCCAGGTTAGTATGAAAGGACCGAAGAAAGGAAAAACAATCAACCTACTCGTGCAGCGTAAACCCTTTACTAAGTCCAAGCCCATGACAGACTGCAATCCAATCCTGTCACGCTCCCGGTTTCGAGATCTCACGTCCCTGTTTAGGCGCCAAATATGGCGCGCCGCGAACCTACACTTTAATTCCAATCTATCCAACCCGCTTCCTACACTAAGTCGGACGTGAGAAATCGAGGGAGGAATGAAACGGATTGTATATACAGTTCTTTATTTTCACAAGTATGGATATATATATATATATATATATATATATATATATATATATATATATATATATATAGCTAATTACATGAATGGGAGCAAAGCCATTGAAGGAAAATTTGAGTGTCTAACCAGAAGAAAATTTCACATATGAATCGATGTAGAGTTCTTTTTATTTCCCCGAAAAGGCAAACCGCAAAATGAGCGGCGGTCTGTAGAGCTTGATTGGAGGATATGCGGTTCTGAATGTTGCAATTGGAAGAGTTATTAAGTTAGAGTCAGCTTCTATATGTTTAGCATTCTTAACTTTCGCTATATACGCATTTCCAACTGCATCCAAGGAGTTCACAATATAATCTTCGTTTTTTATTAACTCTATAACATCATGGTCTGAACCGCAGATGACCGTATTCAGACCGCGAATCTTCTGAGCGAACTTTCACCAGAGACGGCATAAAAGAAATTTAGCAGAAAATATGAGTAGGGTTGATGGATTGTTTTATTATTATTATTATTATTATTTATTCATTTATTTTATTTGACCTTCAATTATTATTAAAGTATTGGCTTCATATTCTAAAATCTCATTTTGAATGTAATATACCAACTAATTTAGATTAATGAAGCAAACTAATCGCAGGAACAAATCCTTACCTGTTTAGAGAGAGCTATGCTCTAAAAGTTTTCCAGGATTCTTTTTGATGTTGTCTATTTATATGTTGATCCCCTCAGCTCATTCGCCCTCTTCACATCTGCCATTTTCTCCTGCTCTCCATCCACTTGCCGTGGGAACCCAGAACCCACTATTTTTTCTTCCAGAAGAGTTTTTATATACTCTGCGAAAAATCCACCCCTCATTTTAAATTCCCCAAACTCGTAAACTTTCTTGATCTCGTACATCTTTTCCAATGCAAGTTTCAGCTCTGGGTTTGTGTACACCCCGTAAATCATATGTTGCTTTTCAGAATGATCGCACTATGGTGAGTTTTTCTGAGCGCATGTGGTGCAGACTGTAAAAGTAATTTCCCCACCTATGGATTTAGAGAGAACTGGAATATACATACAGATCATTAAGAGGGAGAACATCAACTTTCACGATACCGAAATATGTATTATTCACACCGTCTATGAATTTTTGAATAGTTGAAATTTCTCGCACAGATTCGTTACGCCAAGGTAATCCTACGGGATATGGATTGTTTTTCATGCAGTGCGGATATAATGAGCAAAATCGTCGTAATGGATTTTCACGCCCTCGGTTGGTAGATAGTATAATATAAATGGGTTACATCTGCCGCCAAAAAGTTCACTCTCCACATCGTCCTGGAGTGGTTTACATCATGGTTTCAAATTCACACTTCAATAGAGTGATAACCTTGTATTAGCTACCGAGAATTCACTTACCTTCTAAATTAATGAACTAATGACCGATCAGTTTGGCGGAATCATTGGGCAAATTTATAAGTTTGATAAAATAATCTGGTTAATAACTAATATATTTGACGAAATTAATGGACAAATAACTGAGAGGTATACGGTAAGTACCGGGCTAATATATGCGTAGTTTGACAGAATTATCGCGAAAATAACCGAGAGGTTACCTTGAATTTGTGTGCTATTAACTAAAAAGTTTGACGAAATTATCAACTGAATAATACCGTAACTATTTCGCCGATTCTAACGTACTTTGAAACTCTTATGTTGTTTTACATCCTACTTCGAATGATATAATTGGCAAGATCCTCCCAAGGCTAGCCCGGGAATTATTTTGTTAAGGCAATAACACCATAACTATTTGGCCGACTCTAACGAAATTTGTAACCCGTATTTTGTTTTACATTTTCTTTCGAATGATATACTTGCCAAAGTCCTCCCAAGGTTAGGCAGGGGATTATTTGACAATACCATCCTAACTATTCAGTCGATTCTAACGAAATTTCAAACCCTTATGTTGCTTTACATTCTATTTCGAATGATATAATTGCCAAGGTTCTCCCAAGGTTTGTCCAGGAATTATTGAACGTTTTGAAGGTCTTAAGGTCATAAATCAGAATAAGTGAAAGCACGCGACATTGATCAGCAGACCTTGTTATCTAGCTAATAATTTAGAGCTTTCCCTGACCTATCTAATTTGACTCAATTTTATCATATAACTTATAGGTTTAAATAAAATACTGAGCTAATAAGTGAAAGGGTTAATAAAATTATCAGGTATGAGAGTAATGCTTAATACCTGATAGGTTGGACGTAATTATATATCCATTAAATGATAAGTTTAAGAAATTTATCAGAATTAATTTGCTAATTAATTATAGGTAGACGGAATTAACGGGCTATTACCTGATATTTTAGCCAAATTATCGAGCATTTAACCACTCGGCTACGTGGAAGACCAAAAATCTTCCGAGAGCACAAGCTTTGAAGGTACGATTCGCAAGGTCGATCGGGAGTGTGAAAGAGAGACATTAATACGGAATTTAAACGACAAACAAGAAATTGAGTTAAACACGAGTTCAACACACCTCCTGAAAGAGAAAACGGAATAATTTTTTCGTCGGAAATATTTATTTCCTACTTCGAAAAAATCCTAAATGAGGTGTGATTACAGAGTCGAACCAAGCACACTGAGGCAACAAGCAACTGCTTTAATCTAAGTTAAAGTCAGCCTTTAATCACGCGAAAACGGAGAAGACCAAAAGTGTTCAGAATAGACATTTTTTTAAGGCACGCTTCGCAAGGTCGATCGGGACTGTGGAAGAGAGTAAAATTAATTGGGAATTGAAAGGACAAAGGAGAAACTGAGTTAAACACACGACAAATACGCTAAGTGAAATAATGATCAAATAAATCCAACACACCGCAAGAAAGATAAAACGGAATAAATGTTTCTTCAAAAATATTTATTTCCTACTTCAAAATAATCCCAAATGAGGTGTGATCACTGAGTCGAACCAAGCACACTAAGGCAGCAAGCAACCGCTTTGATCAAAATTAAAGGGAGCCTTTAATCACTCGGAAACGTGGAAGACCAAAAGTCTTCCGAAGACACTTTTTAAGGCACGCTTCGCAAGGTCGATCGGGACAGTGAAAGAGAGTGAAATCAATTGGGAATTGAAATGACAAAAGAGAAATTGAGTTAAACATGCGGCAAATACACAATGGATATCTCTCATGAGTGTGAGAGAAAGATGAAATATATCTAACACACCACAAGAAAGAGAAAACCGAATAATTTGTTTTCGGAAATAATTAGTTCTTATTTCGAAAAAAAACAAGATTCGGTTGGATTCGAACCAAGCGAACTGAAGCAGCGAGCAATCGCTTTGATCGATCTATATTAAATGGATCTTTTAAACACTCGGGTAGGTGGAAGGCCAAAAATCATCCGAATACAAGGTTTAAGGAACGGTTTGCAACGTCGATCGTACTGAGAAAAAGAGAGAATTTTGGGAGGAATACAAAGGAGAAAGGAGAATTTCAGTTAAACACGCGGCAAATACAATATGTATATCTCTAATCAGCATGAAAGAATGATAAAATAAATTCAACAGACCGCAATAAAGAGAAAACGGAGTAATTATTTAGTCGGAAATAGTTATCTCATACTTCGCAAAAACTCCGAGCTAGTGTGGTAATCGAACCAAAGAAACAGAGCTAACGGGCAACCAACCGCTTTGATCTATCTCAATTAAAAAGAGTCTTTAACCACTGGGCTACGCAGGAAGACCAAAAATCTTCTGAATAAACAATGTTTTAAGGCATGCTTCGCAAGGTCTACAGGAACTGTGCAAGATTGATAAATATATTGGGAAATCAAAGGACAAAGGAGAAATCGACTTAAACACGCGGCGAGGACAAAATGTATATTACTCATGTGCACGAGAGTATGATGAAATAAATCCAACAGACCACAAGAAAGAGAACATGGAATAATTTTATGTACGGAAATAGTTATTTCCTACTGCGAAAAAAATCCGAGCTGGGGTGGAATTCGAACCAATGACACAGAGGCAGCGGGCAACCGCTTTGATTGCTCTCAATTAAAGGGAGCTTTTAACCACTGGGGTACGTAGGAAGACGAAAAACTTCCGAATAGACAAGCTTTTAAGGTATGCTTGGCAAGGTCGATAGGGACTGTGAAAAATTAAGAAATTAATTGGGAATTCAAAGAACAAATGTGAAATTGAGTTAAACACGCTGCGAATAGACATTGTATATCTCTGATGTTCGCGAGAATATGATAAAATATATACAACACACCGCGAGAAACAGAAAACGAAATAATTTCCTATTCAGAAATGCCTTTTTCGTACTTCGAAAAAATTAGAGCTGGGGTGTGATTCGAACCCAACACACTGAGGCAGCGTGCAACTGCTTTGATATCAAATAAATGGAGCCTTTAACCACGCGACAAGGTGGATGACAGAAAAATCATCCAAATACAAGCTTTTAAGGCACATTTCGCAGGGTCGATCGCACTGAGGAAAAGAGAGAAATTAATTGGGAATTCAAAGGGAAATTCAGTTAAACACGCAGCGAACACAAAATGTATATCTCTAATGAGCATGAGAGAATGATAAAATAAATTTAACACACCGCAATAAAGAGAAAATGGAATAATTTTTTAGTCGGAAATAGTCATCTGCTACTTTGCAAAAAACTCCGAGCTGGTGTAGCATTATAACCAAGGACACAGAGCCAACGGGCAACTAACCGGTTTGATCGCTCTCAATTAAAGGGAGCTTTTAACCACTGGTACCAATCAAAGGGAGCCTTTAACCAATCGGCAAGGTGGATGACCAAAAAAATCATCTGAATACACAAGATTTTAAGGCATGTTTCACAACGTCGATCGGACTGAGAAAAAGACATAAATTTATTGGAAGTTCAAAGGAGAAAAGAGAAATTCAGTTAGGCACGCTGCGAATACAATATATATATATATGTCTCATGAACGCGAGAGAATGATAAAATGAATTCAACACACTGCAATAAAAAGAAATCGAAATAATTTTTTAGTCGGAAATAGTTATCTTTACTTCTCAAAAACTCCAAGCTGGTGTGGGATTCGAACCAAGACCACAGAGCCAACAGGCAAAAAACCGCTTTAATCGCCTCGAATCAAAGATATCCTTTAACCACTGGGTTACGCAGGAAGAAAAAAATCTTCCAAATAGACAAACTTTTAAGCCATGCTTGGCAAGGTCGTGAGGGACTGTGAAAGATTGAGAAATTAATTGGGAATTCAACGGACAAAGGAGAAATCGAGTTAAACACGCAGCGAGGACACAATGTATATTTCTCATGTGCGCGACAGTATGAAGAAATAAATCCAACAGACCGCCAGAAAGAGAAAACAATAATCTTTTAGTCGGAAATAGTTATCTGTTACTTCGCAAAAACTCCGAGCTGGTGTGGCATTCAAACCAAGGACACAGAGCCAACGGGCAACTAACCGCTTTGATCACTCTTAATTAAAGGAAGCTTTTAACCACTGGGCTAGGCAGGAAGACAAAAATCTTCCGAATAGACAAACTTTTAAGCCATTCTTGGCAAGGTCGTGAGGGACTGTGAAAGATTGAGAAATTAATTGGGAATTTAACGGACAAATGAGAAATCGACTTAAACACGCGGCGAGGACAAAATGTATATTTCTCATGTGCACGAGAGTATGATGAAATCAATCCAACAGACCGCAAGAAAGAGAAAATGGAATAATTTTATGTACGGAAATAGTTATTTCCTATTGCGAAAAAAATCCGAGCTGGGGTGGAATTCGAACCAAGGACACAGAGGAAGCGGGCTACGTAGGTAGACCAAAAACTTCCGAATAGACAAGCATTTAAGGCATGCTTGGCAAGGTCGATAGGGACCGTGAAAAATTGAGAAATTATTTGGGAATTCAAAGGACAAAGGAGAAATCGAGTTAAACAAGCAGCGAGGACACAATGAATATTTCTAATGTGCGCGACAGTATGAAGAAATAAATCTAACAGACCGCCAGAAAGAGAAAACGGAATAATTTTTTAGACGGAAGTAGTTATCTGTTACTTTGCAAAAACTCCGAGCTGGTGTGGCATTCAAACCAAGGACACAGAGCCAACGGGCAACTAACCGCTTTGATCGCTCTTAATTAAAGGAAGCCTTTAACCACTGGGCTACGCAGGAAGACCAAAAATCTTCTGAATAGACAAGCTTTTAAGGCATGCTTCGCAAGGTCGATAGACACTGTGAAAGCTTGAGAAATTAATTGGGAATTCAAAGAACAAATGTGAAATTGAGTTAAACACGCTGCAAATACACAATGTATTTCTCTGATGTTCGCGAGAATATGATGAAATATATCCAACACACTGCGAGAAACAGAAAACGAAATAATTTCCTATTTGGAAATGCTTATTTGCTTCTTCGAGAAATTCAGAGCTAGGGTGGGATTCGAACCAAGGACACAGAAGCAGCGGACAACCGTTTTGATCGTTTTCAATTAAAGTGAGCCTTTAACCACTAGTCTACGTAGGAAGACCAAAAATTTTCGAATAGACAAGTATTTAAGGCATGCTTCGCAAGGTCGATAGGGACTGGGAAAGATTGAGAAATTAATTGGGAATTCAAAGGACAAAGGAGAAATCGACTTAAACACGCGGTGAGGACACAATGTATATTTCTCACGTGCTCGAGAGTATGATGAAATAAATCCAACAGACCGCAAGAAAGAGAAAATGGAATAATTTTATCTACGGAAATAGTTATTTCCTACTGCGAAAAAATCCGATCAAACGGGTAACCGCTTTGATTGCTCTCAATTAAAGCGAGACTTTAAGCACTTGGCTGCGTAAGAAGACCAAAAACTTCCGAATAGACAAGCTTTTAAGGCATGCTTCGCAAGGTTGATAGGGACTGTGAAAGAGAGAAAAATTAATTGGGAATTCAAAAACAATTGTGAAATTGATTTAAAACACTGCGAATACACGATATATATATCTTTGATGTTCGCGAGAGTATGATGAAATATATCCAACACACTGCGAGAAAACGAAAACGAAATATTTTCCTACCTAGGAAAATCCGAGCTTGGGTGTGATTCGAATCAAGCACACTGAGGCAGCGAGCAAGCGCTTTGTCCTCAACTAAATGAAACCTTTAACGACTCGGAGTTGTGGAAGACCAAAAGTCATCTGAATACACAAGCTTTTAAGGCAGGCTTCGGCGGGGCGATCGTATTGTGAAAGAGAGAAATTAATTGCAAATTCAAATGACAAAGGAGAAATTGAGTTAAACACATAGCAAATACAAGATGTATATCTCTCATGAAAGCGAGAGAATGATAAAATATATACAACACTCCGCGAGAAAGAGAAAACGAAAAAGTCCTCTTCGGAAATAGTTATTTCCTACTTCCAAAAAATCCGATCTTGGGTTGGATTCGAACAAAGCCAACTGAAGCAGCGAGCAACCGCTTTGTTCCATCTCAATTAAAACAAGCCTTTAACCATTCCTCTACGTGGGAGACCAAAAATCTTCGAAATAGACAAGCTTTTAATGCAGGCTTCGCAGGGTCGATCTAGGACTGTGAAAGAGAGAGAAATTAATTGGGAATTAAGTTAAACACACGACGAATACACAATCTATATCTCTAATAAGCAGGAAAGAATATTGAAATATATCGCACACCGCACGAGAGAAAATCTTTCTTCGAAAATACTTTTTTCCTACTTCAAAAAAATCTGAGCTGGGGTGGGATTCGAACCAAGCACACAGAGTTAGCAAGCAACCGCTTTGATTTCCATTGAAGGGAGCCTTTAACCACTCGGTTACGTTGAAGACCAAGAATCTTCCGAATACACAAGCGTTTTAATGCACGTTTCGCAAGACCGATTTGGACTCTGATAGAGAGAGAAATTAATTTGGAATTCAGAGGACTAAAGATATATTGAGTCAAACACTGGGCGTTTACACGATGTATAACTCTCATGAGCGCGAGAGAAGGATGCAATAAATACAACACACTGCAAGAAAGAGAAAGGGAATAATATTTTCTTCGGAAGTAGCTATTTCCTACTTCGAAAAAATCCGAGCTGGGGTGGGATTCGAACCAAGCACACTGAGACAGCTAGCAACCGCTTTGATCTCAATTAAAGGGAGCCATTAAACATTCGGCTACGTGGACGACTAAGAATATTTAGAATAGATAATTATTTAAGGCAGGCCTCGCAATGTCGATCGTGACTTTGAAAGAAAAATATTTATTCGGAATGCAAAGGACAAAGCAGAAATTTAGTTAAACACGCGGCGAATTCACAATGTATATCTCTCATGAGCGTGAGAGAATGATGAAAAATATATCCAACACACCGCAAGAAACAGAAAATGGAATAATTTTTTCTTCGAAATTAGTTTTTTCCTACTTCGAAAAAATCCGAGCTTTGGTGTCATTAGAACCAGGCAAACTGAGGCAATGAGCAACCGCTTTTATCGATGTTAATTAAAGAGAGCCTTTAACCACTCACCTACGTGGAAGACCAAAATTTTCCAAATACACAATTTTAAGGCACGCTTCACAAGGTCGATCGGGACTGTAAAAGAGTCAGAAATTAATTTGGAATTAAAAGCACAAAGGATAAATTGAGTTAAACATGCGGCGAATACATAATGTATATCTCTCATGAGCGAGAGATAATGATGAAATAAATTCAACGCACCGCACGAAAGAAAAAAATTTGGTAATTATATTATTCGAAGAGAATGTAAAACAACATAAGGATTTTAAATTTCGTTAGAATCGGACGAATAGTTACAATGTATTACCAAGCTTTTAAGGCACGCATAGTAAGGTCGATCGGTAGGACATTAGCAATTATATCATTCGAAAGAGAATAAAAACAACATAAGGATTTCAAATTTCGTTTGAATCGGCCGAATAGTTACAATGTTATAACCAAAAAGAAACCGCCAACCCAAAAAAGAAAAACGGGAACCAACCGACCGACAAACATAGTGAGACATAGAGTCGCCCGATACTAGACTGTCACGTGACTAAAAAATTATTGTTATTTTTAAACTCAGTGACTCCAAATTATCCAAGAACAGGTCTTAAACTTAGCTCATCAGAAAAAAAGTACAATTTGTTGACCTGTTTAACTGATAGGTTAGCTAGACGGAATTAACGTGTATTAACTATTATTTAACGGATTTCTCGATCTAATAACTGCAAGATTTAATGCAACTATCGATCTAATAACAGATAGGTTTGACAGACTTATATGGTTAACAATTGATAAGTTTGACGGAATTAACGGTTTAACCCAAAAGCTTTTTGAATGGATTTATCGATTTTATAACTGAGAGGTTTATCGAAACCATCGGGTTATTAATTGATAGGATTAAATAAGAATTTTGACTAATAAGTGATAGATGCAACGTAAATGACTGGCTAATAATTGAAAAGTCTGATTGAGTTAACGCGAAAATATGGAGAGGTTTCCTTGAATTTAGATGCTAATAACTAAAAGGTTTTACTAAATTTCCGGCTAATAACTGATAGATTTGACGGAATT
Organism: Ceratothoa steindachneri; assembly: GCA_963969495.1. Classification (NCBI taxonomy): domain Eukaryota; kingdom Metazoa; phylum Arthropoda; class Malacostraca; order Isopoda; family Cymothoidae; genus Ceratothoa; species Ceratothoa steindachneri. The sequence goes on along the minus strand of OZ018318.1, from coordinate 137,721,552 downwards.
ATTCGGGAATTAACTGATAGGTTTGATGTTATTATCGTGTTAAAAACTAGTCGGTTTGATAGAATTAACGTGTTCAAAACTAATAGGTTTGACGGTATTATAGGAACAATAACTTATATCTTTATGGAATTATCTAGCTAATAACTGAGAAGTCTAAGGAAACTATTGGCTTTGACGCAATCATATGGTTTAAAACTGATAGCTTTAACTTAATTACTGGGATAATAAAAGTGGTTGTGAATTATATCGCTAACTGATAGATTTAACCTGATTAACGGTATGATAACTAAAGTGAGCTGTGTAACTAACGGGCAAATAACTGATAGGCTTGAGGAAATTAACAAGTTAATAAGTGGTACGTTCACGAGATTAATAGGCTAAAATGTGTAGCGTTCTGGAGAGGGAGACTGTATAAATTATTTTATTAGCATTCCGGAAAGAGAGACTATAAATTCTAGGGTAACCTGCTGGAGAGCGAGGATATCAATGTTTAGCGGCGCTATTGAGACGGACCCTATTAGTTCTTGGGCAGCGCCCTACAGAATGAGACTCTCAAAATACTAGTTTAGTGATATCCAGATATTCTATCTAATCTTGTGTATATCTATATAATGTAGTGTTTAAAACTGAGCATCGAACCCTATGAACAAAGATAATAGAATTTCGTGGAAAGATCTCTGGAGAGGACGGCGCGACAATCATTTTTGGGTTGAGAGCTCAGAAGTGGGACGGGGAGGAGACTTTCAACTTTTGCTAAGTGCTCTGGATGAGGAGAGTTGATCATATCTTATGTAGCATTCTAGAGAGTAAAACTATCAATTCTTGAGTTACACTTTAAGAGGGAGTTTTTATCAACCTTTTGGTAGGGTTCTGGTGAGGAAGACTATCATGTCATAGGTAGCGCCCTGGATAGGTACATCTCTGTTAACTCTTGCTATTTCTCTTGAGAACAAGACTCTATCAGATCTTGCTATCTCTCTTGGGAGAGTGACTCTATCAATTATATAAGTAGTTTAGAAAGTAGGGAGACAATATTATAATAATTCTATGGTAGCCCTCTGGGCAGAGAGATTATAATCAATTCTTGGGTGAACTCTAGAGAGTGAGACTATCAATTCTTTGATAGGGCTCTGAAGAATGAGACTATATCGATTCTCGGTTAGCGCTCTGGAAAAGGATTCCACATCAATTCCTGGGTAGCACTCGGAGAGCGAGACCCTAAATTATTGGGTAGCGATCTCGAGATTGAGTATTTTCAATTCTTGGGTAGATCTCTAGAGAAAAGAGAGCGTGACTTTATATCAGTTTATTTCGTACAACTTTGGATAGGGAGAATCTATCAATGGCCGTAGTGGAGAAGGTGGCTTAATTAATTCCTATTGTAGTGTTCTACATTAAATATTGAGATTATATCCAGTCTTAGCTAGCGGTGTGGAATGGCAGGCTCTTTCAATTTCTGAGTAGCACTCTGGAGCGTAAGAAACTCGAAATTCCAGGATAGCGATTTTGAGTTAGAGGGTAACATTTCTGAAGTAGATATCTCTCTCTCTCTCTCTCTCTCTCTAGAGAGAGAGAGAGAGAGAGAGAGAGACTTTGTTTTGGGAGAGCACTCTGGACAGATAGATTCTATCAATTTTAAGGAAGCCTTATGGAGTGAAAGGATCTAATTACCCATGTCTCTGGAGATGGAGAATATATTTTTTTCGGTAGGACTCTTAAAAAAGAGAAACAATCATATATTGATCAGTGCTCTAGAGACTAAGACTATCAGTTCTCGGTTAGATATCTTTGGTTAGGTATCGCTCTGGAGAAAGTCATTCAATCAATTAATTAAATAGCGCTCAAAAGAGACTGAGACTCCATCATTCTAGGAATGCAGTCTCGATAATGAGACTATCAATTCTTGGGTAGCGTTTCCTGAGTGAGAAACTAACAATTATACGTTAACATTCTGAAGAGACCTATCAAGTGCTGAGTATTGCTAAGGAGAGTGATAGACTATCATTTCTTTTAGTATCCTTCATGGTAGGAAGAATATCAATTTATGGGCAGTGCTTTAGAAATGGAGAGTATTAATTCTTGACTAGCAATCTCAAAAAAGAAACAATCAATTCTTGGCTATATTTCTATATAGGAAGACTTTAGCAATTCTTGGTTAGTGTTGTGGAGAGGGAGTCTATCCTTTATGTGGCGGCTCTTCAATCCTTTGGTATTTATGGTGATATGGATGCTACATCATTTCTTTGGTACCATTCTGGTTAGAGAGAATCTGTCAATTATTTACGTAGGGTTCAGTGAAGGGGATAAGGAAGGGTAGCCCGTTGGAGAACGAGACTATTAATCTTTAGGAACGTTTGTGGGATTGAGATTCAATCAATTCTTGGGTAGCATTCTGAAGATTGAGACTATATCAATTCTTGGAAAGTATTCAGAAAAGACAGACTTCATCAATTCTTGGATTAATGATATTAGAAGGAGACTTTCATTTTTTGTTTAGCGCCCAGGAAAGGGAGACTATCAATTCTTTGGCATTGCTCTAGAGAGTATAAATTCTAGGGTATCAATCTGGAGAGCGAAAATATCAATTTTACGGGCAGTTCTGGAAATTGACACTATCAATTCCCAAAATAGAGATTATCAATTCTTGAGTAGCTACTTGGAGAGTGAGACACTATCAATTAGTGGATGGCAGTGTTCTGAAAGAGGCTATTATATTGGCGTTGCCCTTTGAAGAGAGAGACAATCAATTATTTGATAGCCTCCTGATGAGGCAGTCTATCAATTCTTGTGTAACATTCTGTATAGGATGAATTTAACGTTTCTTGACTTGAGTAGCCGCGTAGAGAGGGAAACTATCAATTCTTTGTATGCACTATGGAGAGGGAAACTATCAATTCTTTGTATGCACTATGGAGAGGGAAACTATCAATTCTTTGTATGCACTATGGAGAGGGAAACTATCAATTCTTTGTATGCACTATGGAGAGGGAAACTATCAATTCTTTGTATGCACTATGGAGAGGGAAACTATCAATTCTTTGTATGCACTATGGAGAGGGAAACTATCAATTCTTTGTATGCACTATGGAGAGGGAAACTATCAATTCTTTGTATGCACTATGGAGAGGGAAACTATCAATTCTTTGTATGCACTATGGAGAGGGAAACTATCAATTCTTTGTATGCACTATGGAGAGGGAAACTATCAATTCTTTGTATGCACTATGGAGAGGGAAACTATCAATTCTTTGTATGCACTATGGAGAGGGAAACTATCAATTCTTTGTATGCACTATGGAGAGGGAAACTATCAATTCTTTGTATGCACTATGGAGAGGGAAACTATCAATTCTTTGTATGCACTATGGAGAGGGAAACTATCAATTCTTTGTATGCACTATGGAGAGGGAAAGTCCATCAATTCTGGGATAATACTCTGCGGAGTAAGACTGAGTAAATTCTTGGCTAGTGCTCTATAGATCTAGACTCTAGCATTTTCGGGGCAACCGTCTGGTGATGGAACCTATCTTAACCCTTGGGCTTTACTCTGAAAAGAGATACTATCAATTATTTGGGTAGAGTCTTGTTTAGGGAGAAATGCTCTCTTCCTCCGCCTCTCTTGTCTTTCCGAGTTCAGCGAATAACATTATGTAACAAATTGTCACTTTTTTTTTCTTGTTCCTGAGTTAAAAGTGTTATTTCCCAGTTGTTCGTAAATTCAATGAAAATGTTCATTTTGATCCCAAAACTTTGCTTCTGTATGTAGGGCACTGAATTTCTATATTTGCCCTTTTGAAAAATAATGCTAGGATATTATTATATTCGCAAAAAAATAGAGAATATATAAAAGGGTGTAGGCTTTAATCTTTTCAAAGAATGGTAGAAAATTGTAAATCTTATTTTTAAAAAAAACATTGGAATGTTGTTGAATAATATTTGTTTCAAGGAAACCTTTAAAAACTTTCTAGATTTAATGAGAAGTTCCTAGACTTTAGTAGAATTTTATGAAGTTTCAAAAATGTTCCAGAACCTGCCATAACACACCAGGGTAAACTTCTATAACCTTCTGAAATATTACTACAAACATATTTTTATTGGAATTCACAGATCTGCTATCATTTCAGCTCAAGCTACCATAAGATAGAACTAGTATCAAGAGGCTACAATCATTTTCCAGGTGCATTCTGTTATATCTGTCAACAGTTCATCAAAACAAGAGCAAATAAGTTTGGTATGACAGAATCTATGAGAATGTGGGAAGCTTACACAGCATACTTTGGCATGTCATTTGGGGACCAAGACAAACCCTGGGCACCTCATTTTGCTTGCGAACACTGCAAGAAAATTTGGAAGGTAAGAAAATTGTTTATTGTTAAGAGTCAAATATTATGTCACAATTATTTAAGTTATTGTTTTTGTTTGTAAGCCAAAAAAGAGTAATAATGTATATATTTTACTTCTACGGGAAGGTTTGGAGGGAAAGGAAAAGCCAGGAAATTTGCCATTCGCTTAATTTTACGTGAACCTACTGACCACTCAAGCAACTGCTACTTCTGTATGGTGGAACCTTCCAAATATCGAAGTGGCAAAAATGCACTTGTTATTTCCTATCCCGATCTTCCATCTTCTATTTTACCAGTACCACACAGAGTTGATCTTTCTGTACTTATCCCTGTAGTAAGGAATATGCCCCCCTCCTAAGAAAGGAAAAGTCAGAAACTGACAAGATCAGTGAAGATATTGACTACACTGTCAGAGATATGGTTGTTGAGAGGAATCCATATTATACAAAACAAAAAGACCTCAATGACCGTGTCAGAGATATTGGCTTGTCAAAGTCAAATGGTGTTGTTTTTGAGTTCCAGGCTCAAAGAGTATGATTTGCTGGATGAAGAGGGGCAAGTGACAAGCCAAAGGAAACGTTATAAACAATTATCAAGATTCTTTAATTATCTAGCTGGGCTATGCTACCGCAACGATGTATCTGGTCTGCTTGATGTAATTGGAATTACATCAAATCCAGAAGAGTGGAAGCTCTTCATTGACAGCTCCTCCAGAAACATTCAAACTATAATTCTCCATATTTGGAATAAACATCTGTAGCTTCTCTGGGGTCATTTAGTATATTTCAAGGAAGACTACAACAGTGTCAAGCCTTTAATTATAAGGGCTATGATTTGGAAGTGATTGGAGACTTCGAAGTTTTAGCATTTTTGATGTGTCTCCAGGAAGTTTCCATATCATTTCTGTCTTTGAGACAGTAGTGATACCACAGCACATTACCAAAAGCAGCACTGGCTACAAAGGACTGAGTTCTCCGTTAGAGAATATAATTTTAACCATGAGGAATGGTAGACTCTCAAAGCGTGTTATTCTATCTATTGCATTTAAAGTTAATTCTCATGGAGCAGTTTGTTAGAGCTCTTAACATAGAATCTGAAGTCTTCAAGTACCTTGAAAAATTTATTTCTCAAACTCTCTGAGACAAAGGTGAAAGCTGGTCTCTTTATTGCACCGCCAATCAGGAAAATTATAGTGTTAAGAATTCCCCGAAAAGCGTAATAAAACGGGAAAGAAGCCTGGAGAGTTTTGTTTCGGTGTGCTTGAGCTTTTAAGGCAACCAAAAGGCTAGCAATCATGTAGATCTGGTTGGGAACTTAGTGAAAAGCTAAGGCCCAAAATGAGTCATGGTGTCCATGAAGGTGAACCTCCTTGATGATCATCTTGAAGGGTGCAAGGAGCATATTCAGAAGAGCAAGAGGAGGAATTCCATGAAAATATACGGAACCTTGAACATGGATACCAGAGAGTATACAATGAAAACATGATTGCAGACAACTTTGGTGACTTGTACTGGAAAGTGATTTACATTATACAAAAAAAAAAACGTGCCCCAACTTTCGATAGGCCTCATTTCTTAATATTCTGCAAGGATTGAATAAAATTTTAGTGATAACGAGTGTATTTAGTTTAAAAACATCTTAGGACTTTTCTTCTTTATTTTAGATCACGTGTTCAAGATGACCTTTATTTAGCTTTGTGCATTTCTTGAGGCGCAGCACAAAGTTGTCCAAGACGTCCTTACAAACCGACCGACTAGTTGCTCTGATCTCCTCCCAGATGGCTTTCTTGAGTTCAGTGATGGTCCTGAATCTCCCTGCGTACACTCTGTCTTTAATGTAGCCCAGAGAAAGAAATCTGGTGGGGGGGCTAAGGTCTGGGCTGTGAGGTGCCCACTCAAAATCAGTCTTTAGACTGATCACCACCAAAGTTCTCTTTCAGCCAATCTCGAGACAGGTTTGAGGTGTGAGAGTTTGCTTCATCTTGCTGGAACCAGAACTTCCCTAAAAGTGACGGGAATAGGGTCTCCAGCTCCCTCTTGAAGGTTCTGAGGACCTCAAAATACCGCTCCTTTGTGACTGTCACTGTCGCGCCAGATTCCTCGAAGAAGAATGGTCCGATGATGCCTCTGCTTGAGATTGCAATCTATACCGTGCACGTAGGGGAGTGTAGGGGCTAAGTGGCTACCCCATTTGGTCTAGTGGTTTCCCAGAAGACATCTGTCTTCAAGTCTACTTTTCCTTCAAGATGGAAGTAAGCTTCATCTGAGGACCAAAGGAGGTTAAGGAAAGTTGAGGTCTTTTGAATCTTCTCCAGTATCTTGACTGCCATAGCCTTTCTCTGCTCCTTGTCTGAGTCTGTAAGGGTCTGTTTCGTCTGTATTCTGTATGGTTAGGCCTTTACATCCATTAATATTACTCTCCTGCAAGTTTCACGTGATATACCGAGGGACTGACTTCACTTGAGCACAGAGCGTTTTGGATTCTGCTGAATTGACTCTCTCACGCTCTCGACCAGCTCAGCTGTACACTTACTGGGGCGTCCTGAATGGCTTGGACGGTTGTCACTGGCTGCATATAGGTTCTCCACTGTCCCATAGTTCTCAAAGTGGTCCTCCTAGTCCTTAATTCTGCTATTGTAGGGGGCTTTTTCACATTCGAACTGATGCACAAAAGTGTCCTGCACTTTCTTGAACGAGCCTGTCTTGTAGTATTGTTTGACGCAGTATATTCTTTGCTGGAGCTCCCATTGACATCTAGTTGTGTTCACAGGCGTTGTATCTGTCATGCCCTGCCAATTAGGGTGATTAATCAATGAATGTAGGATATATCACAAAAATTGTGTGCATGCCCGTTTTTGGGGGGGGGTCGGGGGTCACCCTATAAACGGAAACCGATGAAAACTGTTCACTTCTAACTTTCTTTGACTTGTTTTTATATAGTTCTTGTGGAAGTTTAAAAAAAATTGTGCCAAGATAACTTTATGTTTTTGTTTTTAGCTCTAAAATGAATGAAAAAATAATTTGTCTATTTCTAGTAAATATTTCATCATAAAGGGAATTTCAAAAGTTATGTTACACTGGTTACGACGCTCTCAACCAGGGAAAAATTATAGTTTTGATACGTTTTTATTGTTTCAACATATAAATATGTGTTTACATTGTAATATTAATCACTGTGGCCGCCCTCGGTGGCCGTCACGCATTCCAAGCGTGACCTTAAAGTTGCGCACACGTTGTGGACGAAGTCTTTATTATGTTCACCCACACGCGGTTGACAGATGGCTTCAGCTCGTCGACGTTGCTGTGGCGGAACTTACAATCCTTGCCCTTGACATCTTAGTCAAGGGAATTGAGGTTGTGGGACTGTGGCGGCCAAAAGTCCTTCGACCAGAAGCTCATGTTCAACCCCAACTACTCTTGCACAGCTTTGTCAGTGTGGGGCGGGGCACCGTCCTGCTGAAAGACCTAGTCCACCTTTCGTGATCTTTCTCACCACGAATCTTCAAGTTGTTGAGAAGGTGACGACAACGCTCCCGTCGTTGTTCTCGCATACGGTCGGTGAGCATAAGCCTTTCCACGCACTTCAAACTCTCGTTGCGCTGCTCTTTGACTGCCCTGGACGCTGTGGCCATTGAGATGTTCTTCCTCTTCGCGAGCGCAGTCATTTTGAGCTTCGTAGAATTTTTCAAGGCTTTTTCATAACACTTTGAAGTCTGCCTGAACGAGGTCGGTTTTTGAGGAATTCCCCGTTTTTGAGCCTCTCCACGACTCTGTGGACGCTCATCAGGCTGACGTTGAGCAGCGTGGTGATGTCGGAGTTGTTGTGGCCTGCGCGCAGGAGAGCAGATATCTCGATTCTTTTCATCTCCACCTTGCCACACCTGCAGAAAATAGAAAAGACGTTTTAATGGCACATACTGTAAATTTAGAACATAAAGTTTGTTTGACGGAACCTTTTCTATCACAGACGTAAACCTCTCGAAACATCCTTCAACCGAGTGTAACAGAGCTTTTGAACTACCAGGTACAAGCGACAAAAGCAAAGTTTAAAACAAATAATCACTATTTTGTATTGTTTTGCAATAAAAGGATAACACTTACTGGCAGGAAAAAAAAGGGGGGCTCCATTGTATAGTCAACAACGATTAACTTAATCTGATTTTATTCGAGTCGCATAATGGTTTAATAGAAAGGTGGTTTTACGTTATATGTTTTAAATTTCTTGAAAATTATTACATCTACATATTTATACTTAAAATAGATATCATATTTAGAAAGAGCAACTAAATTTTTTTTATTTCTATCTCCCGCGATTTAAACTAGATCAAATAGTTACTGTAATCAGTAACCCATATATTGGAAATATCTAGGCGAAAAAAAGCGTGGAAAATCGATGTCGTTTCGTATTCCGCAAGAAATCACCCTGCATGTGCTTGCGCATGTGCGTGTGTTTGCGTAGGCGTAGGTTCTTGCTCTTTCTCCTTTAAAGAGGCCTTATTCTTGCCATTTTAAATTGCATAGCTTATATATATATATATATATATATATATATATATATATATATATATATATATATATATATATATATATATATATATATATATGTATATATATATATATATATATATATATATATATATATATATATATATATATATATATATATATATATATATATATGTATATATATATATATATATATATATATATAAAGAAGGAGCTAATACAATTCTGCGGGTGATAACAACCACCACAGGGCTTTGGCCATATTTATTTTCTGCCTTTCAAAACAATTTTGAAGACAGAAATAAAGGTGTAGAAGCCTTGCATTGCAGACTATATAACAATATAGTACAAAAAAGAGAAATTGGACGCGAATGAGCAATGAGACAAGAAACAGGAGTTTTGTAGAGGCAAAAGAAATGGACATTAGAAGAAGACCAGAATCAAAGAGAGCAGAGGGCGACACAATGAAGGCAATCCATTACGGAGAATTTTATACCACATCTTCTTACCCGCTCACAATTTGTAAGAAGATGTATAAAAATTCCTTAGAGGTTCCTAGCTTAGGGAGATACTGGGTTTGATGGGGTAACACTTTGGGCGAACTGGAGTCGCTGAGCCTGGTAGCTCAGCGGTAGAGCATCTGACCGGCAATCAGCAGACCCGGGTTCGAGTTCGAGCCAGGAATTTCAAACTTTTTCCTCTAGCGTTATTTCTCTCTTCTCAATAAGGATCGCCTTCATTGTGCCGCCCTTTACTCTCTTTGATCATAGTCTTCTTCTAATGTCCCTTTCTCATACCTTAAAAAACTTTGGTTTCTTGTCTCATAAATAAATTTTAAATAATACACAAATTAAACAAAAATTAAATTAACTTGTCGAGTTATAATAAATCGACTTTAATTTAGACTGATACGGCGGGTTCTAGATGAGATAGAATGCCGCTGCCAAATTGAAGTTCACCATTTTGTTTTTTTCATATCATAAAAGAATTATTAGAAATAACTTTGATAAAGAAAATATCATAACCAAACAAAGATGAAATTATTATTCAAATACTCAAAAAATCCCCTTCTTAAATTATAGAGTTAGTGATGATGATGATGATGATATATATATATATATATATATATATATATATATATATATATATATATATATATATATATATATATATATATATATATATATATCCATAACTCTATATTTTAAGAACGAGATTTTTTGAAGGTGTTTGAATAAGATTTTTTCTTTTAGTTCGGTTGTCACCTAAGAGAAAAAAAGAAGAAGAAGAAGAAGAAAAGGGTGTTCGGGGTATTAAAATAAAGAGTCTATAAAGGGGATTAAAAAAGGCGGTTAAGATTAGCAAATAAGGCCATAGGCCACACCCCTCGGGGGTGCCTGTGTAACCAAGCTCTTCCTGTAAGGAAGAGAACAGCGGCTTGTATATATATATATGAATCCATTAAACCACATAGAAAGAGAAAACGGAATATTTTTTCCTTGCAGTAATATTTTTATTACCTTTTTTCGAAAAATCCGCGCTCCGAGACGATTCGAACATACACACTGAGGCAGCGAGCACCGTAGCATAGTGTACTAACGGCATACTTTTAACTGTGATCAAAGCGGTGCTCGCTGTCTCAGTGTGCCTGGTTCGAATCGCTTTCCTGTACGGATTTTTTCGAAAAAGTAATAAAAATATTACTGCAAGGAAAAATTATTCCGTTTTCTCTTTCAATGTGGTTTAATGGATTCATTTTCATCATTCTCTCGCGCTACTTTGAGAGATATATAGTGAAGTTCAGAAAATTTATTTTTATATATCTTCTTCTAAAACTATATTTTAGCAACGTGGGGAAATTTAGTTTAGAGTTCCTTTTTAAAACTATTATAATTGGCAAAGTTCAGAAAATTTATAAAAATTTAACCATGGATGCTTTTTTAAAAATTTTAATCTTAGTAGCGAAGCGCAAGCTCCCCCCGTATGGAGAAGTTGCGAAGCCATTGCCTGGTTTCCATATAATCTTTTTTGGTCCATCTTGATTTATGGGGATGAGAAGGATTTCTCTCCTCTGTAGCTTCGTAGACTGGCTAGTCAGTGTGATCGTACATAGCTTCCGCAAGGTGAAAGGAAATTTTTAGCTGGATTCAACGTTATTTATTCGCCGGGAAAGTAGACTTGATTTACAAGTAAGAACAAAAATGGCTAACTATAACTGTCACTGAATTCTGAATTGATGTAAGTGTGAGTGTGTATTGGGGACAAAAGGGCGTGGGGAATATAGACGAAAATAGACACTTGGTGAAAAGAGAAAGAAATGTGGTAGGGTGAAAAAAGATGCTCAGCGGCTGGTGGTCAGGCCTATCTCTTTCATAATTTTTTATCCTCATGTGCTTCCTTTGTTGTTTTCATTATAGTTTTTATTTTATGGCGTTCAAGCCATTTTTAATGTTTTTTTTAGATATGTAATGCGATTTACTGTTGTTTTGTAATATATTACTTTAAATATGTGCTTAGTTTTTATTGTATTTTAATTATTTTGTTATATGTGTAATTCAGTGTTTTCTGTTTCTTCTTGTCTTCTTTCTTCGCGTTACGTTTGATTTAATTGAGTCTTGTTCGCTGTGCGTTGGTCCAAATCGGTGAATTTTTTCTTGAATCGAGTTTGTTATGTCTTGATCGGTTGGTTGTCAAATTTCTGATGGTTCTTATATTCTCCTCATGAGTAGAAGGCCACTTCGTCTCCGCCAGCCACTAGGTTAGCAGAGCTTAGAAATATGGCGCCACATATAGCTCTTCTGTTCAGATTAACCATTTGAATGATATCCTCATTCAGTTCCTGATCAACCAGTTCTTGCATTTTCCGAGTCCGTTCTTCTATGACTTTGTTAATGGGTGTTATCCCTGCTTCCATGTGCAGCTCTTCTTGGCGTCTTCTTTCCCTCCTACGTGTGCGAGTAATTAGTCACATGCATTTATTTTGTACTGTCTTTAGTCTCCTCTTTTGTGTTTTTGAGACACAAGCTAGGGCGGAAGCGGGGTATAGCAACGTAGATCTAACAAGAGCGTTTTAGATATTTTTCTTGTTGCTTTCACGTAGATTTCTAAACATATACAGAGTCCTGACTGTGACCGAGGCCTTAGAAATTTTATCATCGACCTGATTCCTGTACCCGGATGAAGTAATTTTCATTCCGAGCATATTGCATTCCGTGGTGTAGGGATAGCTTCTATCCCCAACCCTCACATCTGAGAGTAGTCTCCTGCCAATGGGAACTACTTTGAATTTCTCTCGGTTCGTTCTGATCTTCCAGTGTGCCTTGTAGTTGTTCAATCTTTCGATTTCTGCTGCAGTCATGCGAGCTTGACAGGGCGCATTCCATCAAGGACAAGTGATTATCTGGCTGAAATCATCGGCGTATTGAAAGTTGAGGCAAGTAGGGTGCACATGGGCTAAGACGGCTGCGGTGTAAATCGAGTAGAGAGTGGGAGACAGACACCCCCCTTGCGGGAGGCCCGCATTGAGCGGAAACTTCGGTCAGTCCGTGCACCCTAAATTGACTTACGCCGTTCTCTCCATGACATAGCCATAGAGTTCTTTCTAAGTCTTCACTTATGCCCAGCCGTAGGATCTTAAACTACATATCTCGTTGCCACACCTTATCAAACTCCTTTGAAACATACTGACAAAAAATGTCCACGTAACTCCTTTCTCGTTTGGCTTGGCCAAGCTTTTCCATGATGACATTTATCGCCATCTCCGTACTTCGGTTTTTCTAAACCCGTATTGAGAGGGGCTGTAGAGGGAGTTTTCCTCGAGGTGAGACACCAATCTTCGGTTGAGGATATTCTCGAAGAGCTTCCCCTCAATTTTAGGAGGGAAATTGGCCGGTACTCTCTCTCAACTTTGTGTCTTTTCCGTGATTCGGCAAAAAGATCATCTTTGCCGTTTTATAAACATCAGGAAAGTATTCTGTATTTATACACGTGTTGAAAATTCTTCTCATTCCTTCGATGACGTTGTATGGTGCCTTTTCAAAGTTTAGCTTCGTAAGCCCCGATTGTCCTGGGGCATTCTGATGGAATAAGCGGATCGCGACGAGTTTTCTTTTTCGGTAATCTCAGTGTCTCCATCGTGTTGTCTATCCACCTGTTGGTGAGGATGCGTCCTATGTATTTGTGCGTTAAGCTCGTCTACAATGTTGTTCTCGAACTCTATATCAAAATCTTCGTTTTCTTCTTTGGATATACTGAAGACTTTTTTCCAATAACATCTGAATATTTCTTCTATTCTTCTTTCTTCTGTTTCGATGGTTCCGTCTTCTTGTAATATTTCTATTTTCTTCCTTTTCACAGTTGATCCTCTGAGACATCTTATTTTACTGCTAAAGTCTTTGGGAGATGCATCATGATCGAGGCTCTCGATCGCATCGTCCCAACGTCTCCACTGTTGTTCTAGGATTAACTGGTTGAGTTATTCTTTGATCTCTTTACTTCGTTGTATTGAGGCAATCGATGCCTTTTTATGTTGATTTTATACATTACCTTCAACTTATAATATAGTTCTTGGATGTATTCAGTCCACCTGTAGGTTGGGATGGACTTATACTGGGGTTTGGTGACACAAGCTCTATCCTTGTTGATGAGATGGTTATTAAGGTCGTCGAGTGTCTCGTCGATCTCCTCTAGAATTGCCTCATCCAAGTTGGGAGGATGGTAGGCCTCAAGAAGGTATGCCTACCGTGCCCAGTCTGCTTTTCTGTAGTATTTTCTAACTACAGCTGGGACTTGTATAGGATTCCTGTTTCTGGTGAGAAGGATTCCTATATGGTCACTAAATGGTACCTGGACTGGTTCCATGTAGTAATTGAACGGTAACTGACGATTGGCAAGACATATTTCTGGTTTTATGGCACTTCTTCCTCGGACAAAGGTGAGAAAGTCCGGGGATATCTGCTGGACCATGTTTCTGCCCAGCATAGTGTCTAGGCACCTTCCAATTCCATTGAAGGTCCTGTAGCCAAATTCCCGAAATCTGGCGTTCAGATCCCCCATTAATATGGTAGGGGTTCTTCTGCTAAATAGGCCAGTGAGAGAATGGATTGATAAGTATTCTCTCCTTGGTGCTGGTACCCCGCAGCGATGAGCAGCTTCCCAATGTCGAGGTTGACTTCAATCGCGAGATAGGATTCTTCGAGATTTCTACTCTGCTTATACTTGATCCCTTTTTTGATGGCAATAGCGGAACCGCCGTACCGCTCTTGTGAGTGATTTGTGACTAACACATCGTAATTACAGATTTTGATTTCAGAATTACGAGTGTCAATCCCATGTTCTAAAATCAAGATGATATCTGCATCAATTTCTCTGAATACCTTTCCGTAAAGAGTCCTTTTGGGCGTTCAGCCGTTGGTGTTAATGTCCAGTACTTCCAGTGTACTCGATTTCATGATGAAGTATAATTAACGGTGTTTTCTCTTATTCTTCTTTTTCACCTGTGGGATTGCTTTAGATTGCCCAGACTTTCCACTCTTCGGAAGAGGACTTGGGGTTTAGATCGGCTCTTATTAGCTCGTGTACGAGTGTTAGGGCCCTCGTCACTCTCCAAAAAGGTGGTTTCTTCTTCGTCTTCTTCCTCTTAGGATTCTTCCGATGAGGGATCTTCGACTACAGCTTCAAGCCCAGAATTAACTTGGTTGTTGCTTCTGACTACTGAGTTTGCAGGCATTTTCACTGAAGGCAAGTTATCCTTCTTAAATAATGCGTTTGGTACTTCGTTGTAGCAGACAGGTTTTGACTGCATTCGTGACATTGGCATGCGTTATGCAAATAAGGATTTTACCACTTAAATCATTCGTGAGGCTAAAACTTGTCGGGAACGCTCTCGTTGGTTCGAGTTTTTTTGGCGGCGTTGGCGTAGGTTGTTTCCTTTGCGTTTTATTGCTCTTCTTCCTTCCTGTTGATAATTTCTTTACGTTTGGGGCAGTTCATGTCCATAGTCCTGCGGTTCCCTTTACAGTTAAAGCAATTCTTCTTCGTACTTTCGCATTTGTCGAATCGATGACCTTCAGTGACGCATTATCTGCACCATAGTTTTTCTTTTTCAGGGCAAGCCGCTGCATTATGAGTCTCGAGTTTGTAACACACAAAAAACATGTGTATGCTATTGAACTTTTCTTGCTCGATGTTATCTCTTAGTATTCTCATATTGGATACCAAGAGTCCGTTCGTAGTTGCTTTCCTTGCCATGTCTGTAGTCGCGAATGTGATTTTAAATACGTGTGTATGATCGCAAAACTTGATTACTTCGCATATTTTGTCCCATTGGTTGCTCCTCTCAATTTCTTCCTTGAGTTCGTCTGGTGAATGTTCACCGACCCAACCCTCCAACTTTCCACTTTACGGCAGATCACGCTGCTGTTGGCTGCCACTTGTGGAGGGTTCTTCCTTTCGAGTCCGACTTCCTTTAGGACCTGAGCTCTCTCTTCAGACAGGAGCCGGTCCAAATCCTTGGTTTCTGTGCAGAGTGCAATGAAGCCGGACGACACTTCCGTCAATTTAACTAAGGCCAATTTTAGGTTGACGAAGAGCGTTTCTCATAGCTTGCTCTTCTCCGGTGCCTTCATTCCTTGGATGGTCCTCAGGGTCTCCATGGTCTTCCTTTTCCTCTCTACTATGTTCTCTTAGTTATTTTCTTCTTTCCTGGAACAAAATTGTAATTATCGTGTTTTGGTGTGAGGTGTAAAGAAGTTGTGAGGTGGTACAGGAGGTAGTGGTTCAGGTAAGCGAAGTCGCAAACGTGAAAGGAACGCCCCCGTCCATTTTCTAGTTGGTCACCCGCTCAGATTCTGCCAGAATGGTGGGTGATGGATGGATGGGATGGATCTCGAGTGGGAACCTCAAGAGGGATGACTTATGGTGGACATGATGGTAGTAGCGGTCGAATCAACAGCCGCTAAATTTTTGCCACCACCTCTCAGGTACTTACGCCAAAACCACTTCCAAGTACATAGAGACGGGTGTTACTTCCCTCTATAATGCTGGCCGGGTCCCCGGGGCGATGAGGCTCTCTCCTCTGTCCGGGACTCGCAGTTAAGCCCCAATCTCGAGAAAATTTCTTACTTATGCTTCCGCTGTGGGCTACTCCTCAAACCAGTTTTCACATAAGCTCTAATTATGTCATTCCAAGTGGCCGACATAGTTAAGATGAAATTAATGAACGGGAAACATCCAAGGCAGGTTCCCACGCAGGACAATGGACGGGATCAGTGAGGTGCTTAAGCTCTCATCGAAATATGAATCATCGATGAAAAAATCATCTCTCTATCTGAAGGGTAAAGCGAAAATTCACCAGAAGTCTTCCAGAATAGGCTGTTTTCTGTCAACGGTACTCAACGTCCTTTACTAAGCAAAATCAAAATATGCTTTCTCCGTTAGGTACAGCAATGCGTCGTAATTGAATGCCTTTAATCCATATTAGAACGATTTCACCTCTTCATCATGCTCCTGTGCCGCTGCAAAAGAGTGGAGTTCAAACGAGTCTATTTGGACTGAATTGACATTCCGCGATAGGCAGTCAGCAACCACATTGTCCTCACCACGTACGTACGCTATGTCATTGACATATTCCAAAATCACTCTCTAGTTGCGTTGTTGCCTGTCCGTTTTTGCACGTAGTGGCGGGAGAATGCAGAGACTAAGGGCTTGTGGTCCTTACATAAGGTCACTTGTCGACCTTTGATCATGTGTTTGAAATGAAGCACAGCAAGATACGCAGCCAGAAGTTTCCTGCCACAAGTAGAGTATGCTTGCCGTGTTTTGCTCAACTTGCTGGAGAAGAATGCCACTGGTTGGGAAGACACCTCCACCATCTGGTGGAGTGCAGCACCAACTGCAAATTGAGAGCTGCCTGTCACCAATTGGTAACTGGTGGCGTAACTTGACAGAGTTTGGCAGGGCCTCTTTGGTAGCATTAAACACTTCCCTAGCAGGGTCATCCCAGACAATTTCTCGAGCCTTAGGATGAAGTCGTGCGAGTTCAGCTAGAGAAGCGGCAATTGCAGCAAAATTAGGCATCATCCGTCGGTAATAGCCTAACATGCCCAAATATCAACGAAATCCCGTATAATCCGTTGGTAAGGGCATCTCGCTAATCTCCGAGACTTTCCTCGCTGGATGGCATATCCCTGTAGTTGAGACATGGTGGCCTAAGAAATCAATCTCCTCCTTCATAAACTCGCACTTCTCCATTGAAATTTGAAGGTTGTTCTCTGCCAATATTTCAAAGACTTGGTCCAAATGTTCCATATGTTCGTTTGTATTTTCAGAGAAAATTAAAATGGCGTCGATATAAACGAAAACGAATTCCAAGCCCCGAAATAAATTATCTATATGGCGTTGGCACGTGCAGCTTTCATTCTTCAGACCGAACGGTAGTCTAAAAAATTCCTACATCCCAAAGGGAGTTGAGACAGCAGTTTTCTCAATGATAGCTTGATTAATCGGAATTTTGTGATATGCTCGGACTAAATCTAAGCGAGAGACAAATGTTTTCTTATGGAGATGGTCAGTCATGCTTTGAATCCTTGGCAGGGGATAGCGGTCCGGTTTCATTATAGCGTGCAGTGCTCGAAAATTACCCACAACTTTATATTCTCCTGGGTTTTTCTTCTGCACCGTATGATGGATGAAGCCCATGGTGACTTTGATGGCCGCACCACACCTTCTTTGAATGGACACTTGAATATTGCTTGTCACTTTGTAATTTCTCCATTGAAAGTGGCCTTGGGCGGGCGTAAGTTGATGTATTGCTGCCAGTTTCAATAGTGTGCACAATGGAGCTAGATGGGGAAGAACTAATATCTACTCACTTTGTGTTGTATATGGATTCGTATTTACTCAGTACTGTCCTACAATTGGGTGCAAGATGGAAGAGGTCATTAATAATCAATGAAATCACGGGTGCACTCGACTGATTAACTTTGGAAACGGGCCTAGTCTGGTTATCATTGAGGATACCATGGGCACAATCTACTAAAAGGTCAAAATGAGCATGAAAATCTGCTCCTAATAATGGCCTTGTAATATCCGCAACTACGCACATCCATATAAACGAATGTCACAGACTAAGGATGACTATATCTAGTTGTAATTTTATCTTTCCTACATTAGCAGTCGCGATATTAACACTTGAATTACGTATCTCATAAGCTTGCACTAGATTAAATGGAATTATGGACACGCTCATACCTGTATTTATTAGAAATTCACTTCTCATGTCATTAAGTTTGGCAGCGATAGCGAGTAGCATTGGCACGCCGGTCGTCGCAATTACTGCTTTGGCCATCTGCACTACGGTTTACAATACTTAGCATTTGACTCAAAGTATAAGTGTGAACGGCGCACCACAGTTTTTTAGTTATGACGGAAGGGTGGTAATCCTAACGGTACACCTTTTGTATTATTATTATTTTGGTACGGCCCAACATTCGAACGATTACAACCGGGGTACGCACCGATGGGCATTGAACGCGCACCATTCATACACTAAACATTATTCACTGGACTGACTTGCCTATCATTAACACTTAGAGCACTCATATTGGTAAATGCCGTGGCACCGCTTTCAATCGGTTTACTGTTATTTACATTAAAGCACTGTGCCCTTTAAAATGGCATTAACTCGTCAGCCAGTTTCCATAATTGGGCGAGAGTCAAGTCCTTCTGCATGGCGATGATGGGCGCGATGTCTAGAGGTAAGGACTGGATGAACTTGTGTCTCACAAGGTCCTCACCCACCCCAACTTGCAGCGCTGTCCTCCGTAGCTCTTCGAGATTTACTGATACTCGTTCGGTGACTGGGGCCGATGCTATCAACTTCTCGAAGAGTTCAGGTTGCGTCCTCTCAAACGGGCCGAAGACCTCTGCTCTTAGGAGAGGGTAGTTCTGTAGGTGTGCGAAGATGTATCACAGAGAGAGAGGGAAAAATTCCTTCCAACGCGAGAATATAAATAGCCCAATAAATTACCAAGTCAACACGGACTAAGCCGTTTCGTAACGGTAGAATGCTTGCCTCGGGATACAAAACCCAAGATCGATCCCATACAGTCCACAAATTTTTACGAAGAAAATTCTCGAAGAAAACGGAGAATGCTTCAAGGAGTAACTAATCCAGAAGGACCAAGAAATCGACTGAAGAGAAAACCGCGCTCAAAGAAAACGGAATTCAAGGAAATACGACTTTCAAGGGCTAACTCTTCTTAACTCATCTCATCCCATCAAAATCGTCAAGAAGCATCAAGAAGTCAAACGTCATCAGAATTGGAAGGGATCATCACATCGTCGTTAAAAAGTAAGATACATCAAGAAAAAGAAGATCAAGAATTAACCCAGCGAACATAAAGAAGAAGGAATCTCCGCCAAATAAGAATACTATGAGTCAGATTATGGGAAAACAAAAAAATGTTTGAAGGGGCAACTACAGCCAATATAGAGATAATCAAGATGATCAAGAATAACATAGATGAATAAAGATAAACTGAAAATAGAGAATGACTCCGGCCCCCCCCCCCCCTCCTAGTTCTGTGATGAAAGTACCGCAGCAAGAAGACGATTGACAGTCCCGGGAAGTAGGGCAGCGAGGATATGGTAGAATTTTGTGTCCTCCCGAATTATCCTTGAGCTGTGGAGTTGCGCTTCCATAATTTTAAAGCATCCTGTGACTGCTGCTTCATTGAAGATAGGATGTTTGATGGTGATCGAGTTCGCAAGCTCCACTTCTTTGTGTTGAAAATGAGCAGCTTGCTGCCCGCTTTGTGAGTCCATTTTGTGGTATGATCACGCTGTTCGTTCGATGTAGAAGAGTCACCAGTTATGGGGGTGTGAAGGGTATCTCTCTTTTGTTGTTTCGTAGGCTGGGTAGTCAGTGTGATCGTAGCTTCCTCAAGGCGAAAGGAAATTTTTAGCTGGATTCAACTTTATTTATTCGGCGGGAACCTAGACTTAATTTACAAATAAAAACAAAAATTAACTTACTATCACTTGGTCTTGTTCTTGGAATAAGATAGAAGAAAAAGTATATAGTAAGAGTAGAGTGGACAGTGGACGTTTAGATACAGTGGTGAAAAGGGATTGAGTTAGTAGTTAATGATAGTTGCTGAGTGACGAGGCATCCCTTTATTCTTCCTCCTGATTTTTGATCTTCAGTCTTTTACCTTTGGTATCTGGAGGCTCTCGTGCCTCTATTCTTCTTTGTTATCTTTGTTTTTCTTCTTCGTGGTCTTTTGCAGATTTCATTTAATTGGATTTGTGTGATTGCTTGGCAAACTCATCTTTACCAATATATTGGGGGCGGCTCATCCCTAGAGTTGGGCCTCCCGCTCATGAAACTTCCTCTATTGCTAACTCTTGTTTTGGGGGATATCTATGTCTCTTTTCTCTTCTTCGCTTAGTAATTCATTCAACTTATCCCACACTTTGCAAGATCTTTTGTGCAAAGAAACATATATTTCCGGTAGATCTATTTCGTGGTGCAGGTCTCTTAACTTTTGTGTTCTCATCTCCTGGTGTTGGATTAATATACACTGCTTTGTTTTGGACTCTTTGTAGTTTAATCATATTTTTCTTTCAGAGTTTATTTAACAGGAGTGCTGGATAAAGCAGTGTAGCCCTACTGATAGCGTTGTAGATTTTTTTCTTATTATCTCTGTCTAATCCTCTAAGTTGATTTAGTTTATTTAAGCTTGCCATAGCTGTCCCGACTCTTTCCGTGACAGTTTTTCGTCTTCCTATTGGGATGATGGTGAATTTATCTGCATTTGTTCTGATTTTCCATTTGCATTCGAATTCATTGATATTAGCGATCTCAGTCGCTAATATCTATACGTGCTATTTGCTATTATTGCAATGTCATCCGCAAAATGTGTATATTTAGTCGATTCATTTCCTGGAGCCGGTAAGTCCATTGTGAATATGCTGTAAAGTGTTGGACTTATGCAGCCCCATTGGGGAACTTCGAATCTCGGTCCATTAAAGCCTTCTATTGAAATGTATGCTGATCTGTCCGTAACATAATCGCAGAGACATTTTACCAATGTTGATGGTAGCCCCAGTCTTCTGATTTTATATTTTAGTCCGATGCGCAAATGCTTTTTGAACATCTCTAAGAACTATATCCGTACAGTTCTTGTTGTATTTTGCTTTTGCCACTGTCTCAACAAGTACGGCCAAGGCCGATTCCGTACTTCTATTCATTCTAAACCTGTGTTGGTGGCTCGGTATAAGTGATCTCTTTTCGAGGTGTTTAATTAGTCTGATATTTATTAGACGTTCTAAAGGTTTTGCTAAAGTCTCCAGCAGTGTGATAGATCTAAAATTGCCTAGGTTGTTTGGGGGTTTGCCGGGTTTTGGTAAGAATATTAATTTTCCTCCTTTTAGTTCTTCCCGAAAATACCCCTCACTGAGTGTGACATTAAACAACGAAACTATTTTTTTCAAGAAGTGGTCCGGCGCTCGAATCAGATTCTCCCTTATCAAACCTGACTCTCTGGGCTCCCTCTGTTGACTGTCTAATAGAGTTCTTTTCAATTCCTGTATAGTAATTGGCTCAATGCCTTCTTCTTCAAAAATTGTCGGTGAAGCGTTATTATTTGGAACTATATCCAGTTTTTTTGTTCTTATTTCCTCCACCACTCTTATGTCATGTTCCTTGTCGAAATATTTATTTTCCTCAGTAGAAATATCGAACACTTTTTTCCAATGGTCACGGAATGTAGCTTCCGTTTCTTGGGGCTCCATGGCCTCTCCTCTGTTTTGTGTGATCACGATTTAAGGCTTTGGATTTCTTTCACCTTTGTCTGTATTAATTTTGTTCCAAAACCTTGTTGGGTTAGTCTCGCTATCTAAATATAGCCTTCACGAAGCGATCCCATCTTACGTTTCTTTCTTCCATTGTTGTGTTTATCAGGTCCTCCTTTATCTGACGTAGGGTACCCTATCCCCTCTTTGGGGACCATTGTGCCCTATTGCTTCCCTTAAGGTGATATATTGATGTTCAAAGTTCTCAATATGTGCGGCATCGTTCTATACTCCGAGGTTGGTACATGCCTCATATTGGCATTAATTAGTGTCTCCATAAGTTTCGCAAGTTCCCGATCTATTTCTTCGAATGTGGCCTCGGTTAAATTTATATGTTGGTGTTTAACTAGGTCTTCGGAATAGCTATTCATATTGGCTTTCCTGTATTGTTTCTTGGGGGAGGGGGGCTTTTAATTTGTATTGGATCCAGTGATAACGTCATTATCATGATTTCATGATTACTTGCTAAAGGTGGTCCTCTTTCTATTAAGTAGTTAAATTGGAGATTTGGTGTTGCTAATACTATGTCTGGTTTAGTGGCCCTATTAGCTCCAATATAGGTTGGGAAATCTTGTCTTAGTCGTTACACAAGAACCTCTTTCCAGTAGTAAGTCTAAGTTCCTTTCTGACTTGTTGAAGTACTTAGTATAACCAGATGCTCTACTTCGAGCATTCAGGTTCCCCGGGAGAATTACCTGATCCTTTCCTCCGAACACTTCCAAAAAGTTATGTAGGGGCAAAAAGTCCCTCCTTGGTGGTTAGTATCCGGTTACAATGGTGATGTTCCATGCGGATGTTCTCAACGCTCACAGCCGAGTAAGCTTCATTCAGATCCTGGAGTCTTTTAAAGCTTACATCCTTTCTGAGTGATATTATGTTATAATTAAATATTTTGATTTTGTTCGTTTCTGGGTTTATATTTAATTCATTTAACAGGATTATTTCTGGGTCTTGCTTTAGATACGTATTACTTAGTGAGAATTTCTTCTCGTTCCATCTTGCTACGTTATGGCAAATTATTTTAATTTTTCTAATGTTGGCCATTATTTCGGAGCCTTTTTTACTAAGCTTGATCTTCTTTCTGCTTTGTAATACTCTCGGACTATTGGTTATTTAGATCTCCCGCTTCCTTTCTTTTTGAATTCGTCCTTTTTTGGTGTGTAACACAGGTCTTTAGGGATATCTAGGTGCCGCTAGTAACTATTTTGTGTACCTCTCTTTCTTCATAGTGGCCTCCAAATTCATATTTGTAGAATCTTTTTTTTTATTCCCTGAATCAATTATTTATTGTTTTGTGGGAAGGTTTTTTCTTCCGAGGCGAAAAATCTTAAGCTAAATTCTTGATTTCCCTCTTCCTTCTCCTCTCTCTCTCTTCAGTTTTGGATTCGTCTCTTGTTTCATCTTGAGCTATTGTCCGTGGGATTTGCTTAATCTCCTCTCGATTGTTGTCTGTCTGGACACATTCGACTTCCATGTTTTCTTCTTGGTGCAACTGTCCCTTGTTCCTGAGCCTTGGACTGGGACTTTGACTTAAAAGGTTGGTGAACTTTAAAGATATATATATATATATATATATATATATATATATATATATATATATATATATATATATATATATATATATATATATATATATATATATATATATAGTGAGAGAGTAAAGTGGTGAAATTGGGTGAGGTTAAAGAATAGAGGTGGTGTGGGAGACAGAATAAATAGGTCCATGGTGAGAGGGTAGCACTTTTTTTGGAAGTTTTGATTAAGTTTTTGTATTTTTTGGTTGTTGTTTTTTATAAACGATAAAATTTATAGTTTATAATAATTAAATTAAACCTGTTAATTTAATTAGGCTAGATTTGATTTGATTAGCATTCAAGCCTTTACTTGTGTCGGAGTTTATATTCCCCGCTGTGGTTTTTGGAAAGTTTTTTGTGTGAATTTCAACTTTTGAATTTAATATTTCGAAAAATTTGGTTATCTTAGTGTTGTGATTAATTCTAAAGAAACCTGAACATTACACTAGTCATTTGTTGTATTTTTCGTACTTTAGAGTCACGTTTCCGCCTGTCAAAGCCTTGCTACTTTTAAAAGGTCTTTTTTGTCGAGCGACCTCGATGTCTAAGTGTGTACGAGAGAACTCGGGGACAGGCAGGGTGCCAATGGCTTGCCAGATCCTCTTTGCTCTCTCGTGGAGTGCCACGTTGATCGGAGATAATCTAACCGAGGCGTGGAGGTCACTCATTTTTTTGTGCTCACTTCTTCGGGTGTTTGTGATAATAAGCACCTCTTTGTTTTGTATTTTTTGTAGTTTCGCAATGTGGGTCTCGCTCTCGCGTTCAGCGGCTCGGGGGGGGGGGGGGGGGGGGGTACAGGATTCTCGAGCAGATGCACGCATTGAATATCCTGAGTTTATTTAAGAGATTTAAGGTACGGAACCTATAGAATTCTTTCAAATTTCTCTTGGTATTCGCTAGTGTACGCTTAATATGACTCGTGTAACCCCTGGTGGTGACCTTGAGCCCCAGAACTGTCCGTTCTGTTCAGTAAGGGAATTCGCACCCCGTCCACACGTACATGGGAGTCATTTTCTATGTTAAGCCTGTCTATAAGTCTGTCCCATAGTAGTGTTTGTTGGTCCGTGATTAGCGTCCGTAGTTCGTCTCTTATTTCTCTTTGTCTTCTGTAGGCATTGTGGTTGGGGCTTATCAACGCTACCACATTGAACAAGTCTCTATATTCTTGGGCCAGGGCTCTTATGGAAGGGGTCAAGGGAGGAGCTGGGAGAGTTCTATATTTAATACAGGGAATACCATTTAAATCAGCTTCTATTATGTAATTGGTAAGTTTATCCAGCTCGTCATCTATTTTTTCTAAGTTTGAATCATACAACGGGTCGGGGATGTAATTTAAAAGGTAATTTCTGTAATTTTCGGAGTTCGCTCTCTTGTAACTTTTGCGTTCTGGGATTGGAATTTGCATGCGGTTTACTGCTACCGTGATTTTAATAGCCTGGTGGTCGCTCGGGATAATGGTGCCCAATTCAATGTAATAGTTAAAAGGAAACCTGGTACTAGAAAAAAATATATTAGGTTTTGTGGCTGTCGTCGCAGTTAGGAATGTTGGGAAATCGGGTCTGATTCTTGTCTTGTATTGTCGGTCGAGCATTGTTGTAGGTGGTGTATTCTGCCGCTGCACATCTTGCATTTAGATCGCCGGCGAAGAGAAAGCTTCTCCGGTGGCTAAATATTTGCAAGAGGTTGTGCATGGGCACATAATCGCGCCTTTGGGGTTGGTAGCCCGTGGCAACGACCAGTCCGCCTAGGGCCATACCACTTCAGTTGCAAGGTAAGATTCATCTAAGTCTTCCAAAGTCCTATATTTCAATCCTTTTTTGACGGCTATTGCGCATCCGTCATACCGTTCCTGACTGTAATTTTTGCTAATGACGACATATTGAAAAGAATTTAAATCTTGTTGCGTGGTCAGTCTGTGTTCAGAAATTAGTATTATGTATGTCAGGGTCACTTTGTCGTATAATATTGCCAAAGGTGGAACCTTTTCCGCCCCACCCGTTGACGTTCATGTGTATTATCGTAAGTCTGTCTGCCATTTTGTGTAACGTTGGTTATTTAGTATATCGGATTAAAGCAGACGCTTATTCGCGTTCTACTTTAGCCCTTTTTGGTGTACTGGGGGAGGTGCGCTACTTGCCGTTTCTTTTTTTTCTATATTCTGTGTCTGTGATCGTGAGATAACCTCGGCTACCTTTGCCCATGGGTGATTCT
The DNA here is from genome assembly GCA_963969495.1 of Ceratothoa steindachneri. Lineage (NCBI taxonomy): Eukaryota > Metazoa > Arthropoda > Malacostraca > Isopoda > Cymothoidae > Ceratothoa > Ceratothoa steindachneri. Next base: position 137,696,064 of record OZ018318.1, on the reverse strand, counting down.
TTTCGATTTCTGTCTGTATTTCATCAAATATAATCTGATCTGAGGGAAGTGGTGAGGTATGTGTGTGTTAGAGATAGTCGTGTACAAGAATGATGGAGAGGGGAGGATAATAGTAGTGAGCATAAAAGAAGTATACGAGTCGAAATGATTACAAAGCGACCTGGAAATAAGGCTAATTTCTCTCTTTGGCTTTAATGTTTTTGTTTCGTTAATGTTGTTTTATATATATATATATATATATATATATATATATATATATATATATATATATATATATATATATTTTCTAACCTTTGTATTCATGTTCAAATTTAGTGCTCTTGTTTCTTTGACGTGTTGTTTGGTTCCTTTGTGACTATTCCTTTCTGTTTTTGTCTCATAACTGATTCTTGCGTTATTCTATGTGCATTAGTATATGTTTATGTTAGTTTCTTTGTTGGTTGGTTGTATTCGTGTGTGTTTTGTGTTTCATACTTATGTTTTTGTTATCTTCCTGTTTCTTCTTAGTCATTGTTGGGTGAATTGATATTTTCATCCGGTTATTGGTCAAATTCTGATTCGTTCGTTATAGTCGGTTGTGCTTCTTCATTGGTCTTCTTGGTAGTTTCTTCTATGCAAAGTACAGGACAACTGCGTTTCCAAGCATGTTGACGCTGCTTGGGAATCTTGAATGGCATGTACCTCGTAGGTTTTCTTCGATGAGTGCTCTAATCTCTTCGGTGTTACTTAACGTTATTTTTTATTTCATAGATGACGCTCTTTCCTTCAAAGCTATGTTGAGCGGCCTGATATTCGTCGCTCTGTGCAGATCCTCCTGTTTTCTTCTATCCCTTCTGCGTGTATTGGTGATTATATACATGCACCTGTTCTGTATTTTTTGCATTTCCTTCTTTGCGCTTTCCGAGACGCTAAAAAAAAATTCTGAGGGATAGATGAGAGTAGACCTGACCAATGCCAGATATAGTTTCCTTTTGTTTATTTGGTTGAGGTTTCTGAAAGGATAGAGGGTTCTGACTGCCGAAGGTGCTCTTTGGATCCGTTCTTTGACGTGCTTCCTGTACCTGGTTGAAGTGATCTTTATCCCGAGTACATTGCACTTGTTCGTGTATCCCCTACTCACACATCTCAAAGGTTTACTCTTCCTAGGGGACAATCTTGAATTGGTCGCTATTAGTTCAAATCTTCCATTTTGACTCATATTTATTAAGTTTTCTCATTTCTTCGGCGGTCATTCGAGCTTGCATTGGCGCATTCCTATATCCACAAACGATGAGTTGGCTTATATTATCGGCGAACTGGATGTTTAGGCTCGTGAGGTTGCTTGGTTCTAGGATTATCGGCTCTATAGATCGCGTACAGGGTAGGAATGAGACACCCGCCTTGAAGCAATCCTGCCTGTAGTTGAAAGGCTGGGCCATCCTTGCGCCCAATACTGACGTAAGCCACCTTCTTCATGACATAGTCCTAGAGAATTTTTTTAAGCTTACCGCTCAAACCCAACTAGAGAATCTTGTATTGCATCCTCCTTAGCCATACTTTGTCGAACGCCTTTTATACGTCCCTGCATACGATGTCAATATAGCTCCGATTTTTCTTCGCTTGAGCAATCTTCTCCGTGACGACATTAATTGCCATCTTAGTGCTTCTATTCTTTCTGAAGCCGTATTGCCGGTTGTTATATAGCGAATTTTCCTCCAAGTGAACGATGAGTCTTCTATTCAGGATTTTATCAAAGAGTTTACCCCCAATTTCCAGAAGGAATATTGGGCGATAACTCTCCTTCCTCGTCGAAGTTTTTCCAGGTTTGGCAATGAAGATCATTTTTGCAGTTTTGTATGCGTCGAGAAAGTAGCATACATTTAGGCAGGCGTTGAAGATGTGGAATAAACCTTCCCTTACGCATTTCGGCGCTTTGACGGAGTTTAGCTTCGTCAAACCTAACCGGACTGGTGCTTTTTGTTTAAAGGAGTAGAGCACACTTTCCAGTTCTTCCAGCGTCACTTTTTCTTCTTCTCCTTCTTCCCTGTTCACTTGGTGGTTTGGGTGCATCCTTTCAATTATTTCGTTGAGCTCGTCTATAATCTGATTTTCAAAATCAATGTTGAAGTCTTCGTTTTCTTCTTCACTGAATTTGGAGATCTTTTCCCAGTGTTCCCTGAAGATTTCCTCTATCTCATTCTCCATTGACTTTATTTTACGGTAGGGGTATTCTAATTCCATACTTCTTTCGTGGGGCTTACTTTTCATCCTTTTGATTTTCTCCCAGAATTCCTTCGGTCTTGCTTCGCTATCGAGTTCTTCGATAGCTTCGTTCCATTTTTCTTGTTGTTCATATATTACATTTTTTAGTTCTTCTTTTACTTCTCTAGTACAGTACATTGTCTCACGGGATGATCCCATGGTAATGCTCATTTGATATAATTCATTCATCTTACGATGCAGATCTTTTATACGATCGGTCAATTTGTTTGCAGAAATTGTTCTGTATATGGTTTTGGGAATTGACACTCTGTCAGCCTCGATGATCTGGATCTCAAGCCGTTCCAATTCCTCGTCTATTTGTTTTAGCATTGCTTCGTCGAGGTTCGCCGGGATGTAGTTTCTTAACAATCGCTCGTAATTATTCCAATTCACCCTGCTGTACTCCTTCCTTGTATGTGCTGCTACCAGTGTAAGTTTAACGTTAATATCGTGGTTAATTCCTTTATGGTCGCTAGAAGGTATCACTTCGAGGGTCATGTAATAATGGTATGGTACGAAGAAGTTTGCCAAGCAAATGTCAGGCCTGGTGGCGTTCCTTTCAGTGATGAATTTCGGGAAGTCGGGCCCCAGTCTCTGGACGATGTTCTTGTCCAGCAGAGTGTTCAAGCATCTGCCTATATCATTAGTGCGAGTGTACCCGGACTCGGCAAATGGTGCGTTCAGTTCCCCCATAAATATCGTAGGGACCCTTCGTCTGAATATACTCGTGATTGTTTGGTTATGTAAATAGACGCCCCTGGGAGGTTGGTATTCTGTGGCAACGACCATCTTCCCCAGGATCATATCTACCTAAATTCCTGAGCTGCTTGAATTTTATTCCCTTCTTGACAGCAATGGCTGCACCAACGTATCGTTCTTGAGAATGGTTCAATGTTAGCACGTTGTAGTTCCATATCTTGATTATGTCACCTTCCGTGCTAATCCCGTGTTCCGAAATGAGTATTATATCCGCATCGATGTTTGTGAAAATGTTAGCGTACTGCTCTCTTTCCGTGATCCATCTGTCGGTGTTAATGCTCAAGATTTTTAAGCTGTCTCTTGGCATTTTAAGAATTTAACTACCGCTTCTTTAATCTGGGGTCCCTGTTAAGGACCTATTTGGTAGCTGGAGATGGATTTTCAGTATTTTCCTCCGGAATTGAATCTATGTACTGGTTCTTTTTTGCTTTCTGTCTCGGGGGGGGAGGGAGTTTTTGACCTACTCCTTTATTCCCTCTGTATCTTGTTCTGGGTTTTGGATCATCTTCTTCTTTCTCCTCTTCTTCCGAGTGCGAGTCGCTTGAAGACTCATCTTGGGTGTCATCTGAATTTTAACGTTCAATTCGAACTTGTAGCTTGAGTGTTGGAATTGAACGTTAAAATTTTCGAGCGGGACTGAAGCCAATTCATTCGATAGAAGATTCTTCGTGGAGCTTTTATCATGTCTTGCTGTGGCAAAGGAGGAAAAGTGAAGACTAAGTTCTGAGAACTTCTCCCGCCAGACAATAATTATCGTTGAGCGGGAATTTATCTTCACACGGTTAGAAAAGAGCGGCCAATAAGGGTAGTAGTCCCGCTACCCGAAGGGGCCCCATGTGGCCGGCCCCTCTCGAGAACAGACGGGTTCTCCTCCGCGTCATCCAGGGTGGTAAACACACCTAAAAGAACCGCAGTTATAGAATTTCTATACGAAGTGCTTAACATCCTCATCATGAGGCTTATATACACTCCAAACGGATACACCGCTACTTGTCACTGGATGAAGTGGAGCAGTCCCTCTCTAAGAAGGCCGAGATGGCACTTCAGAGGATGGGGCTTGAAGCGTCAGTACCTCAAGAGATCCTCATTCGTCGAACCCTTATCCTCAGATGGCTCGATCCCTTCTTCACAGATAATTCTTGAGAAAAAATCAAGTAAGATTTGACAAGGCAGCAGAAGTGGGCAAGAATAATCAAGGTTGAAAATTTCGAAAAGGACAACAGCATAGTCAAGCTCGTCTTCGAGAGCATCAAGATGGCGGACAGGGCCGAATAGAAGGGCCTCCTAGGCTTTTTCTTTCGCGTTGCCCCGGAGCAGATTGAGGCAGAGAGTTAGATTCACGTGAATTGCTGTTTCAAAAGCTACGCCATCCAAAACAGACATAAACACCATAAATCAAACTTAAATAATTTTTAAAGTAAAGATACAGCAAACAATGAAAACCAACTACGTACACTGGAATCTCTCCACTTTAAACTCTGACACAAGCTCATTTCCACTTTTACTACAACTATAATTACCCACTAATTACGCACGCACAACCACTCCACCCCCCAAAACAACCCCTAATTTTCAAATATTTTTATTATCTCCTTTTTTTACAATAAAGACACCTAAAACTAATTAATCTCAGTTTATTTTAAAAACAAAAACATATTTCCTATTCTTTATTTATATAATTTGAATATTACCACCTATGCTGCTTCCCATTTCCCATATAATTAATATATATATATATATATATATATATATATATATATATATATATATATATATAAAGAAAGAAAGAGCAAATACAGGTTCTGTGGGTGATAACAAACACCACAGGGCTTTCGCCATATTTTTATTTTCTGCCTTTCAAAATAACTTTGAAGACAGAAAGGAAGATGCAGAAACCTTGTATTGCAGACAATATAACAATATAGTACAAGAGAAAGAGAAATTGGACGCAAATGAGCAATGAGACAAAGAACAGGAGTTTTTTTAGAGGTAAGAGAAATTGACATTAGAAGAAGACTAGAATCAAAGAGAGCAGAGGGCGGCACAATGAAGGCAATCCTTTACCGAGAAGACAGAGATAACGCCAGGGAAAAAAAAATGAAATTTCTGGTCGGGACTCGAACCCGGCTCTGCTGATTGCCGGTCAGATGCTCTACCGTTAAGCTATCGGGCACAGTGACTCTAGTTAGCCCACAGCGTTACCCCATCAAACCCAGTATCTCCCTAAGCTAGGAACCTCCAAGGAATTTTATACCACATCTTCTTACAAATTGTGAGCGGATACAAGTAGCCCTCGTCAAAATTATCGACATCCCAAATGACTACGTGGTAATTGCAAGTAAGGAAAAAGAAGTAGAAAAAATTGTGTCCCAGGAAGGAATAGAGACACTAAAAGGAATAGGACTAACGCCCAAAAATCCCGCCCCAGATAACTGCTAACAGAAGTATCATATGCAGGAAAGTCGACGTTTGGCTGGGTTCCCATGAAAAAGAGGAAATGAAAGAAGAAATACAAAAAAATCATGAAGGCATAAAAATAAATGAAATAATTAAATTTGGCTACTAGGAGTGGCTAAAGCAAATGTAAAGCAAATGCAGGAAGCACATACTCATCTAACTGTGCCACATGGGGCATCAACAGAAGTGCTCACTCATATGCATACTCTATGCCCATGTGATCAATATTGGGAAACCGGGCACCTTCGCTACGACACTTAATACAATGCTAGAAAAAAATGGAATGAAGAAGATGTGGTTCCCTGAAAACCCCGCCTCATCTGATATCCTTAAAATCAACGTCGCCTCAGCGTCGGCACCAACAAGCAACGAGGAACATACTACTAAAGAGAACGCAATTTCAAACATGCCAGTGCAAAGTAATGAAGGAGACCAAATAGTACGCATGGAAGCACATGAAATAAAACTTGAGATCTACAGCGATGAATGCTTCCCCCTTCCGAGAGGCAAGAAACAGGAAGACATCATCAAGGCAATTAAAGATGGAAAATGCAAATGGGCATTCAAAGGAAAGACAGGAGAAGAAGACGAGGAAGAAATACAAAAACTCTTAATGGAAGATAAAATTCGAATCTACCCTGGCGACTGCGTTACTCTCTGCCATTCTACATTTCAGAGTATGAAGAATGGTAGGTTTAAAGGAACGAAGCAGAACTCAACAAGAGATCGACCCGCCAGAAGTCCAGAGATCTCTAGACGACCAAACTTAATAAACAATGGAACCAGAAAGGAGAAGAAAGCTCAGCATTCTGCAAATCAACACTCAAGAATGGATCGGTAAAACATCCACATTAGAAAATAACTTCAGTGAGATCGATCCAGACATAATATTAATATCAGAACACGGAGTGAATCGGGAAGAAAAAACAATGAAATTGTTCGATTACACCGTCATACTTGGCCGTAAGAATTGAAACGGAATTAACGCCAATAATAGTAGCCATGGGATACCAAACACCAAGAAAGAATTACCTTCACCTGCACAACCTATTTAAAATCTTTGGCACAGGTTTCCCAACCTTCTTTATGGGAGACCTCAATGCCAGGTGTAGTGCGAATGGATATTGGTCCAGAAACAACAGAGGAGCCAACTTAGAAATGATGTTGGAAAGAAACATTTTCAAGAGAATAGGGACAGACTTTCCAACATATGTCACAGGCAATGCAGCTACAAAACTAGACGTCGTGCTAAGTATCTTCAATATGCCATACAACATCCACACGCTACCAGTTACCTTTGCATGTATCGACCATGTTGGAACACATTTGCTCATGAATCAATACCCGATACAGGTACCGGTACCGGCGAGGAAGGATTACAAGAGAGCAAACTGGGCAGGTTACACACAAGATCTTAGTAACTTCGTCCAAAAAGGATCTCACTGACGCCAACCTGGAAGATATTGATGAGGAGAACTCAAGTTTAACAAGAACGATCATTGAGGCGGACGAAAGATATATACCAAAGACAAGATATTGTACTCTTCCACATTTTCGATGGATAGAGGAAATGAAGAGAAAGAATAGGCAACTAAGAGGAATACTAGACCAAATAATTCTCCATGGACCGAATATAGAGCGATACGAAGAAATCAGAAGACGGAGAGAAGAACTGAGGCATGTCATAGAAGAACAGCAAAGCCACATATGCGATAGCCTAATATAGAAAATAGACGATGAAAGAAGACCAAAAGAGAACTGGAGACTAATAAATAGACTTAAAGGCAAACCCCCGAGCGAAAAAATAACAATTAAGAATTAACGGGGAGAAAAGATCCAAGAAGAGAGAACCACAGAAGAACTTTTTCGTAATCACTGGAAATCAGTATTCTCCATAACAATAGAGGAGAACGAAGACTTTAATCCAGAGATAGACGAAATGGTCCACACAGTCTTGCGAGAAAAAATAAGCAAGATCACTCCAGCACCAAGTGTAGAGCAAGAAAGGAAGGAAATTCTGGGTACAGGGGCATACATAGCAACAGAAAATATTAAAGGCGGAATACAATCATTCAAACAGAAAGCGCCAGGCTCCTCAGGAATAACCAGAATTAATCTTACCAAGGCACCTAACATAATCATCAGAACATTAAAGAATATTTTTTAACGCGTGCTTAAACACCGGTTACCTCCCTGATAGCTATAAACTAGCGGAAATGATATTCGTCCCAAAGCCAGGAAAACCACCAAACCACCTCAGCAGTTACCGGCCAATATCGTTATTGAACTTCATGGGCAAAGTCTTCGAGAAAATCCTTAACAGAAGACTAAAAGAATATCTTGATGAAAATGACCTTTATAATGATTATCAGTTCGGATTCAGAAGTGGCAGGGACACCACAATGGCACTTGGCATAATAACAGAGAAAATAACAAAGACCAAAGCAGAGAATAACTACATCGATCTGGTCCTGAGAGATGTAGAAAAAGCATTCGACAAAGTCTGGGTCAGAGGAATGCAATATAAGATCTTAAATCTCAGAATCAATAACAATCTGGAGAGAATTCTCTGTGATTATGTCACAGACAGAAGAGCATATGTGAAGATCAATGGTTATTCAGGACCAGAATTCGAATTGGAAACTGGACTCCCGCACGGGGGCTGTCTCAGCCCCACGCTGTATTCAATATACACAGCAGACCTGCCACCACCAATAATGCCTGGTTGCCTAAACATACAGTTCGCGGACGACATAAGCCAACTCGTCGTTACTCCGTACAGGAACGTACGCTTTCAGGCAAGGACAACAGCTTTAGAAATCAGCAAAATCAACAATTTCGAAAGAGATTGGAAGATAAGGACGAACAGGAGTAAATTTACAATAATCCTAATCTTCAGTAACAAAACAGCTGAAATTGTAATTGAAGATCAGAACTACAGATATCATAGTGAGGGCAAAGTGCTAGGACACAGAATAACAAAAAGAGGCTACAAACAACATATAACGGAGAGGAAGAACAAGGCGATTCCGATGCTTAGCCTACTGTACAATCTAAAAGGGTTAGGCATGAAAAATAAAAGAAAATTCTATCTTGCACTAGGAAGAGAGGTACTACTATACCCGCCAACCCCTATCAACAGTGAAACAAGGACCCAAAATTTGGAACTCCAGAGAATACAAAATAAAGCTCTCTACCGAATCACCAACACGCGGAGGAGAGAGCGGAGAAGACTACAGGATCAACACCAAGAAGCAGGATTAGAAACGATCAGCATCAACATCAGGAAGAGAGTGGAGAAAATATGGAGGAAGATAGACGATCTACCTCCGATATTTGCAGAGCACACGAACACCAGAGCTGGAGTCCCCTTTAATACTCGATTTCCCAGCGGCAGACAACAGCTGAGAATCGAGAAGGTACCCGTGTTTACTTAAGTAGAAATTCAAAAGGAGAGAAGGAATAAGCATATCGATAAAGATATTTACCCGACTATATACAAACCTAACCAACTAAATAACCAACCAAGACACCAGATTGATACCCTAATAAGACAACCGAATTTAAACAACCTAAATAGGAAGAAACAACCAACTAAGAAGACAACACAGATAAGTGTAAACAGAAATAATGTGAACAAAATGAACTAAAAGTGTAATAAGTGAACTATATTAAAATGTTAAACGAAAAATGATAGTGAAGTCAAAATTTAACAGTAAAACATAAATAAAACCAACATAGTAAACTAAAAGTGTAATCAGGGAACTATAGTATTAAAATGTTTAACAAAAATGATAGTGAAGTGAAAGTAAATAGTAAAACAAGTGAACAAAGTGAAACTAAAGTGAAAAAGTGATAACAAAAGAGAAAGTGAAACAAAGTAAGGAAAGTAAAAACGAGTAACATAACAATACATAAACAAAGCTCAGAGCTAAGATAACTCAAAACGGCATGAATGCTATAATAAACACATTAATGAAAGATGAAGAGAATAAGGGAACAGAGATTAGGCGGTCCTCCTGCTTCTGTGTGGGGGAACATAGGTGCTAAAAGTGTGAGAACGGAAGTAAGAATGATGAATGATAAGTAAATGCATGTCGGTGGTTCGGAATCCACGTTAATCAGCAGGTTCCACTTGGCCCTCGGGCAAGGGTATTCCACCCTTTTCACCTTTGACTACCGAGGTTGCTCAATCTGCTTTCTCACCAATATGTCCTCTTTTAATTCAAAACTTCCCGTCTCCCACTATAAACCCTCTTCTAAAACTTGTTCCGGACTTCCCATTAAGCACTTCACTATCGGTTCACTTGAACTGAGTGTCAGAAGTGTGGGGAGTTTCTCCAGGAGCAAGTCGGTCGCGGGCCTCCTCCTCTTCTGTGCCCTCCCCCCCGATCGTGGGAAGGGTACAGAGGGGAGGAGTAACCGCGAGCCGTACCTTTACAAGAAAATTAATCTCACCGAAAAGTTCACAGCCGGTAAAGGAGGAAAAGGTGAGGGAGTCACTAAAGAAAACGCTATCGATTTTTACCTTTTCCCACGGGGACTTCAAGAGCAAGATCTATTTTGTACGGAGCCACGCATAGCCGACCCATGATATAGTACTGCATACTGGGAAGTTTAATTTCCTATTACGAAAGAGAAATACTACAAAGCGGGAAGTTTATCTTCCTATTTACGAAAGAGAAATACTACAAAGCGGGAAGTTTGTCTTCCCATTTATAAGGTTCTATGTGTGAACCGTTTAAAATTTTCAAACGAATGTTTACTAAGTTCGACCCCCACACCCTCATCCATGAATCCTACTGCCTTTAGACTCAGCTATATAGCCTTAAAACGAAAGGCTCAAATATAACCCCGTAGAACTCGAATGTTTACGCTTGCTCCCATTTTGGTAGGCCCAAGCTAAGAATAAAGCCTATTTATCGCAGCCTTCTTTCTCGAAGTCCTTTTCTTTAACCGCGATTACCGAGGCACCTTCGGGAACCCAGCCTAAACGCGTATCCTCCTGCGAGAAAATTAAGGAGTCAGAACCAATTCGATTTGAAGACAAAAGTAAACCAACTACCTATAAACCCTCGATACCCGTCGCGTCACCCTCTGCCAGACGCCATCACTCACGCATTACTACTATAAACGAGTGACTTCGAGAAGCGCAATAACATCGAGGACACCTCTAAAGATCCAACTAAATTAAATTTACTTTCGTCGCTGAAATGAATTCTCTCTTAATCTTTATCTCTCCAAACAACACGAGCTGCAGCATATTCGAGTCTCGCCTTCTAGTTCTTTTTACTGGTAATTGGCTTGGTTGATGGAGCACTATCTTTTAAACTAGATGTAGTGAGGCGGCGTAAAACGGCTCACTTTTTTTGTTAATCAAATTTGGCCATCCAATTGTGAGTAGCTTTGGGTGCTTATTGAACAAAAATGGAGCAATATCAACCCAAAGATAATTATAAACTTGGTTTGCATTATGCCAAAACGAATTGAATTAGCCTTAATGCAAAAAGGACATCATTATAATTATTGCTTGCCACGAATCAATTGACTGTATTTATTAATAAAATTGGTTTGGACTCTATTTTTTCATATTTTACTTTCAAATTATGATACAAACACTAAAACGAAATGCAACGTTTGCTTAATTCTATTCATTTTCTTTTATGAATAAATATAGTTGTCTTATAATTTTTGGCCATGACTATACCGGGTGTCCCAGAAAAAAGTTAACCGTACTTTGAATTAGTATAACCCCAAAACTATTGGAGATGTTTGGGTCCTGTAAAAGGTGTTTTATTTAACAACTATTTATCTGTCGATTCTGGAAATTTCATTAAATTCCCTTTTATGATTTTGATACACTAATGGATTTAGTGGAGACTATCAAAAATATGTTTGCGCAAGGAAGTAAAATAATGAAACGAAGCCTACGAAGGCTTGGCCACCGTGCACTTTCAAGAGAAGCGTACGGAGCCTAGTTAGCCTAGGTCACTGTGTTATACTTCGAGCAAAGCCTTGGTCATTTTACAGTGGTTTTTTTTTCAGCCACGCTGTGGTATGGTCTCGTCATTATTGCTTACTAAGCAAATGAAAGCGTTCCTGTGTAAAAGTTTATTTCCATAGAACCTTTTTAATCATGGAGTTAACAAAAGATCAACGCATATTTGTAGTCACAAACTTTATTAAGACTGTCAGTATTAAACAAGTACAAGATTCATTTGAACAACGTTTCCCAGATAGGCACCCACCAAGCAAGCCCACACTTTAGAAAAATGTTCGCAAATACCAACATGAAGGAACATGCTTAAATCTAAATAAAGGTCGTTCGGGTCGTATGAGAACCATAGGAACAACAGAAAACTTTGAAAATTTTCAGATGACACTTCTTCAAAATCCACATGTATCAGTCAGAATGAATGGGTTACAAGTGTCAAAGTCATGATTTAACCGCATTATTAAACATGACTTAAAATGGCATCCCTATAAGATGCATGCAAGACACCAGCTTCTTGAAACTGATTTTCCTTGTAGACAATTTGTCGAATGGCCTCCCCATAAACTTGCTCGTTTCTTGGAAAACATTGTGATTGGTGACGAGGCAGCCTTTTTCATGAATGGAAAGGTAAATAGCCATAATATTTGGCAATATGCGCCGCTGAACCATCCCCAGCATTGACTTCGACACACGTATTTGTCAGCAGAAAGTGTCTCTGTGGATCGGAATATGCGGGAATGGCCATCTTATCGGCCCATTGTTTTACGAGAATAACTTGAATAGTGCTGCCTACCTGAGCATGATCAAGGAAAGTATCTTCCCGGAACTCCGCCAGATTTACGGTAATCAATTCAATAGACTTTAGGGGATTCAGGACGGCGCACCAGCTCATAGACAGCTTGTTGTAAGAACAAAACTAAGAGAAACGTTTGACAACCGCATTGTCACGCTAAATCATGCAATTAAATGACCCCCAAGATTCCCTCACTTAACACCGTGCGATTATTTCTTATGGGGATATCTGAAGAATAAAGTGTATTCTACTCTACCACAAAGCATCAACCAGTTAAGAGATAGTATCACACGTGAAGTCAATAGACTTAAGGAAAATCACAAGTTAATCAAAAAATTTGTTCAATCAATGCGATCAAAGGCGCAACTGTGCTTGGAAAGAAATGGAGGACATGTTGAAGGAAACGGTGTTTAGAAAATTATAAAATTAATTTGTATTACCCATATGAAAAGGTGTTTTTGTTAAAAATGGATTTAAATATATTTGTTGATTTTAAACTTCGAAGTTTCATTATTTTACTTCCTTTCGCAAACATAATTTTGATAGCCTCCACTAAATCCATTAGTATATCAATTTTGTAAAAGGGAATTTAATGAAATTTCCAGAATCGACAGATAAATAGTTGTTAAATTTGTTTTATTTTGCAGGACTCAAAAACCTCTAATAGGTTTTGAGTTATACTAATTCAAAGTACGCTTAACCTTTTTCTGGGACACCTTGTATATACCAAATATTTGGCATTAGGATGACAGCAAAAAGACTTCGTGAACAGTGACACTCTTTTAGTGTATTCACATAACATGCTACTAAAGAAACTTCCGTACCCAAGTTCAAACTGAAGATCTTTATAGTGGAATAGTAGTGGTCTTCGCTAAAGTTCTTCGACCTTTTCGAAGGAGGTGAAATGTCTTCGGTTGTATCCCAGTAATACTTAACTCACACTTGTCTAAAGAGTCGCACAAATTATGGTGGTGAAGGCGTTTGAAAACGGTAATTTTCTTTGGCTTATTGTCCAAGAGACAGACAAAGTAAAAAAAAATCACCCAGATATGGTAAAATACACTTTGACTTGAAATACAGAGATAACGTAACAAGTGAAAACAGCGAGACTAGCTTGATGTAAAGTGTGTTGAACAAAATGCTCTTCCACACCGACCTTAGCAATGGTCCTAAATGATTTGGATGTGCTCAGAGGAGTGATCGGTCATTGAGATCGGAAATATGAGTTCTACAAAGAGTTCAGGTTTGGTTTGCTCAAACTGGACCAGGACTTTTTGGTTGGTGTTCGTATATCAGCGCGAAGAAAGTTTGTAAGGACATCTTTGTAAAAGAAAGTGGTAAAAAGAGAGAGAAATAGTGAAAATAGGTGGAAGATATCCGCAGATCTTGCTGCAGGCATTGTCACCGAGAGAGTAGATTGCCATTGTTGGGGTCAGGAGGGCACACAAGCCTCCGTATGTTACCTGACACTCTCTTGCGCGTGCCTAAAAGATAGATGATGGAGTGGAGTTGCAGTAGATGAAAATGGGTGTGAATAATGCAGAGGGGTTAAAACCCAGCACCCCGTCGGAATCCGAGCCCCGACAAGGGATGAATCCACAAAAGCTGGTTTGTATCGAGCCCTCAAAATATTCACAGCCGGCCAAGAAAATAAGCGAGACGAAGGAAAAGTGGAAATGTGAAGAAAGAATAAAGCCCTGGTAGACTCACTATAGTTTGAGACTGTTATACCGTGACGGACGTTCATACTACTTAATATACGGAAATATAAGTAGGATTTTACTACATTGATTACCAATATAGCAATAGTACAAACTCGCTACGATATTAACAAAATAGTGTTTGAGGCAAGATCAATTAAATTGGGACCTTTGGGATTTGGTGCCCATTCTCCGATCTTCTTGTAAAGTTCATCCCTAATGCAGTTTCTTCCGCTAATTCAAAAGATATTTGTTATTATTAGTTTATAAACAAGATCGGAAAACGTGCACCGAACCCCACAAATCTGAAATCTCTTCTAGAATTTTTTTCAAGTTGATTGCAAACTTTGGTTCAAGAAAACGGCATTCATTGAATTTGCAGAGTCTACCTTTATATTGTGGGAATTCGTATAGCTTAGAAAATTCGAAAATAAACACATATTTAAGAATATTTTACCTGAATTTCGAAGTTTAAACAATAAACTAATAGACTAACTAAAACAAATCTTTAAAATACATTTTTAAATTAATGTTATAAGTAATTTTTATATCAAAATAAGATAGACTTACCTAATCTTACCTAACCTAGCCTAACTTAAACTTATAATATCTCCAAAAAAAGAAGACAAATTTGCTATCAGGGGAAGAAGCTGTATTAGTGGTGAACTTTAAAAAAAGATCGGATAACGTGCACCAAACTCAACACAACCTTACCTAACCTGACTTAAAAAACAATTATTTGTATTATTTGATGACGTCAGAGAGAGAGAGAGAGAGAGAGAGAGAGAGAGAGAGAGAGAGAGAGAGAGAAAAAAAAAAAAAAGAGATATATCAGCTATTGTCAAAGTCCTGTTACACTCGTTACGACGATCTCAACAAAGGACATAATGATAGTTTTGATGCAGTTTTTACACGATTTTATTGTTTTAAAATATAAATGTGTTTATATTGTAATATTAATCATTGTGGTCACCCTCGACGGCGAACATGCGCTCCTGCGAGACATTAAGGCCACGCACATGCTAAGGACGAAGTCTTTCCTCCTGTTGGCACACACGCGATTGGCGGAGGGCTCCAACTGGTTGATGTTGCTGAGACGGACCTTTCAGGCCTCGCCCTCGACATGCGCTCATACACTGTATTCGAGAGGATTGAGGTCGGGTGACTACGGTGGCCAAAAGTCTTTCTACCAGAAGTTCAATTTCGACACTAGCCACTCTTGCACAGACTTGGCCGTGTCGGCCGCGACACTGTCCTCCTGAAAGATGTAGTCCACTTTTGTCGGGATCTTTCTCACCTAGGGAAGAACCTTTATGGCCAATAAATCCCTGTAACCGGCAGCGAACCACACCGGCGGGA
This sequence comes from Ceratothoa steindachneri, assembly GCA_963969495.1. NCBI lineage: Eukaryota > Metazoa > Arthropoda > Malacostraca > Isopoda > Cymothoidae > Ceratothoa > Ceratothoa steindachneri. The sequence continues at coordinate 137,680,760 of OZ018318.1, read as the reverse complement.
TCTTCTTGCCAATTCGAAGCCACGACGCCGAGCGTCATCACAGAGGGCGGGCTCTTGGTCGTGGACACATAGCGGACTTCGAAAACATCCTGAGCGGAGCTTACTACACGGTTGTTCTTCTTGTTGATTATTGGATCGACCGTGAAGGCATTTTCGTGAGAAAAAATGAGAATTCGATTGTTATGACTCGTCAAGTCATAACAAAGTCAGCGTTCCCGACGTTGTTCTTGCATACGGTCGGTGAGTAGACGTCTTTCCGTGTTCATCAATTTTTTACCACCCTCCTCCTTGAAAGCGCTGGACACTGTGGCCACCAAGATGTTCTTCTGCTTCGCGAGCCGGTTATTTTGAGTTTCGGAGACCTTTCCAAGGCCCTTCTAAAGGCCACACTGTTGACAGCTTGATGTTTGCCTGAACGAGGTCGATCCTTGAGGTCATCCTCGCTATTGAGCCTCCCCGTGACTCCGTGGACGGTAACCTGGTTGACTTTGAGCCGCTTGGCGATGTTGGACATGTGGCCTGTGGGCAAGAGAACAGCTATCTCAATTCTTTTCATTTTCCTCTCTCACACCTGCACACAATGGAAAAGGCTCGTGCTAGAAAAGTAGAACTTTAAGTTTGTTTGACTTAAAACTTTTATCCTACACTAAAACTCTAACTCCTCATGTTGTCATTTAAGAAAGCTACAATGAGAAATTTTTAGGTTTTCTTCGGTATTCACCCTATATCCTTCCAACTAGAGATAACATTAGACATGTTTTACTCTATGAACTTCATAAAGGTGCTAGTACAAGTACAGCAGCAAAATCCATTAAAAGCAGTTATGAAGATAATGCAGAATATGAAATAAATTGTAGGAGGTGGTTTTTTCTTTTCCGAAATGGGGATTTAAGTCTAAAAGATGGAGTGCAAGAAGGGCGTTCAAAAGAACTGGATTCCGAAGAGTTGGAAGTTGTTTTCACAGCAAATCCTGCCTCAACTTCTAGAAAACTCGCCAACTGAAAAGGTTTGGAAAGGTTCCAAGTGATTGGAAAATGGGTCCGTCATGAAGTGTCCACAGCGAATCTGCAAAATCCTGTTGCTTGCTGTGAGTCATTGCTTTCACGACCCCTCCAAGCACTAATTTGGGGCAAGTTTGTTACTGGTGATGAAAAGAGGATGTTTTTATTATAACGTTAAAAGCCACCGTTCGTGGATCAGTCGAGGAAACAATTTCTCAACAACCGAGAGGAGTTCATGCAAAAAGATCATGTTTGGTGTATGGTGGGATATTGAAGGAATTGCCCATTAAGAATAAAAGAATCAAACAATTAATGCTAATCCAGAAAGCAATCAACTTCTTTTGAAAACCACCTTTTGTCAGGGCAACCTTATTTAGTCAAAAGATGGAGTGTCATCTTACATCATGATAATGCTTGTCCTCGCACAGCTCGAATCACCATAGATCTCTTGGAGGAGTTCTATTGGGAAACATTGCTTCATCAACCTTCTAATTATCACTTGTTTAAGGGATGATTACAGAACCATTTGGATGGTATTAGGTTGGCTGGATTCATATTTTGCATCAAAACCTAAAAAATTTTATAATCATAGGATTTAAAAGCTTGTTGACAGATGAATGAGGTTCTAGGAAGCAATGGAGGTTGTGTTTATGATTCCATATTTTCATTTTTAATATGGGAATTACTTTCATTTCACTTTATATATATATATATATATATATATATATATATATATATATATATATATATATATATATATATATATATATATATATATCGATAATTATATTTGCAATAACGCAATTGTAATTATACTGTTAAGAATGCAATGTTATGGCTAACTAAGCTCTTCATCAAGCCCTTGAAAGGAACTCTTCTCACAATCACGAAAGGAGAACGTATAATCCAGCTTTTCTAAGCAATTTAAAAAGATTGCTATCAATCAGCCTTTTTAAATTGTTATTCCTGCTTTCGAAGAGAATAGAAAAATCCTTTTACCCATTCTAGCCCAGCCTTATAAATTGAGAATTATATTTGCAATAATGCAATTGTAATTAGTCCCTCTAATTAATCATCGCTTGTTGAGAGGATTACAGAACAAAACCATTTGGATGGTATTAGGTTGGCTGAATTCATATACGTTCTCCTCTCGTGATTGTGAGAAGAGCTCCTTCCGATGGCTTAATGAAGAGCTGAGTTAGCTATAACATTGCCTTCTTAACCGGATATATATATATATATATATATATATATATATATATATATATATATATATATATATATATATATATATATATATATATATATATATATATATATATATATATATATATATATATATATATATATATATATATATATATATATATATATATATATATATATATATATATATATATATATATATATATATATATATATATATATTGCAAAAATAACCTACAGGAAAATTAAAAGCGGAATCCATGTACTTTCGATCTTAGATCTTAGATTCCACTTTTCATTTCTCTCCGCCTGATTTTTGCAATTATTGCTTCCTTCATCACCACGCGGTATTTTGTAAATGAAGGAAGAGGGGAGAGGGAGAAGGTGGTTGGAAGAGAAAGAAAAAGTAGAGGGAGGGAGGTAGATGGTGACAGAGCAGAAAGAGAGAGAGAGAGAGAGAGAGAGGGAGAGTTCGAGAGGGAAATAGATAAGAGAGAGGGAAGAGAGAAAGGAGAGAGAGAAGAGAGAGGGAGAGAGAGAGGAGGATGAGGAAGAAGAGAAGGGAGAGAGAAGAGAGGGGAAACAGAAGAGAGAGAGAGAGAGAGAGTGTGTGTGTGTGTGTGTAAGTGTTCCTGTGTGTGTCATTTCATCCCACCCAGAAGCCGTATCAAAACTCCCCCGTCCCTCTTCCCTACTGACCAAAGACCGTCCATTCTATGAAAGGCAATAATAATGGTCGTACCAAATCCTACCTTGACAAATTGGAAAAGCACTCCATCTTAGGGAGCAAAATAGAGACAAGAAAGTGTACAGAACGGACAGCAATCCGCTTTATTTCCACATTTTTGACCTTAATTCTTTGGAATGGTGCTAAATCGATGATTAGATTGAGCACATATTTTAAGACGCATTTGAGACTCTATTGCCACAGTCTCCAACTTCAAAAGGAATCATCTCGGTTTATTCTCATTGGACCTAATCATTAATTCGTACATCAAAATAAAGTTTTTAACGATTTTGTTCCTCCCACGCAGGGTTCGGAGGTAGGGAGGCATACCCCTTCGTTTTTATTATTAGAAATGCTATATTTTTTTCTGTCCCCATTGCTTCAAGAGTTATTTTTAAATAAAGACGAAAGCGCTAGAAATCTGCTTGCCTTATCCCTGTGATCTTGTCTCTTGCATTCGTCACTGGCCAGATTGTACAAGATATACAGATAATCTTTTAAACTCTTCTGCCGTATGCAGCACAAGGGCTAATAAATGGAAATGGGTTCAGGAGAGTCGGTCACCCTCAGGGCTCATGACACCATGCATGGACAACTTAGTACTTTAGACCCCTTTTAATTTCTTTAACTTTGCCTTTTTCCTTCAAAGACATTTTACTGGCAATGTCAGCGTTGGTTTTCTCCGCTTTCCCTTTTGATATTTTCGAAAAAGAAAGATTGCCACGGCAGTCTTGCCAACCCTTTATCTCTCTTTAATTTGTCCTTCTTTCTAGTATTTTTCCACTTTTTCTGAGTTGCTTTGTCTCCGTTCAGTTCTACTCTCCCTTTCGTATCGCAGTCTTTGCTCCATTCATCTTGAAACAGGCGATTGATTCTATAGAATCCCTAGGCAGCTTTTTGGTCATGTGATCGTGGTGGATTTATGCTCTTTCTCAATTACCCCCATCCCTACCACCCTCTTTATTGCCCGCTCACGTCTAATCGTGCGCCGTTGTATTGATCGCGGAGGGAGTTCATTCTGAAATTCGGGCTGCCTCTCATTCCCCCCCCCCCTCCCTTGCCCTGCTCTCTTTTCTCCACATTCTATTCTTAGAACTCTCTTCGCCCTTACCCCGCCACCACACACACACTCATACGAGAAACCAATATCCCAAGCTGCTTTTGGGGGGCATTTTTTCTTAGGTTTTATCATTTATCTACGGCATCACGTCCTCAGAAGGAAGCTCCTCTTCCCCCCCCCCCTTCCCGCCAGCGTCTTGACAGCTCACATTGAGGTGCGACAAACAAGGTTGCAAGTCATAAAAGTGATGCAAAACTAAGATTAACCATAAAAAATAAATATGTCGAATAAATAAGAAAATGAGATATTGCTAATTAACCAGAACTGCTTTAAGTAACTTTAGCAGACAAATTGCTCTTGACGATATATGTATATAGGAATGAGTTAACGATATATATATATATATATATATATATATATATATATATATATATATATATATATATATATATATATATATATATACATACATAGTGTGCATATTTCCATCCTACGTATTTCAGTGGACAAATTCATTTGCATTTGCCAGTTGAATGCGATATAAATTAAGGAACTTATATTAAAAAAAATTAATGTTGTTTTTAGAATATTTACTTACAATTTTAATCGTATTGAAAGTAAATTAAGATCAGCGGGGATAGAGAAGAGAAAGGAATGTTAGGCTTTCGAATTAGGATTATTACTATTTTATTTAAGATTTCTGGGGGTTGTGGGGGTGCAACCTCCACAATTAAGTGGGAGGTATGGGGGCAAAGCCCACGTGCCATTTCGAACTTACCTTAAAAATGATAATTTTGGGCGAAATAGCCTAAAGTAGGAGGCGCTATCGTCGTTTCAATTTACCAAAAATATTACATAATAATAATAATTATGGATCTTTTCTCTTATTATGGCGCAATTTCGTCTCCTCAGCCAGATGTTTGTGAGCGGCCAGTTACATGAGTGATTAGGCTGTGACATCATCAGTATTATTATATCTTTTGTTGTTTTTTTAGAAGCATAAACATTGTTACCACCCTTAAAAAAGGATAACGTACGAACTTGCTAGAGAAAGAACAATGTCTGGAGGGTTTTAGAAGCGCAGTAGTTTTTCAGAGGGATTTACAGGAAAACGTGCGAGTGTTTCATGTATGCAGTTCCTGATAGATTGGCAGAAACATTATTATTATACAGGACTGGGTTTGAAAAGATTTTTTATGTTCCTCAGGATTTCTTTGTGGTTTCTTAATGAATCTAATCAGGTCAGATTTTCTCAGTACAGCTACACCATTTTCATTGGGATTACCTCATTTTCCCTGAAAAAAAAGTTTAAAAACCTTTCTCTATCTAATAATGCATTATTATTGTTATATCATAGAAACAGGAATAAACGTATGTAAACTATAATCCTTTAAATAAAGCAAAAAATCAAAGAATGCAACATACTCGTAATAAAGAAAATAATTCTAATTTCCAAGAAAAGACGCCCTTGATGATTTTCGTGTGTGCCTCTCATCTGGTGCATCACGCTTCAAACATCAACAGTACTCAGCAAGCATTTTTTACGTCCCATTTACCCTGGTACCTGGATTCCATTGTTTTTATGTCCGGTGGAATCTTTACCCCTATTCTTCACTGTAATCCCCGCAGTTGTCGGGAAAATAATTCAAATGGGACTGTAAAAAGTGTATCTTTATAGACATTCGAGCTCCCAAATGTTTGAGACTTGTTATGAGTTGATTGACCAGGGCAACATATTCTTGGATTTTTTTTGCCTAGAAAATTGTTAACTAGAGCTTTAAAAGCTTTCCAGGTATCTTTTTCTATGTACGTCATTGATACCTCAAACTGCTGATCTCTCATCAGGTTCCTGATCTGAGGTCCATCAAAAATTCCCGCATGGAGCTTAGCGTCACTGATTTGTGGAAATTTTTGAAGAAGAAATTTAAAAGTTGGCCTTCTTTATTAATGGTTTTGACATATTTTTTCATTATGTCAATCTTTATATGCAGTGGTGGAGGCAGTATTTTGTGAGGAGGCACTAAATGTTATCCAATTCTAAATGCTTCTCGTGGAGGCCAAACCTTCTTCTCATAGTGCATACTATCTGCACGACTTTCCCATAAACATAGGAAACAGGGATGCTTCGTGTAGCCTGTTTGCATCCCAAGTATGAGAGACACTACCTGAAAAGAAATTTAGTAGTGTATGTAAATTCAAAGTGTAATATTTCTAAAAACAAATTCAAAGTAATATTTCTTAAAACAATAAGAATATGAATATGTACTGAAAAATCCTGTATGCCGATGCATTAAATCATTGTATTAGAACTAATTGGATATATGTACATCTATTTTGAGTTTATTGAGTTATGTTGTATATCTTCTCAATTAAGATAAGCTCCCCATTAACCCAAAAGGATGCATTAACCTATAGGGACACACTTCAACAAAAAAAATATAACTAAAAAATGACTCATGATTTCCAGATTTGCATTCTTGTAAAATGTAAGTTGACCAAAAGGTGTATACAAGTATTAACAATTAAAAATAAAAATGTCAATATCAAAGAGCTTAGAAATGCCAAGTGTAAAATGATCTTACATTTAAGTCACCACATATCCTCTAATTGTGGGTAGAGTAATTTAGTGCATCTAGCAATTTTTTCATATTTTTATAACTTTCAGTAAGTTGGATTGAATGGCTTATAGTAACGGAAGCTATCTTGTTACCAATATTCAGTAACACAGCTTTTAAACTTCTACTGGAGGAATCTATGAAAAGTCTCCATTCTAATGGGTAGTAGGGAATTCCAAGGGCCTCAACAAGTCCTCTAATATTGGCGCAGTATACTAAGGAGCTGGAAGAATGCTGTAAAAGATAGCTTTGATACTCTTGTTCTCTATTTCTGTACCAAAAAAAAAGGTTGTTTCTTGAGCGAGAAGATTGACGGGGTGCGAAAAATGTATCAGAGAAAAATTCCTTCCAGCTCGATAATATAAATAGCCAAAAAATTTACCAACACAAAACGAGCTAAAGCCGGTCGTGAGGCTAGAGTATTGGTGCTCAAATCCAACGGTACCTCGTTCGAAACTCAAGAGTCAAAAAACTTTTATGAAGATCTCTCAAGAAAGAAAACGGAAGTCAAGAAAGAAAACGGCTTGAAGGACTAACTCCACAAGAAGGACCAAGAAATCATCAACTCAAGATAAATGGAAGAAAATGAAGATGCATCAACAAAGAATAATGAAGATTAACGACCAACTCAGCAAGGAGAGCAAGGAGTATTCGGAAGTCAAGAAAAAGTGAAGACAAATGTTTGAAGTGCCAACTTAAAGAAATAAGGAATTTCATTCAAGAAGAAGAAAATTCATAATGAAAATCAAGATGAACAATAATATTGATAAAATAAAATAAAAATGGGGATAATAAGAATACCCCCCCCCCTAAGATTACTTTCACGAAGTCGAGAACCAAGAAGTTGTGCCTTCTCCTTTGAAAGCCCCAGATTCCTGGTCAGGTCATTTAACTGAACTTGAGTGAATGGTTTTGCGACCATATCATGTGTGGAAACCCGATAAGACTCAGATGTGTCATAATCTTGATCAACTTCGATATTAATTTCTTCATGGACCTCTATATGTTTACGGGGAGAAGGTATAAGAATTCCTGGACCATGGGGCAGGGGTTTGATGGCAGAAGGAACATCCGGATATGCTATACTATGTTTATTCTTCTTATTTATACCTGTGGAAAATATAATGGCATATTACATAGAGTAAATGATTTGGAGTTGGGATAGTACATAAATGTTTAGTAAAAGATATGTTTATGCTGAATTGAACTATTCTAGTTTTTAATTTTATGCTAATTCTATGCATAATAATGACATTTTCAGGAGCCAGTATAATACAAAAGCTTAAATACTTAATACAATGCTCGCCTTTAAGATTTGTCATGCAAAAATCGCAGTCCGTAGTGTGGTCCTTGCCATCTCTCCACACCATGGGAACACCAAAAGAGAGATACTTTTCTTCGCCCTGACTCCAGCGTCATTTTGTAATTTAACATTACCCTGTAGCTATGGAAAAAATCACTCACTTAGTGTGCCTATTTCCATCCTACGTGTTTCAGAGGACAAATTCATTTGCATTGTGCCAGTTGAATGTGACATAAATTAAGGGACTTATATAAAAAAAAATAATGTTTTTTAAGATAGTTTCTTACAATATTTATCGTAGTGAAAGTAAATCAAGATCAGTGGGGATAGAGAGGAGAAAGGAAGTTTATTAGAATAGAGTAAGGTTTTCGTGCTATGGTAGTGTTAAGCTTAAGCTATTTGCATACTTAGCACAAAATGCTTTGCAACTTGTTTTAATAATTCTTACCGAAAACTAGTTTAAAGAAATCCTTCTCCCTGATATTACACACTTTCAGAGATAGAAGAAGTGGAGTCTCTGTTTATCCTATTAACCTTGTATAAAGCTTCCTTAAATCTGAGTGGTCATTTATTCAAATATCTGTTAACTGAGTGTTTCCCAACCTTTTAGTAGGAAAGTGCCATTTTGAAAAGCGAAATTTAAAACGTAGAGCATTTTATAATGATTGATATTAATATTACACCTCCCTCTACGGAAGGAGCTTGCGCTTCGCTACTAAGATTAAAATTTAAAATCTAAAAAAAAGCAGCCATGGTTAAATTTTTAGAAATTTTATGAACTTCGCCAATTATAATAATTTTAAAAAGGAACTCTAAACTAAATTTCCCCTTTCAAAATATCAAGTTGCTAAAATATAGTTATAGAAGAAGATATATAAAAATAAATTTTCTGAACTTCACCATTTGCAATTCTTTTGGTTTTAAAAAATTCACAAAATTTCGATACTTATAAATATTTTGTTTCTGAACTTCACCATTTTGTTTTTTGTTATTATAAAAGAATTATTAGAAAAAACTTTGATAAAAACAAATACTCAAAAAAATCCCTTTCTTAAATTATAGAGTTAGTGATGATGATAATGATGATATCTCTTAAGACTATATCGGTAAAATTTTAAAGCTTTTAATTTTAGACGACCTTCAGACTAATATAAAGAATACAAACCCCATAAGTGAAAGATAAATTAATTTTAGATTCCCTAATTACTGACAGCAAGTACAGTGAGTAATACAAATTCTATTGGCCGAAAGATAAAACTGTCATGATAATGCGAGACTGATACTGAACCTTTCCACCAAGTTTACCAATATCTACTACCATGTTGATTATGTTGTTTAAATTATATAATTCTTCTCAAAAGGCCAGATCGAATTAGAGTCCGGGGCATCACTAATCTTTGGTTCACGTCCTACCTGACAAACCGTCAGCAATTCGTAGCCGCTCATGCTATTCTTCCAATTTACTTTATATTACTCTATTAAATTTCTTGGTGTTCACTTTGATGCAAGATTAAAGTTTTACTCCTCAACAACTTCAAGAACTTATGCTCTTAAAAATGAATTTCCCATTTAATTTTATCTATGAAGAGCAAATTGACATTAGTACAATTCACTTATTCTATCTAAGATCGCTTATGAAATTACTACCTGGGGTTGCATTAGCTCTACTTATTTCACTAAATTACATAACTTTCTTTGAAGAACATGGCTTTTACTACTCAACAGAAACCCAGTTTCAACCAAATTAATCTTTTAATATTATCTTGTAAAATCACAATCAATTTCTTTAAAAATATCAACAGCAATTTATTGCCCTCCTCCTTCCCTCCCAGGCCCCAGCAACCCTCTCCTCTTAAGCTCCAAATTTATTAAATATTTTGTGTCTGTTTATTCGTTCGTGGAATGGTTCACCATCATCTTCTAAGCATCTTGATTCATTCACTATAATTACAAGTCGTTTAATTTACGCAAAAGATTTTACTTTCACAAAATAAGTAAAGTACTATTTTGTAATACAGTTACTTGATTGTTTTTCATTTCCCTGAATTCCATCTTATATTAGCGAAGCTTAATTTATCAGCCAATACAATATTTTATTATTACTAATAATAATTACTGTTACTCTCATTGCGCCAATAATATTTTGTTTAATTTTTATTACACTGTCTTAGGCTGGACAGTGTGGACACTTATCTCCAGCTCGTAGATCAGGTCGGCAAGGACGTGACGCCTGGGATTGATTGAGTAGCCTCTCCATAGGGGCTTCTGCCGTTTTAATCCACGAAGGGTACAAAGGGCCTCGGCAACCCTGCCAAAAAGTGGCGGAAGTCCCCTGCTTCAAAGTCGTCTAACGTTGGAATGTACGCAGAAATAATATTATACCTAAATTCAGGTACTGCTACTGTCTTTAAATTGAATGGATGATAGTAAATTGAACGAATGATACATCATGCCGGTTGAAAATCACGCATCCTCCTGTGAAGGCACTATCCCGTTGTAGTGGGATTACAAAAACCTTATACCGCGGGAGGGTGGACAGAAATTACGCGCCCAGGATGGTCTCCTGCAAAAATATAGTTAACAGGAACAGGATGAATTGAACCTCCGCAGCTCCTACCAGTTACCCAGAGTTCACGACAAAATCAAGGAAGGAATATTCCTTCCAGGCCTACCTCAGATATGCGGTTGCCTTCTTTCAGAAGAACCCAACGGTAATAGATGTACGATTCTAAGAGGCAGAACTTCAGGCGGTTTTGCATTCGAGGGCTTATCGGGGGAGGTTTAGCTCTCCATACTTCCCTAACCTCCAACGTGAGCGCAAGGATCCTATCCTGTAGGGAGCATATTAGGAAGTTGCTCATATCTGCCACCCTCCTTTCATATCCACATTGCTCATATTGCGTATATAGCCCCATACTCTCCATCACTGCCCCACTCAATACACTATCAACTTCTTTCATTTCTACTGCTCTTTCCATATCATGTTGTTAATATACTTTTATTATTAAGATACTTTTGCTAATATACTTATCGCATTCCTTGACGACTGCGTGGTTGGTTTGCTAGGAAGCTCATTGAGAACACGTCCTTCTCTCACAATTTTGTGAGTAGCACAAACCAATCCCAGGTGAAAAAGGAAATAAAAAACAGGAAACACCTATTAATGTTGATAATCAGGATTAAAGTGCCAAACAAGACACAAGTAACCCACTATCTAAAGAAAATAAACTTAACTTTACTATACCTCATAAAAATGCAGGTGTCAATAAAAAAAGACAAAAATCTCCTGTTGTTGAAGCGAATTATGCCAGTAATCCTCAAGGTAAAAACAATAACAAATCTTTAAATTCTGAACCTGAAAAAAAGAAAAACTTAATAAAACTAATAATCCAAATTTAATTAAATCTTCTAATGTTGTGCCTATTCCTAAGGGCATGTTATCTGCCGATTGTAGTCAATACAGGCCTATTTCAATACTTCCTGTGCTCTCTAAGGTTGCTGAGAAGCTGATATCTAGGCCCTGGAGTCGAATGGCTTACTGGCTAGAAGTCAGTATGCATATAGGAGGCAGTTGGGTACTTGTGATGCTCTTTTAGATTTGACTTGTAGTATGCAAGATAATCTTGATAAGGGTTTTGAATCTAGATTAGTTTAGATTGATTATAGTGCTGCTTTTGATCGTGTTAACCATAAAGCACTTGTTTTTAAACTGTAGGGGTGCGAAGATGTATCAGAGAAAAAAATAAAAAATTCCTTCCAAATCGATAATATAAATAGCCCATTAAAATTATCAACTCAGTACAGACTCGCCGTAGCGTGATGGCTAGAGTGCTGGCATTTGGATCCAAAGCCCCACGATCAAAACTCTCAAAGTCCACAATTTTTACGAAGAAAATTCACAAAAGAAAACGGAAATCAAGGAAAACCATTTTAAGGGCTAACTCAACTCATCAAAATCATCGAGAATTCAAGAAATCATCACGTCAAGTTAATTGGAAGATGCATCAAGAAAGAAAGGATACGAAGATCAAGAATTCCCAGCCTGCAAAACTAGAGAGAGAGTACCATAACTGACTCAGACCCTACAACTGGTGACCCCTCTTCGTCGAACAATATAAGTGATCATTCTACAAAATGGATTCGCTAGGTGACGCATCAAGACTTCAACAAGCTGCTCAATTTCACCCACACAAAGAAGTGGAACTCGCGAACGCGATCTCTATCAGACCTCCTGTTTTTAATGAAGTAGCAGTCGCAGGATGGTTTAAAATTGTGGAGGCGCATTTTCACATTTCGAGGATACAGCGAGAGGAGACGAAATTTTACCATATTCTGGCTGCGTTACCTCCCGAGACGGTCGATCGCCTCCCAGCTGCAATATTCTCGTCGCAGAATTATTCGCTCCTATGAACGGAAATCGTGGGGCTTTTTGAGAGGACAAAACCTGAGCTATTCGAGAAGTTAATCGCGTCTTCTCCGTAGACCGGACGACCTTCGGTGAATCTTGAAGAGCTACGGAGGATAGCGCTGCAAGTTGGAGTGGGGGAGGACCTGGTGAGACACAAGTTCGTACAGTCTTTACCTCTTAACATCGCCCTCATCATCGCCACGCAAAAGGATTTAACACTTGCCCAGTTGGGGAAACTTGCTGATGAACTCATGCAGTTTTACAAAGCGCAGTGTTATAACGTAAATAAGAGTCAAACTAGTGATGATTGTGCGTTCCCCGATATAGGTGCTCTTAGTGTTAACCCGCCGATAAATCAAGTGCAATTTAGAAATTCTCATTCCGTGCCCGTCGGTGTATATCCTAGGGGTAATCAACCTAGGTTTATGCATAATAAGTATAATAATAGTGATAGGAATTATTCTAAAGGTATACAGTTTAGTGTACACCTTTTCCGTCGGAACCAAAAACCAATGGTATGCCGTACACACTTATACTATGGGTCTAGTGCAAGGTACTGTAAACCGTGGTGCTCTTGGCCAAAGCGAGGTGAGAATCTTCAGATGCAGCCATCGTCTAGGCCGTCTTCCCCGACCCACTCGGAAAACGAGATCGACAGGCCGCAGTAAATGCGACGACCGGCGTGCCGACTCTTCTCACTGTCGCTGCACGTATTAATGAGAGAAGGGGCGAATTTTTAATATACACTGGCGCGAGCGTGTCCTTAATTCCATATAATTTAGTGCGATTATATGTGATGCGCAAATCGGGTGTTAATATTGCGACGGCTAATGGAGGAAAGATAAAAGTGCACGGAGAAGTTCAATTGGAAATAGGCATCCCTACCCTGCGACGTTCATTTAGATGGACGTTCGTAGTAGCAGACATTACGTCGCCATTATTAGGCGCCGATTTTCTTGCTCATTTTGACCTATTAGTAGATTGTGCTTGTGGTGTCCTAATTGATAACCAGACTAGCCTAGTTTCAAAAGTGAAGCATTCAAGCGAACCAGTGATCTCGTTAATAATTAATGACCTCTTGCATATCCCACCTAAATGCAGGACAGTTTTTCGAAAATATAAGGGTATTTATAACCCGAAGTGTGTTGACGTTTGTTCACCACTGGCTAATACGGTTGTTCACACAATTGAGAAGGGTAGCGCCCCGCCAGCCTTCGCTCGCCCCAGACCACTTCCAATGGAGAAACTACAAATTGCAAATGCAACTTTCGAGACTCTTTTAAAAGAAGGTGTGGTGCGGCCGTCGAAATCTTCATGGTCTTCACCCATTCACATGATACATAAGAAGACCCCAGGCGAGTAGAGAGTTGTGGGTGACTTTCGGTATGTTACGTTTTTAAAGACGTATGCTGCCTAACTTCACTGCAATTGCTGCCCCTCTGACTGAACTCGCACGGCTTCAACCTAATGCTCACCAACTTGTCTGGAATGATGCTGCTCGAAAAGGATTTAAACCCACTAAGGAAACCCTGGCGAACTCCGTTAAGTAACGCCACCCATTACCCAATGACTCTCCGTACCAATTGGTCACGGACAGCTCCCAATTCGCAGTTGGTGCTGAGCTCCATCAGATGGTGGATGGGTCTCTCAGCCAGTGGCATTCTTCTCCGGGAAGTTGAGTAAGACGCAGCAAGCGTACTCCACTTATGACAGGGAACTCCTGGCTGCATATCTTCCTGGGCTTCACTTCAGGCATATGATCGAAGGTCGCCAAGTGATTTATGCACGGACCATAAGCCACTAGTCTCTGCCTTCTCCTCGCCACTACGTGCAAAAACAGACAGGCAACAACGGAACTGGACCGCAATTTTGGAATATGTCAATGACATAGCTTATGTACGTGGTGAGGATAATGTGGTTGCTGACTGCCTATCTCGGAATATCAATTCGGTCCAAGCGGACTCATTTGATCTCCTTTTTTTGGCATCAGCACAAGAGCAAGACGAAGAAATAAAGTCATCTCGATCTAGAATGAAGTCATTTCCTTTTCCGGTGATTCCCAACTCTGGAGTGAGGTAACATCTAAATACCCACGACCGTTTGTTCCTTCACCCTACAGATCAGTTATTTTCAAACAACTGCATAAAATTTCACATCCAGGGATTAAGTCATCGCTTCGATTGGTAAAAGCGAGATATTTCTGGCCCAATATGGACAGAGATATACGTTCCTGGACTCGTGAATGCCTCTCCTGCCAATCTGCTAAAGTGAATCGCCACACTAAGTGCCCAGTCCTGCCTATTAGTATATCCACTTCGAGATTTGAGACAGTTCATATAGATATAGTTGGTCCACTCCCACTGTGTACCCTTCCTGGGCAAACATACCCATCTCATAACCGGTACCTGCTGTCATGTATAGACAGAGCCACCAGGTGGATTGAAGCAATGCCGATTCCAGACATTAGTGCTGCAACAGTTGCTTTAGCCTTCTTGGGTGGCTGGATATCCAGGTTTAGCGTTCCCTTATACGTCATCACCGACAGAGGAGCGCAATTTGAGTCTGAACTCTTCAAGGAATTATCGGCCCTCGTTGGTTTCCATCGTTTGCGAACCACGGCGTACAGACCTACCACTAACGGGATCGTGAAAAGTTCGCATCAGACTTTGAAGAGCTCTATAATGGCTCGCCGACAAGGTTGGTCGATGGCCCTACCAATCGTTCTTCTGGGCATCCGGTCCTTGCCCAATGATTCGGGTTTTTCACCCTTTACAGCACCCTTCTCTGCGCAAAGCCCTTAGTCACCTCTTCTTCATCTAAAGCTAATTCGAAATTCATCTCTGAACTGGCGAAGACTATGTCGCATATAGATTTAGCACAGACCTCTAAGGCCACCTGCACTCGGTACCCAAAACATTTGTACCCAAGGAATTAAGTGACGCCACGCATGTGTGGGTCCGTGTTGATCGCGTTCGGACGCCACGAGAAGCGCCTTATGCAGGCCCGTTCCGTGTTGTCGAACGCGACGACAAAGTTTTTAAATTAGAATTCCCGGATGGCCATCAGAACACGGTGTCTATAGATAGAGTGAAACCAGCTGTATTGCCTAAGGTACATAATGAGAGGAATATAAACTGTTCACGACCATCAAATAATTAACCCGTTGTAAAATAATCCTTTAGAATTAGATACCCCGCAAGAAAATGAGGAAGTATCATCGGGAGGTAATGGCAGAAATTACAGTTACGTGGAATCTGTTCCAAATACCCAGGATAATGGTAGTGAATCGAGCGTTTATACTCGTTCCGGTAGACGCGTAAAATTTGCGAGAAATCCCTCATACCATTATTTTTGAGTACGTCATAGCATATTAAAATATGTTCATATATGTATGTTTATAATTGTGAGGCCTAGATAATATTTATGTATTTAACCAACTACACGGTCTCGCAATGAATTGCTGTGGTGCTTGAACTATAGTATGGAATCGAATATGACTAAAAAAATACCTCAAAGATGAGCATTTTGAAATCTTAGGAAATTCTACACTTGGTTCACACTAAACCAAACCATATCAAAATATATTTGTTTATAATTGTAAGACGTAGATACTATTTATGTATTAAACACTTCGTTTTGTCGCGCCGTAGTACTGTTGGGGTCGAAGATCGAACCTAGTAAATATTTGATTGAAAAATGTAAACGGTTCAAACATGAACCTAGAAAACATTTGTTTGAAACTTAAACGGTTCACACATTGAACCTTATAAATAGGAACATAAACTTCCCGCTGTTAATAGCTCTCTTTTGTAAATAGGAACATAAACTTCCCGCTGTTAATAGCTCTCTTTTGTAAATAGGAAGATAAACTTCCCACTGTTAATAACGTTTTTTTGTAAATAGGAAGATAAACTTCCCCCTTTGCAGTATTTCTCCTTCGTAAACAGGAAGTTAGACTCCCCAGTACGCAATACAATATCTTGTGTTGGCCATACGTAGCTCTGTACAAAAATAGATCTTGTTCATGAATTCCCGTGGAGAAAAGGTAAAAATCGATGGCGTTCTTGAACTTCCTTGCTCTCGGCTTTTCATCCTTTGCCGGCTGTGAACTTTTCTGTGAGCTCAAATTTTTGTTGATTTCTTCCAAGTGTAAAAATTCGGAAATGACTTTGACTTTGTTTAAGCGGGGGTGCATGTGAGGGGAGGATGATAGGGTGTGTGGAGAGATAGAGAAAATAGACAAGTGGAGAAGAGAGAAAGAAGTGTGGTAGAGGTGCAAAGAGATGCCTAGGGTCTGGTGATCAGACTTATCACTTTTAATTATTTTCTTGGATGCGTGTATTCATTCATTTGTTGTATTGGATTTTTTTTTGTAATAATTATAAAATTGTAATTATTATGGCGTTCAAGCCCTTTGTCTTAGCAACTTTAGTTTTCTTGGTTTATGTTGTGCATTGCATATTTTGTATATGTTTTAAATACATTTAAGTGCGTGCTTCTTGTTTTGTTTTATTGCGTGTGTGTTTTAATAGTATTTTTGTTTCTTCTTTCTTCTTTGGTTGTTTTCTTCTTTCGAAGTTCTCGTCGTAATCGGGGGGTTTTCTTCTTCGTGGTAGGGTAGTCTTTTTCGGTAGTTTGTCGTAGTAATTTTCGAGTTTTCTTGTTCTTATTTTGGTTCTTGATTTCACAGGTATTTTTTATCTCATTTTACGCATAGAACGGTACTTCGTCTCCTCCAACCACTCGGTTGGCGGAGCTGGGGAATCTGGGGCGACAATCAGCTCTTCTGTTCTGGTTAATCATCTGGGTGATTTCATCACTCAGTTCTCGATTAACCAGATCCTGCATTTTCTGGGTCCGTTCTTCAATGACTTTGTTAATGGGAATTATCCCCGCCTCTCTGTGCAGGTCTTCTTGCCGTCTTCTTTCATGCCTGCGTGTACCCGTTATTAGGTACATGCATTTATTTTGCACTACTTGAAGACGCCTCTTTTGTGTTTTTGAGACACATGAGAGGGTGGAGGCGGGGTAAAGCAACGTAGATCGTTCAAGGGCATTGTAGATCTTCTTCTTGTTGCTTTCATGTAGATTTCTGAAACTATATAGAGTTCTGACAGCGGACGAGGCTCGAGAAATTCTTTCTTCGACGTGCTTTTTGTACCCGGTAGAGGTGATTTTCATACCGAGTACATTGCATTCGTTGGTGTAGGGGTATCACGTATCCCCCACACGCACGTCTGCCCTTGAGGTGCGTCCGATGGGGACCACTTGAATTTCTCTTGGTTTGTTCTTATTTTCCACTGAGCCTCGTAGTTGTTAAGGTTCGCGATTTCCATCGCTGTCATGCGAGCTTGCCACGGCGCATTCCTCCATGAAGATACGATTATCTGGCTGAAATCATCGGCGTATTGAATATTGAGGGAATTGGGGTACACAGGGTCTGGGACGTCCGCGGTGTATATCGAGTAAAGGGTGGGGGACAGACACCCCCCCTGCGGGAGGCCCGCAGTGAGCGGAAACTTTGGTCCGTCCGTGCACCCTAGACTGACATACGCCGCTCTCTCCATGACATAGTCACAGAGAGTTCTTTATAAGTTTTGACTTAGACCCAGCCGTAAGATCTTATACTGCATGCCCCGCTGCCACACCTTATCAAACGCCTTTGACACATCCCGACAAACGATATCCACATAACTCCTGTCCCGTTTGGCTTGGGAAAGCTTTTCCGTTATGACATTGATTGCCATTTCCGTACTTCGCTTCTTTCTAAACCCGAATTGGCATGGGTTATAGAGGGAGTTTTCTTCCAGGTGAGACACCAGTCTTCCGTTGAGGATCTTCTCAAAGAGTTTCCCGCCAAATTCCAGGAGTGAATTTGGGCGGTAGCTCTCTCTCAACGTAGGGTCCTTTCCGTGCTTGGGCAAGAAGATCATTTTTGCCGTCTTGTTAGAATCTGGAAAGTACCCTGTATTCAGACATGCGTTAAAAATTCGTCTCATTCCTTCGATGATGTTGGCTGGTGCCTTTTCGAAGTTAAGCTTCGTAAGCCCCGATTGGCCTGGGGCTTTCTGTCAGAATGAGCGGAGTGCGCCAAGGATCTCTTCTTCGGTGATCTCGGCGTCTCCGTCACGCAGTCTATCCACCTGGTGATGAGGATGCGTTCAATGTATTTCCGTGTTAAGCTCGTCTACGATGTTGTTTTCGAACTCTATATCAAAATCTTCGTTTTCATCTTCCGATATGCTGAAGATTTTTTCCCAATAACGCCGGAATATCACTTCGATGTTATTTTCTGCAGTTTCAATGGATCCATCTTCTTTTTGGATTTCCATTTTCTTCTTTTTTCCAGATGATCCTCTGAGACTTTTGACTTTCTTCCAAAAGTCCTTGGGAGATGCATCTTGATCAAGGCTTTCGATCGCATCGTCCCATTGTCTCTGTTGTTGTTCGAGGATCAACTGGTTGAGCTCTTCCTTGATCTCTCTACTTCGTTGTAGCGAGTCAAATGTTGCATTTGTTATATTTAACTCGTACATAACTCTCAATTCTCTGTAAAGTTCTTTCATATACCCAGTCCACCTGTATGAGGAGATGGTTTTATACTGGGTTTTGGGGATGCAAGCCCTATCTGCAATAATTAGATGTTCGTTGAGGTCGTCGAGTGCCTCGTCTATCTCCTCGAGAATTGCCTCGTTCAGATCTGGTGGGCGATAGGCCTCGAGGAGATCAGCGTACCGTGCCCAGTCGGCTCTCCTGTAGTCTTTTCTGACTGGAGCTGGGACTTGTATAGGATTCCTATTGATGGTAAGTAGGATCCCTATATGATCACTACATGGTACCTGGACCGGTTCCATGTAGTAATTGAACGGCAGCTGACGATTAGCCAGACAAGTGTCTGGTTTGGTGGCACTTTTACCTCGAGTATAGGTTGGGAAGTCCGGGCCTATTCTATGGAACATGTTTCGGTCCATCATAGTCTCCAGGCACCTTCCGATTCCGTTGAAGGTCCTGTACCCAGACTCCCGACATCTGGCATTAAGGTCCCCCATTAATATGGTGGGGGTCCTTCTGCCAAATAGGCCAGAGAGAGAATGAATAGGTAAATATTCTCGTCTCGGCGGCTGGTACCCGGTGGCGATGACTAGCTTTCCTATATCGAGTTCGACCTCTATTTCAAGATAAGATTCTTCCAAGTTTCTTATGGGTTTGTACTTGATCCCTCTTTTGATGGCGATGGCGGCACCGTCGTACCGCTCTTGAGAGTAATTAGTGACTAGCACGTCGTAGTTCCAGATCTTCATTTTGGAACTACGAGTGTCAATCCCATGTTCAGAAATCAAGATGACATCTGCATCTATTTCCCTGAACACGTTTCCGTAGAGAGTTCTTATGGGTTTGTACTTGATCCCTCTTTTGATGGCGATGGCGGCACCGTCGTACCGCTCTTGAGAGTAATTAGTGACTAGCACGTCGTAGTTCCAGATCTTCATTTTGGAACTACGAGTGTCAATCCCATGTTCAGAAATCAAGATGACATCTGCATCTATTTCCCTGAACACGTTTCCGTAGAGAGTTCTTTTTGTTGTCCAGCCATTGGTGTTAATTTCCATGATTCTTAGTGAGTTCCGCTCCATGGTTAGATGAGTTACCTGTGTTTCTTCTTTGTTTTCTTACTCTTGGGGGCCTGTGGGGCGGGTCTGGGGTGCCCAGGCTTTTCCTTCTTCGGGGGAGGACTAGGAGTTTTTGATCGACTCTTCGTCGCTCTAGTGCGAGTGCATGGGCCCTCGTCACTATCCGAAGATGTGGATTCTTGTTCTTTTTCGTCGTCATTTACTTCATCCTCTTCTTCGGATTCTTCCGATGGGGGAGATTCTATGACTTGTTTAAGTCCTGTGGCTTTTGCTTCGATGCTATTGTTCCTAATTACACTATCTTTGAATGCCTTAGAGCAATCTGGGTCATCAGGAACGATGATGGAAGGTAGGTTGTTGGCCTTTAGCAGCGCGTTCAATACCCGGTTGTAGCATCCGGGTTTGACCGCGTTTGCCACGTTTGCATGAGTAATGCAAATTAGGATCTTCGCACTTAGGTCGTTCGTAAAGACCATCTGTGAGGGAGTTGCCATTGTTGAGGCCATCCCTTCACTTTTCTTTAAAGTGCTCGCGTAGGTGCAGCTTTTCTTCTTCTTTTCTTCCTCTTCCTTTTTTCGAATTATATCTTTTCTTTTTGGACAGTTCAGGGCCATCGTTCGATGGGGCCCTTTGCAATTCAGGCATTTTTTCTCCTGGCTTTGACAGGCGTCATAACGATGACCCTGTGTGGCACATTCACTGCACCAAGTTGTGCCTTTTGGGGGACAGTTAGCGGTTGTATGTTTTTCGAGGGCATAACATACGAATCACATTTGGATATTGTGATATTTCTCGTGCTCGATGTTTGATCCTGGGATCCTCATATTAAAAATGAGGAGTCCCTCGGTTGCCGCCTTGTGGGCCATTTCGGTAGTCTGAAATGTGACCTTGAAGACGTGGGTATGATCTCTGAACTTAATCACCTCCCTTATCTTCGCCCATGTGTGGTTTCTTTCAATCTCTGATTTCAGGTCTGCGGGGGAGCTCTCGCCAACCCAGCTCTCCACCTTTCGGCAGATGATGCTCCTATTCGTGGAGATCGCTGGCGGGGTTTTTGCTTCCAGGTCAAATTGTTTAAGTACATCGGCCCCTTCGTCAGATAGGAGCCGGTCTATATCCTTGGTTTCACCGCACATGGCGATGAAACCATTCGGTATATCTATTAACTTGATCAAGGCGATCCTTAAATTTGCAAATAAGGATTCGCACACGGTCTTTTTTTCTGGGGTCTCCTTTCCGGGTAAGGTCCGTAGGGGGACCCTCTTAGGGAGGGCCTCCATCGTCGCCGACGTCTTCTCTCTTCTTTCTTGAATTTTTTCTTACTTTGTGTAAAAATGTATGTTAAATGTTATATGTTAAAAAAGTGACAAGTGGTAAAGGAGGTAGAGTTGAGGGTTGGTTTTGACTCTGACGTGAGAAGAATGCTCCCGTCCAGTTTCCTGTTGTTTTCCCGCTCGGATGGTGCCGGGATGAGGGGTGATGATGGATGGGGGATGGTTCTCGAGTGGGGACCTCAGAGGGTTGAGCTTGGTGGACTTAATGCATAGCGGCCGAATCAACGACCGCTAAGTTTGTGCCACCCCCTCACGGGTACGTACGCCAAAACTGCATCCAACTACATAGAGACGGGTGTAACTCCCTCTATGATTCTGGCCGGGTCCCCCGGGCGATGAGGATTTCTCCTCCGTCCGGGACTCGCAGTTTTGCCCCAGATTCGAGAAAATTTCTGACTTGTGCTTCTGCTGTGGGATAGGCCTCAAACCAGTTTCCACGCAAGCCCTTAATTATGCCAGTCCAAGTGGCTGACATAGTTAAGACGAAATTAATGAAGGGCAGTCATCCGAGCAGGTTCCCACGCAGGGCGATGGACGGGAGCAATAAGGATTTTTAGCCCATCATTTTTTCTCTATTCGCAGCGAGAAGATTCAAGAAAATCTTTGCAGATCAACTGGTCTCCTAATGATACCCAGGACAGTCGCGTTCTTCGATGGCGAAGGCTCAAAAGTCTCTCTTTCTATTATAGCACGCGTGAGTTTAAACGCTCTTCAAAAGGTAATAAGGCAATGCTACAGCGTACGAAAAATTCGCCCAGCATTCGGAAATTTGACTTCGGCCGTGTTTATGTGTAAAAGGTTGGAGCGTTAGTAACACTTTAAATCTATCCTGGCGCTTGATTGGTTGAAATGTTATAGAGTTAAGTTTAGATGAAATCACTATTTATATAGGTGAATTTTCGATCTTACCGACTGGTAAAGGAGGAAAATTTTCTGGATATTTTGCCTACGCCTCCAAGAATTTGGATCCTAATTTTTAGGACCAAATATTACAAAAGAGAGTGACACCCTGGTGTCATCCCACCCCCTATCATCATTCACTCCCTACTAATTACCATCACCTTTATTTACAGCGGCCCCACTTAAGCAGATGACTGCTTAAGTCCTCGGCCCACCTCCCTGCGTAAACCGCCGTCAGATGTGAAGTGAAATTGTCATTCATGTTTCGTCCCAACTATGTCAGGCAGTTGCTTGACCATAATTGGGGGCATTGGAGGAAGCTGGTTTGAGGATTAGCCGACAGTAGAGAACAATGTTAGAAACATTCCGGACAAGGGACGGACTGCAACCTTCGGTGCCCATTACGGCGAAGGCCCCTTCCAAGAACATAGAGGGACATATAGCCGTCTCTATGGTATGTTGGGGAGCGGTCGCGATTCAAAACCCTCGGGGGGGCAGCGTTGTCAATAAGTCCGCCATACAATCACACCCTTGAGAGGATCCAACCCGGACTCATCTCATTCATCATCATCATTCACTTAAAAGGCAATCTTTATTTCCATCCAGGCGGCCGTCGAACATGGGAAGGGGCCTCTTTTCATCCCCAAGGAAAAAGAAAAAGCATAATAATTAAAACGTAAAATTTTTTTAACCGAAATATACACACACACACACATATACATACATATATAAGAAGACAAGCAGTGCCACCTTACAAGAGGCACTGGTGAAGGAGACTTGCACCCGCTAGTCAGAGGGGCTGCAAGAACAGAAGATAATGGCTTCCCACCCAGCCACCAGAGTCCCACTGAGGACCATTGCTGGACAAACCAAGCCGGATCGAGGGACAGTGTTCTCAACAATCTTCGGGAAGCTCAACGTAGCTATTCCGAGATTGATCGATACCCCAGTCGGCTACTCCGCAGTCTGCGAAAGAGAGGCAGACGTGGAGACCCTAACGAAGGAGGAAGGACAGAAGGTGTTAGAAGGAATAGGCCTCCAGTCTAGCACTCCCCCCCCCCAGATCCAGGCACACCGAAGTATAGTGTGCCGATAATTGGATCCCTGGATAGGCCAGCATAGCAGCCTTGAAATAAAAGAAGAGATATGCAAGAATCAATCATGGGCCAATGTGGTGGAAGTAGTGAAGTTCCGTAACAAACGGGACAACACGGAGCACCAGCACGTTTTGAAGGTCATCTTTGCCGACACGCAGATGGCGCAGAAGGCAAAAGAAAGGGGCCTGCTGCTATTTAATGTTAAAATCAGCGCGGACCAAATGGAAAGGGAGGAGTTCACTCCCATCCAAATTTGTTTCCGCTGCTACAAGCTTGAGCAGCATACCACAAAAGACTGCAAGGAGGCAAACATCACTTGCTCCAGGCGCAGCGGATCAGGCCACGGATGGAGGGAATGTAAGGCAGCCAAGGAGAAGTGCCCAAACTGCGGCCTAAACCATGGGGCGATGGCAATGTCCTGCCCCCAGAGAAAGGAGATTGTCAGAAAGAAGAAGACGGAAGACTTAAGGAGAAGTAACACCTCTCACGCCCAAGTGGCGAAAAAAAACCCAAATAAGGAAGAAATCCCCCAAGCACAGACGAAAACATACCTGAAGCTCGAGAATGAAAACTCGACCAAGATTCTTACGTGCATTCTCTTTGCGCACGTAAATAATCTTACGAATCCGGGAACATTCTCAAAGACCCTCAACCTCATGCTCAGGAAGAACGGCATGGAGGAGATGTGGTTTCCTGATGACCCACCATCGGGAGACGTCCTTCGACTCCAGTTCGGACCTGATAAAGCAGCAGAGGCCCCAGCAACCCTATTTCCCAAAGAAAAGATAATGACAGAAGTTAAAACTACGGAAAGCTCAACAAGCACAAAAGCCAGCACATCCCAGCTAGACCTGCGACTAGAAGCGGCAAAGAAACGTGAGAAGAAGGAGATGAAGGCTGCTAGGAAGATCAAAGAAGCGGAGGGAAACCTAACAAGCGAATATCCTCAGATTCTGAAGCTGACGAGGCAACAAACAGGGCAACCAAGAGCCCTGTGAGCTCCAGAAGCAGGTCGAAGACCTCGAAACGTACTTACAAGTACGATGGAGAGGAGATCGACCTCAGAATCGTCACGGACGAGCAGATACCTAACCCCGAAAAGCTCTCCCCCACGGAGATATTTAAGGGGATCCAACAAGGAGGAATAAAATGGGTATACGCCGCAAATGTGAAAGAAAAAGACATAGAACAAGCGCTGCATGAAGGCGCAGTGAAAATCTACAAAGACTCTTGCATTGCCCTAAACAATGCAGAGTTTTAAAAAATATGCAACGGGAAGTTCAAGACATAAAACACTAAGAAGAACACAAACACACAAAACAACACCAACATGGAAAACACAAACAACGCCTTAAAAATACTCACTCTGAATGTGGATCGATGGAAGGGAAAGTCCATTGTGTATGGTAACATCTTCCGTACAGTGGACCCGGACATCATCCTCATATCAGAGCATGGTATAAACACAACCACAGACAACATAAAAATACACAACTACAACGTTATAAAAAAAACACACACTCAAGAACGATACGATGGCGCAGCCATCGCTATCAGAAAAAAACATAAAGTACAGAACATTGCCGGACTTAGATAAATCATTCGTGGCGGTCGAGATCCCGACCCTGGTTGGTGGCCTAACTGTGGTGTCAGTTTACCAGCCACCCAGGCGACAGGACCTACCAATCAACAACTTCTTTACCCTGTTCGGGCACAAAAGGCTAGCGCTGCTAGGCGGGGACCTAAACGCCCACTGCCGTGCATCTGGCTACAGGTGCGCTGACCAAAGAGGACGAAATCTGGAACTACTATTCGACAGAAATAGAGTCCAGAGAGTAGGACCTGACTTCCCAACTTATCTAACACATTGTTCGGCGACAAAACGGACATTGTGTTGGTGAGCCCAGAATTCCCCTTTAACATCGCCAACGAACCTGGCCCAGTAGTCCCGAGCGATCACGTCCCAATTATCACCACCATTTCGCTTCCGCCAATGCTCAGGCCCGTCCCACATAGGAAATGTTATGCGAAAGCAGTACAGAGAAATGCTCAGCGCCTATCACCCAGCTGACATCGAGGACGCAAATCTGGAGGAAATTGATGAGGAGATTGATAACATCACCAATCACCTCATTCAAGCTGACGAAAGATGCGTCCCCAGGATCTCGTACAAAATTCTCCCACAACCTAGGTGGACGGATGAAATGAGAGACATCGCTAGGGAACACAGGGAAATTTATGAAGAAGTAGGTAGGACAGGCCCGACCCGGGAAAAAAAAGCCCGAATGAGACAGCTAAGCGAGGCTATGAAAAACACAATCCTCGAGAAACAGAAGGAAATCTGGGATGATATCATTGGCAGGCTAGACCGGGAGACTAATCCTGTACGTTTTTGGAATATCATCCCATGACTTACGGTATTGCCTCCCAGGCCTTGGATTAAAATCAAAGATGGCGACATATTCATAGAAGATCCGGATACCCTGGAAAGAAGATTCAGGGACCACTGGAAAGAGGTCTTTGCGATCTCACCTGAGGAGAACGACGATTTCGACCAGGACTTCGAAGACCGACTGCTTGAGGACCTCGGTACGATGATACATAGGACCCACCCACAACCGCAAGTGTCTAGAGAGAGAGAGATGGTTGACCAAGGACGCGCGATCCTTGTTGAAGAGACAATTAACACCATAAAGTCCTTCAAACAGAGGGCACCAGGATGGTATGGGCTCACTAAGAACAACCTAATGAATGCCCCTAGGCAAATTATTCAGGGAATGGTCAACATCATGAACGCTTTCCTGAATACAGGCTACTTCCCAGACGGGTATAAGATGGCAAAAATCATCTTTATCCCGAAAGGGAACAAGCCCCCAGACCAAGTGGCCAACTACCGCCCAATCTCTCTCCTAGAAGTACCCGGCAAGAACTTCGAGAAGATTATAGCCAACAGGCTACAAAATCAACTCGACGAGTTAGGAGCGCACAACCCGGCACAACATGGGTTGAGACCAAAACGGGGCACTAAAACTGCCCTGGTGCTCCTAACAGAAAAGATCGCGCAATGCCGTGCGAAAGGTCACTATGTAGACATCGTGATGAGGGACGTGCAGAAGGCCTTCGACAAGGTTTGGCTGAGTGGACTGCAATACAAGATCCTAAGTCTCCAGCTAGACCCGGTCCTGGAAAGGATTCTTTGTGACTTCATCATGGACACAAGGGCGCGTATCATGATAGAAGATCACAAAGGTCCAGAATTCGAACTTAAAGCGGGCGTTCCCCAGGGGAGCTGCCTGAGTCCCTTGCTTTACCTGGTTTTTACCATCGACCTCCCTACTCCAATCCACGGAGACACGATGTATCTGCAATACGCAGATGACATCACTCAGATCGTACCCTGTAGGGATAGGAAAGCAAGGAACCAGGCTAACAACACCATCGCGGAGATCTCGAACATCAACAACTTCGAGAAAAAGTGGAAAATCCGGACGAACAGGGAGAAGTTCACAATTCTCCCGCTGGGCCGTGAGTTGACGTGGCCCATCATGATTGATGGGAGGAGATACGGTTACTCCGCCGTAGGCAACATCCTGGGCCTAAAAATCTCCGACCGCGGATACTCGAGTCACTTCACGGTGAGGCGGAATATGGCGAAGAGAGAAATCTCTAAGCTGTATAGGTTCAGAGAACTCAGCTCAGCGAACATCAGGAAATTATACCTATCGTTCATACGGGCTAAGCTTATCTACCCTGCAGTAGTGACTCAAACGGCCAGCAAAACAGCTATGAAAAGGCTCCAACGAGTACAGAACTCTGCGTCCCTCTTCATGAACAAATGCAGAAGAAGGGACCAACTTCGGCAGAGGGACCTGCACCGCAGGCAGAAGCTGGAGCCGATAAATGTCGCAACCCAGAAATTAGCTAAGAAAGTCTGGTCCACAATGGCCAATGATATCCTACCAGAATTTCGAAGAACTGGACGCAGGATAAACATCCCTGCCAAGCTGCACGGGCAAGTCGGACGTAACCGGCGATTCCCGAGCACCAAAGTCTGTTCGGAGGAAAACATAAGACCAATTTACACCTAAAAACACCAAACACCAGCAACACACACCATGGTGACACAAAACACAATTCATGACATGTCAAACTAACAAAGATTATTCACACGAGGTATAAACACATAATCGCAAGCTTACAAAGGCTTGAAAGCTCAAATACACAGCTTAAATATTACAGAATAAAGAAGAACAAATACAATTAAGAACAATAAGAAGAACACGCACAGAGTAAATCATGAGAAAACAGCAATACTTACACAAAGGAAAAATAACTTAATAAAAATATAGCATGCAAACGATGCCCCTAAAACAAAGGCAACCCTACCCCCACTTCACCATCTTTTTTATCTACTACTATCCTTTTCAAAGAGTGCATATACCATCAAAAGGCGACTGCTAAGAATTCTGTATGTAAACTACGTTTCTCTCAGTACGTGACATTAAGCAAAGGAGGAAACCGTTGGGGAATTTCGCCTAACGCCTCCCTAGATTTTCTCAAAAAAGTTAAATTCCCATGTGTTGTTCCCTTACCTCCATTAATCGTTAAAAGTGAATGTGGTACAAAAATAAGACCACACACAGTGCCAGTGCCACAAAATATTCCGGACTACAGCAAGTTTCTGGACCCCGACTCTGCTTGTCAAAGGTAAAGTGCTGAATTGGATTTTGGACATTCTATCCTTTTTCTGTATTCTCTTCTCCCACTGTACACAAATCTGACGTAATGACTAGGACAAAAAAAAATGACCGACGACGCGCTCAGGATTAGCCTGAGGACTCTCCCCGAAAGGACTTAACCCGATCGGGGGGACGTCTTCTCTGTAGTCTACGGTGAGCTTGACGTGGCTCTAGTCCGACTAATTGACACCCCCTTTGGCTATACCGCTATTTGCCAAAATGAGAAAAATGCTGAACTCTTGGCTTCGTCCAAAGCCACAGCGGTGTTCAAGACGATCAACCTAACCCCTAAAATCCCTCCCTAAATTCAAGCCCACCGTAGTGTGGTCTGCCGCAGGCGAGACCCATGGGTGGGGCACCACACAGCCGACGAAACAGCCTCGGAAATCGAAAACAATCACAAGTGGGCCACGGTGTCAGAAATTATTAAATTCAAGTAGTACACCCACGTGTTTAAGGTGGTGTTCCAGGACACCACTATGGCACAGAAGGCCAAAGAGACAGGTATTCTCCTCTTCCATGTCAGGGTCTCCCCCGAGCAAATAGAAAGGGGGGAATTCACACAAGTACAGACATGCTTTAAGTGCTATAAGCACAACGAGCACACGACTAAATCTTGCCCACAAACGGTTGAGGTCTGTTCCATATGCAGCAGATCAGGCCACATCTAGTGCGAGTGCAAGAGCCTGGAGAAGAAGTGCGTGAACTGCAAAGGTGAGCACACGGCAATGGCGATGTCCTGCCCAGCCAAAAAAGAGGCTATCAGAAAAGAAAAACAGAGAAAGAGGGACGAAGAAGAAAACAAAAACAACAGGTCGTATGCCAAAGTGGCAAAGGCGGCAGTTAAAGAGGCCTCTGCTCATCCTACCTACCTCAAGGTAGAGAATGAGCAGTCGACAAAGATCATGTGTTGCATTTATTATGCACATATCGCCAATCTCACGAGACCCGGCTCCTTCAAGAAGGAGCTTAACCAAATGCTGGTCAAAAACGGAATGGATGAGATGTGGTTCCCGGAGAACCCCCCATCCAAGGAAGTACTGCGCGTTAAAATGCAGCCCCCCCCATCCCAAAATCAAACGCCCCAGAACATTTAATCCCCTCTCAAAAAGTTAACTCTCAAACCGCAATTGTCCCCCCTCTAACAACCAACCAACCCCCCCAAAGAAATCCAAACAATCAGCTATCCCAAATCCCACTACAGGAGCTGTGCAAAAGACGAAATCCCGTCATTGTAGCCGCACCAAGCGGTCACCCAACCGGGAGGGGACGAGGTCAGCCTCATCCTCTAGAGAGGACAACCATGCCTATCATGGCAAGAGGATCCACCTAAAAATATACACCCCGGAAAGTGCTCCTTTCCCAGAAACTAGTTCGCCCAAGTACGTGAGCGACGGCGTGACGACGGGTCGCTATACATGAGAGTATAGCGAGGACGTTCCCGAGAGGGTGGTTGAAGAGGCCCTCATTTGGGGAATGGTCCATATGAACAAGGAGGCCTTCGTAACACTGACCGACTCTAAGTTCAACAAGAAGAGATCCGGTAGATCCCGATCTCCTCCAGCCAGCCCCTCCACCCCCAAGAAACTTGTAAGTAGGAACGACTAACTGACGGACAATATGGACAGACTAAAAAAAATAACTTGACAGTATTACAGTTGAACTCTGACGGATGGATCGATAAAAAAGTGACTTACGGCAACATCATTAGACAATGTGACCCTGATATCGTTCTGATAGAACACGGACTTAACTCGACACAGATGAAAATGAAAATTTTTAATTACGCTATCGTGTCTAAGAACCACAGCCAGGGGCGTTTCGATGGCGCTGCCATCGCAGTCAAGAAAAGAATCCAGTTTAGGTCTCTCCCAGATTTAGACGAGTCATATTTGGCAGTCTAGATCCAGACTATTCTGGGGCCACTAGTAGTGTCCACTGGGTCCTAACCCCCAAGACGGGACTATATCCCGATGCACAATTTTCTCCAACTTTGTGCACATAGGAGAACAGTCCTGTTCGGGGGCGATCTCAACGCCAGGTGCTCGGAATCCGGATACATTGGAGTTCTGAATAAGAAAGGGATGAACTTAAGGAACCTTATTGGCGGGGGTATTGTTGCCCCCATTGGGCCCGAATTCCCCACCTATGTCACCGAAACCTGCGCAACAAAGACAGATGTCATCCTGACCAGCCCGCAATTTCCCTACAATTACTTCATACAGCCCGGCCCTCTAATCCCAAGCGACCACATATCTACCCTAATTAAGATATCCTCAAGCCCCAGTCAAATACCCGTCAGGATGAGAAAGTGCTTTTCTAGAACGAACTGGGAAGAGTACCGCACCCTTCTCGGTGAGTTCAGACCTCTACCACTCGAAGAAGCCACCCTGGAAGAGATCGACCATGAACTGGCTAGACTAACGGAGGTAATGGTGGAGGCGAACCGCGCAGCAGTACCCATTATATCATACAAAACGCTAACAGCACCAAGATGGACTCAGAAGTTATACGACTTAACAGACGAATACAAGAGACTATTTGAAGAAATTAGACTAACCGGCACTGACAGAACCAAAAACAGACGTTTAAGGATACTAAGGACTGAGATGAACAGACACATAACGGAACAACAAGAGGCTCTTTGGAACAACCTCGTAGACAAGATGGATGAAGAAGTGGACCCCCGAACCTTTTGGAATACTTTTTCAAGACTGAAGGGTAAGCCACCTGACAGAGACACACTCCTCAAAAAAGACGATGGGACGAAAATGACCTCAATGGAAACGGAAAAAGTGTTCAGGACCTTCTGGAAAGATGTGTTCTCCATCACACCAAAGGAAAATGAACACTTTGACCAGGACTTTGAAGACCAAATCCATGACCAATTAAGACCAATAGTAGACAGGACATACCCATTTAATAATACGACAGCGGACAGAGAAATGACTGGTGACGGTCGAAAAATAACGGAGGATGAAATCCTATCGACGCTACGTGCCTTCAAACAGAGAGCGCCAGGTAAAACAAACTTGACCAAACTAAACTGGTTGAACGCCCCCCGTAACATCCTAGAGGGTCTGGTCAATATCATGAACGCGTGCCTAAACGTTGGCTATTTTCCGGACGAATGGAAGATCGCCAAAAAGATCTTCATTCCAAAATCCGGGGAACCGCCAGACGGCCCAGCGAGTTTCAGGCCCATTTCCCTCCTCGAAGTGGCAGGCAAGGTCTTTGAAAATATCCTTGCCAACAAAATCCAGGATTTTATGAAGGAGAATAACCTCCATAACGAACATCAACATTGATTCCGAAGGGAAAGGGGGACTAATACAGCGCTGGCTGTAATCACAGAAAAACTGGCGAAGATCGCTAGCCAGAAAAGGTACGCGAACCTGGTGCTCAGAGATGTTAAGAAGGCATTCGACAAAGTATGGAGGACTGGGCTCCAGTTCAAAATACTGAGACTTGGACTAAACCCACGACTAGAAAAAATTTTTAGGTGACTATGGGACTGACAGAATAGCGTACATACAAATTTTCGACCACACGGGACCCAACTTCGAACTGACTGCAGGCGTACCGCAGAGTGGGTGCCTAAGCCGCCTGCTGTATAACATCTACACCCTCGATATACCAAGTCCGATCAGGGAAGACTCGTTGTACGTCCAGTTCGCCGATGACATCACCCAGATCATGACTGCCCCCTTCAAAAGTCCCGAACTCATGGCACGAATCACCGCCAGGGAGATCGACCATGTCAGCAGGTTCGAGAGAAGATGGAAGATCGCCACTAACACCCCAAAATTCAAGGTGATCCCATTCTTCCGTATGAGACGGGCCGATATCGTAACAGATGACGCCCGTATTCCATACAGCTCGGACGGGACAGTTCTGGGACTAAGGATAGGTAAAACTGGATACGGCAGCGAACGCGAGGGCCGAGCTTTCCAAGCTGTTCAGATTCAAAAATATGAACACGGCCAACAAAAGAAAGATCTACAATGCGCTTGTAAGATCCAAGCTGCTGTATCCACCGATACCTATCTGCACTAGTTCTAGGAACAAAATGAGACTCCTCCAAAGAGTACAGAATAAAGGCGTACTCTTAATTACAAATACCAGGAGGAGAGAAAGAAGGAGGCAGAGGGACCTACACCACACGATCCAAATGACTCCAATCAATTTGGAACTGCAGAGTAGAGCTCGCAAGATCTGGGAGAAAGTACCACGACTCATGACGGAGAATACCAGGCAAAGACACAGACATTCCGCCAGAAGACAGAAACAGAAGAAGACTAGACTTCATCAGCAGCAAATCGCAGACCGAAAGACAAGAAGAACCGATATACACATAGGAGTTTTACCACGACAAACAATAAACGCAACAAAAATCACCCAATGGCCAGAACATTTCCATAAAAACATACAACGAGAAGAACACGAGATACACAGAAAACGCCTACAAAGGCTCGAATGCTAAAAGAAGAAACATCATAAACCACAAGAAACAAACCAATAATCACAAACAGTAAAAAATACAAAACAGAAACAACACAAATGTACACGAAAAAAATTCCATAAACAAAGAAAAACACAACAAGAATCAAGAAAAAGTACGTAAAAAGATCAAGAATATTAAGATAAAGCACTGAGAAACAACATCAAACCCAAACAACGCCTGCGATTCCCTATCACCAGGGATTCCTCGTCCCCCTCTATCCTTTTCATCAGGGAATTCTATCCCTACCTATTTGTCTGCCACTATTATATACATAGATGCATACGTGATTGCAGTTGCAATCTCATATGTGTGTATGCATTTTCCTTTTCACTACTTTTTATATCCAAGTCCAAGTCCAAGTGTAAAAGGCAGTCAGAAGAATTAGAAAATTATTGTTGTTTTAATAAGAAAAATTAAATTCCTTGTTCCCTATTTTAAAAGCCTATTCTGGCTATGATATACAGGAATAAAGAATCCAGATATAACAGATAGATTCGAATAGAGAAAATCTCAAGAAAGATGAAGTATGATATTGATAAACAAGAAAAGTTATAATAAGGAGATGCCCCCCTCCCCCATAACTGGTGACCCTCAAAAGACCGAACAATCTTCTGATCTTCGTTACAACCGCACCTGCTCTCCCACTAGAGTTTAAGAAAAAGTGCTGCTGGGAATAGGAGACCCGGGAAGGATATTACCGATTAGCGACAAAACTTCGTTCGCTCTCCTCAATCCCACTAAATTAGCTCCACTCATCTCGCAGACTTGGAGGCCGGGGAGGGAGAGCTATTACTCCTCAATTAAGAAATCCAAGACTAGTCTCTCCCCAATCCTCAAATTCGCTCCGCGTTCTAGAAAGGGACATGTGTAGGGGTGCGAAGATGTATCAGAGAAAACAAAAATCCTTCCAAATCGATAATATAAATAGCCCATTAAAATTACCAACTCAGTACGGACTTGCCGTAGCGTGATGGCTAGAGTGCTGGCATTTGGATCCAAAGTCCCACGATCGAAACTCTCAAAGTCCACAATTTTTACAAAGAAAATTCACGAAAAAAACGGAAATCGAGGAAAACGATTTCAAGGGCTAACTCATCTCAACTCATCAAAATCATCGAGAATTCAAGAAATCATCACGTCAAGTTAATTGGAAGATGCATCAAGAAAGGAAAGATACGAAGATCAAGAATTAACCCAGCCAACTTAAAGAAGGAGGAATCTCAGCCAACTTAAAGAAGAAAGAATCTCCGCCAACAAGAATACCAAGAGTCAGATAAATGGAAGACAATGTTTGAAGGGGCGACTTCACCCAAGAAGAAATAAATAGATTCGAATATAGAAATCTCAAGGTGAAGAATGATATTGATAAATACACGAAAATAAAGAATGCCTCCCCTCCCTCCATAAAACTACAAAACCTTGGAATAGGTGGCTACATCCTATGACTACTTAACGACCTTTTAATAGATCGGCAGCAACGTGTTGTCGTAGATGGAGTTTTTAGTGAACCTATACGTGTTGTGTCTGGAGTTCCACAAGGCAGTGTTCTTGGGCCTTTGTTGTTTTTAGTATACACAAGTGATTTGGTACAAGGTCTTGAAAACAAGGTTGCTCAATATGCATAAGATACTACACTCTTTGGAGTAGTCAGGTCTCCAGCAATGAGAAACCAAGTTACCATGAGTCTAAACGTGATTTAGAAAAAAATAGGAAATGGTGTGATCGTTGGGGTATGAAGCTTAATTCAAGTAAAACTAAAACCCTCTTGGTTAGTAGATCTCGTACCAATGAGCCGCCTCATCCTTTATTCTGTGTTGGAGATACTCTTCTTGCTGAGTCGGAATCTCTAACGATCCTTGGCATTACCTATGATTCTCACCTGACTTTTGAGAAGCATCTTTTTAATGTATCTGCTAATGCTGCCCGAAAACTTGGTATTGTACGTAAGGCCTCGTATATCTATAATAATGAAGATATTAATGCCACTTGTTTCAGGTCCTTTGTTCTCCCTCTTCTTGAGTATTGTTCTCCAGTTTGGATATCCGCATCTGCCAGAGATCTATCTCTCTTAGATAAGGTTGCTCGTGGAGGTAGGTTTGTCGATATTCCATAAATACTACTTCAGTAGGGAATTGCCACTATCATTTTTAATTCCTGAGCCCTTGCCTCTTGCTAGAGCAACAACGTTTGCGGATGGAAAACATCCACATGCACTATGCATTCCCCGCTGCCGCACTTCTCAGTTTCAACGTTGCTTTTTGCCAAGTACGGTAAAGCAGTGGAATGATCTTTCTGGAGAAGTTATGCAGGAAGATCTTAATATCTTTAAACGAGGTTTCAATACTAGATTAAGGGTGGGTGCTCCTGCCTCATAATTTTAATATTGATTTGACTTTAATGATTTTAAACTTATTTATTTATTTACACATTTCAATTTCTTTCTTCTAGCATTCATTCTTTCTTACTTGACATATGGACACTGTGTTCTGTGGGAGCTTGTTTTCAAGTTCATGGCCGCTAAACTTTTCCCACAAGAATTTTGTGTTCATTATCTCAAATAATAATAATAATAATGTGAACAGGAAAATAATCGTTTGTAAAGTCCTTGAGAAGATAGTTAAGAAGGGGATTTCTGACCATCTAGAGTATTGTAGGTTAATAAATGATGCTCAGCATGGGTTTAGAACAGGTAGATCGTGTTTAACAAATTAACAGGATTTTATGGATTATGTTACTGCGATAGAACGGTCTGAGGCTGCCATGCTTCAGCCCCTATCACATGTCGAAACGCATGCTTCTCACGTGCATCCTGCAAGAGAGAGTAGAAGGCGCCTTATCGCCCACCATTCCCAAGTTTAATCAAGGAGGTTCAATCCCCCGTTTGCCTCCATGCATCGATCTCGCCAGATTGAATTAGGCTTATGGGAAGATAAGATATTTTCCCAAGCAGGTTGGATGTTATAAAATATTTTTTCACCAGTAGAGTGGTAGATTACTGGAATAGTTTGCCATCTGAGACGGTAGACAGTCCAAACTTGAATGTATTCAAATGCAGATTAAATGATTATATGGGGAAGGAGGGTTAACTTCGGGGGGTATTCTGGACTCATTCCTGTGGATGCAGTTTTTTATTATTGTATATTATGATTGATTTTGATTTTGACGAATCTTGATGATGATGCTTTTTGTTTTTGATACATTCCTGTGTATGGTTCGAATTGTATATTGTAGATGCATGATCTGATACAATTCTATAGATTGTTTAAATTGTATATTGTAAATGCATGATCTGACACAATCCTATGGATGCATTTTGTGGGTGGATTTTGACAGATGCGGATGACCTTTGATAGGCCCTTGTGGCTTTTGTCATCCGTGAAATTATGTTATGTTATGTTATGTTATTTTATGTTATTTAATTCATCTATTCCTTCCTCCGTTTCGAAAGCTTTGGCAGGCGGGGTAGCTGCGGGGGCGGGTGTCCCTCCTTTGGAGGATCCACCGTCTCAGAGCCACACTGTCTGGGCTTTGGGTGGGAGCGTAGAAGCCGAAGCTCCTTTGGTGCTGTCCTCTTTACGGGGGAGCAGCTTTAGGAATCACGGAAGACGCTCTCACTACCAACTTTGGGGTTGTTGACTCCCTCATGGGAGTCAACACCCCCAATGGAGGACATTTTTTGTTTGGGGAAACGGTCACGCTGGAGGGAGGGGGGAGCCCAGGTTTTAGCCGAAGCTAGGTGTGAACTACATCTTGCCTCCAGCTCTACCAGGGAAGGGCCGAGAGAGAGTGGATTATACCCGCAGAAAGGTTTCACATAGGCAAGGAAACGACATAGCACTTACGCGTGTAGAAACGAGGATCAGATGCCTTTTATAAACATTGAGGCATAAGAGGTACGAAGCAGCGCATGGAGCGCCAGAACCAAGTCCTTAGTCACACAAGAGGAGAAAAAATTCACAGCTTGAACGGCTAGGATTTTTTAAAGAGCCTATTTAGCGACTGCATTCTAGGACAAAAATGTAATAAATTTACTGTCTAATTCTATGCTTGATTATAAAACAAATATGCAAAAGACAAATAAGCAACAACAAAAATTACACCTAAAACAAAACAAGAAGTAAAAAAGGAATTATGAAGGAAGCACGCTGCGGCGTTAGAGTGAAGCCCGCCTCCCCCCCCCAAGCCCAGTAATATGCTACCTACAACAAATAGAGACAAATAAAATGCAGTAGGCCAGCCTACTCCAAAAAGTCATATAGTCCACAAGTCTGTGTACACGAACCTGTCCCAGGTACAAGGGACAAGCGGTAAATATCCCGTTCTAGGAGACCGGGACAAGGTGACGTGTGAAAAGATCACCCGGACTGGGACATTCAACAAGAATGTGCCGAATAGTCTGGGGGACAACCCAATCGTCGCAATAAGGTACAGGTGAGTGCTCCATTAAATGGAGGCACGTCCCGCGAGTGTGCACGATTCGAAGATGACAGAAAGCAACCTAAAGCAGTAGCAGAACAGTTGCGGCAATATGGCACGCAACTTTAAGGTCCCTTCGACCGTTCCCATTTTTGCCAATCAGCCCAGGTTACTGCCTAGTATTGGTGTGAGGAAGAGCCAAATGCTGATCTGGTCGCCCAGGGTTCGCGAACTCCTTGGCGCTCTCATTCCTCTGGGTTCCCCCAAGCAGCCCAGGAGAAGATAATCTCGGCATCCGCCCGGCTCGCGGAAACCTTGGGGTCACGGATATCGAGAACTAGGGGATGTGAGTATTTCAATATCCCGAGAGCCCTTTGGGTGCTTTGGGATTCGCTATAGATCACAATCCGGTCTCCGAACTAGACATGACACTTTATTTGCCGTACCGAGTGGTGTATTGCAACCAACTCGGCAGTGACTACGGACGCAGCGCATGGTAGAGCCACGCTAACTTCAAACAGAACGGATACTGGGTGGAAACTGACCCTCTCCTACGACATATAACCATTAGTATACACTGTCATGGATCCAGCATGAAACAAAGTGCACTAAAAAAAGGACGAACGCAATACTCCAGGCGATATATAAGCTTTGGGAGCAAAGGTCTGGCGACAAAAAGTCAAACATGATACCCTCCAGGGTGGCGCCAATGGCTGAAGCAGGGGCGCCAACGGCTGCAGAGCTATATCGAGCTTCCGTAGGAGTTTTCTAGCCCTAAAGCGAGAGGGCCTATGGTAGGACTAGCCTATCTCGATAGGATAGGAACCGTCGAGATCAGCTTCGGATGCAGTGAGAGCTGTTGGCGACGAAAGCAGGGAAGCGCGGGGCTCTTGCGTACAGGTGAAGAGTGTACTGCGCAAGGCGCAGAGTGAGTGACATCTACCCAGCATTGACAAGTAGGCATCGTTTCCGCGTACAGGTTTGTGGAGCCCTCTCCTGCTCAATGGAGCAGGAAGATGGTATCCCTTAATGAAGTGTCTAGTGCCACACTCCTTGCTCTGAGCATCAACGGTATTACCTCATTGCTGCCGGAAAATGTTCTCGCTACGTTCTACGTGGCTAAATTTTCAATCTCTTTGGGCGCGGCACAGATGCCAGCTCTGGAGCGTCGAATCCAACAAACTTTGAGCAGCGTCTCTCGCCATGCCGAAGCGCGCAAGTTTCGGGGTTTTCTTGGCAGAGACTAAAGTGGTTCACTTCTGCCGTAATCCACGACTCTACACTTACCCAGACTTGTTTCTAAATGGGGTTCGCCTGGAAGTGGTGGACTTGCACCGTTTCCTTGGCCTTGAATTTGACCGACGCCTCACCTGAAAGGCTCATATTTGCAGACTTATGGTCTCTTGTACCACCCCCATGGATATTTTTCATTACGTGACGTTTAGCACCTGAATTGTTTATAGGGCTACTGTCTTACTTTCTATCGATTCTTTGGTTGTTCTAAGCTTGACTACGGATGTAAGTTTTATGCATCCGCAACCGAGCGTGTATTGCTGAAAGTTGACTAGACCCATCACACCTGCCTCTTCCTGTTTTGTCACATGTAGTGATGAGTAACCATACATAAACCATTTTATTGCTCTTTTCAGGTTTAGATTTGCATTACAATGGATTGCACGTGTAAGGACCATCCGAATAAGTTTTGTTACATCTGCAGACATATCGCTCTTCTAGACCGTCAAGCAAAAATCACGGATTTTGTGAAAGATGCATATCATGCTTACTTTGGAGTGAAACAAGGGGACCAGGATAAACCATTTGCTGTAATACATGTGTGGAAAATTTATGGGATTGGAGTAATAAGAAAAGGAAGAGTATGCCACTTGGTGTCCAAATGGTGTGGAAGGAAGACAAATATCACGTCACCGGCTGCTACTTGAAAGGCATCAATCGTAAGAACAAGCACTATGTTCAATACCCCCAATGTTCCTTCTGCTATAAAACCAGTCCCACATGAACCCGATCTTCCTGTTCCTGAGCTTGATTTTACCATGGGTTCTAGCTGTGATTCAGAGGCTAGGCCACTACCAATACAACTGAGTTTGATGGATACAAGCTTGAAGAGGGCGACCAGCTGATGCCATTTACACAAGCCGAACTCAACGACCTGACACGAGCGACGAGACCTGAACACTTCCAAAGAATATGCTCAGCTATTGGGTTTCACGTCTTCGTGAGAAATGTATGATATCGGGACCGCGAGAAAGAATTTAAGAAAATTTTCACGTTTGATGAAGACTCTTTACTGGTTTACTGTAACAACATTGCTGACGTGCTCAACTTAATGGGCTTGCAGTATGATGCTCTGGAATGGAGACTTTTCATTGACTCATCGAACAGAAGTCTCAATGCCGTTCTTATTAATAACGACAATAAGTTTTCATCGATCCCTGTTGGACACTCAGTTATAATGAAAGAAACCTGCAACAGCATGGACCGTCTGTTGTCTGCTCTCAATTACCAGAGCACAAATGGCTGATCTGTGGAGATCTTAAAGTTGTTGGACTCATCATAGACCTTTAAGGTGGGTACTCAAAGTAGCCATGCGTTATGTGCTTGTGGGACAGTCGGACTGACGACCAACATTATGTCAGACAAGACTGACCGTCAAAACAAGGATTAGAACCCCGTTCACATAACGTTCTGTCCCAACATCTGGTTGAACCGAGCAAGATATTGTTTGTACCTCTGCACATCAAACTCGGTTTGATGAAGAACTTTGTCAAGGCAATGGACAGGGAAGGTATTTTTTCATTTTTTTTAGGAGCCCATCTGGCGACAGCCTACTAGGGCAAAGGTCGCCGTACTAACAGCATAGCCTACCAATAGGCTAGATTAAAATGCAAATAACAATATGGAAATCACAAATAACAACGATATGTAAATAAAGGACAAAGGCGAAAAAAAAGACAACAAAAAGGCAACAAGAAAGCGCGCTCCAGTGTCAAGGGTAGGCCCACCTTCCCCGGCACAGGAACATGTAACACACAACAAACAGTTAAATAAAGTGGAAGAGGCCAGCCTTCTCCAAAAAGTCGTATAGTCCGCAAGTCTGTGTGCACGAACCATTCCCGAATACAAGGGACAAGCGCTAGCGACCCCGCTCGTTCCGGTACCGAGACAGGTAATGTGCGCGAAAATCACCCACATTGAGACATTCAACAAGAATGTGCCGAACAGTCTGGGGGACAACGCATTCATCACAATAAGGCGCAGGCGAGCGCTTCATCAAATAGCGGTGCGTCCCGCGAGTGTGTCCAATTCGGAGACGACAGAAAGAAACCTGAAGCCGTCGCGGCATTGATGGTAGGTCCATGGGAACAATCGCGGCACAATGGCTCGTAACTTTAAGTTCCACTCGACCGTCTCCCATCTTCTTTGCCAAGCCGCGCGGAAGGCTTCCCGTATTCCCGCCATGTAATCGGTGTGAACAGAGAAGGTAGAGGGTTTGCTTTCCTCCGTCATAAATTTCCACTAGTCAGCATGGAAAACTGAAGGCAGGTGTATTTGATGGTCCTCAAAAAGGGAGCTCATCAAGGACACCAATTTTGATGAAGCATTGAATCCTGCTGAACTCCCTGCCTGTTTGTCCCTTAATTCAGTCATTGCAAACTTCCTTGGCAACCACAGAAGTCCTCAGTATGAGAAGGCGATTGATGAGCTAATGGAGAATTTCCGCAAACTTGGTGGGCGCATGTCAGTGAAAATGCACTTCCTTCATTCCCACCTCGACTATTTTCTCGAGCATTGTGGAGAGTTCAGTGAAGAACAAGGTGAGCGCTTTCACCAAGATACCCGTGTGATGGAGGAACGCTACCAATGGCGTTTAGATGTCAACTTTGTGGCTGACTACTGCTGGTGACAGAAAAGGGATATGGTGTCCACTAGCTATAATCGGAAGTCCCTGAAGACTATTTATCCATGAGTAGCTCTTTTCGTATGTTGGTTTTTATTGGTATCAATTAGCAGAATCTGTAAACCTCTGTATAAATCAGTTCAAAATTTACTATTGGGTGCACATTCGCCTACAAATAGATCGGAATATAGGCACTTCTGGCATGTGCTTTTATCTCAAAAACTTGATCTGATTAGATAAAATGAGCATGATTTTCGGATTCAGCGCTAAAACCTGGCCTTAAAATCAGATATAATGTGTTAGACCTTAAAAACAACGCAGACCAGTGTATAGTTGGTTAAGTTAATTATAGTCAGGTTAAGTTGTAAATATTTACATTAAATGTAGGTGGGTCTCACAATTAACCCTTATCGATAGAAAATATATAGATAGTGGTCCCTTTTCGTGAATTAACCCTTGCAGACTAATGGTAATCTTAATAAACTTCTTAGAGAATAGATGCGGAATGACAATTATGCTTTCAACAATTTGAATTAATTACTGGAGATTTTTTATTCAAATGTTCTTCATTAGCTATACATATTACTATATATTTCTTAGTTTTTTAACATAGAAAAAAAACTGTCTTGAACTAATTATTCTATGCTATCTATAATATAAAAAACATTTTATATATATATTTTTTACATTTATAGACTTTTATTATCTAGCATTTATTTTGGCTACTTTGTTTCTAGCCCTACAATAAAGCGAACATTTGATAGTGGATACCAGAAAAGAAAAATAAAACAACACCTTGAAGAACAACTAAAAAATTTGCTAAAACTTGACAGATACGAGGGGCGGTCAATAAGTTTTGCAATTCGGATATAAGGAAACGAGATATTAGGAAAAGTGTTTTATTATATTTCAAGATAACTACCCTCGACTCCAATGCAATTGCCCCACTTGTCCCTAAGGCTTCGAATTCCCGACAACAAGAAATCTCCCGACTGCTGTTCAATCTACTCCTGGACGGCGAGATGGACATCTTCATCGTCCCCAAACCTGCGTCCACGCAGTGCAGTCTTGAGCTGGCGGAATAAAAAGTAGTCGCTAGGGGCCAGATCTGGATGGTTGAGCTCCTCGAATCCGCACTCGCGCAGGGCAGCTTGTGCAACTCTGGCCTTGTGGGCTTTGACGACGTTGAAGTCGATCATGGGGCGTGAGGTTTCTAGGGACCCAACGGCCAAATTGTCGTGGATGATGTTGATAACACTTCCATGTGATATTCCAAGTTCTCGCTCAATTTCTTGGACCTTCACCCGTCGATTTTCGAGTATCATCCTCTCCACACGGGCCACATTGTCCTCGTTGGTCATGTCTGGTGGGCGTCCTGAATGGGGGTCATCTTCTAGGGACTCACGACCATGGAGGGACTCCCTATTCCAGCGAGCAATGGTTGCATAGGAAGGGGCGGTGTCGGTGTACACTGCAACCATGCGTTCATGGATCTCTTTTGCATTCTTGCCTTCCTTGGTCAAAAATTTGATCACTACGCGGTGCTCAACCTTCTTCTTTGTTGAAAAATTTGTAACAGACGATCTGCGATCA
This sequence comes from Ceratothoa steindachneri, assembly GCA_963969495.1. Lineage (NCBI taxonomy): Eukaryota > Metazoa > Arthropoda > Malacostraca > Isopoda > Cymothoidae > Ceratothoa > Ceratothoa steindachneri. Next base: position 137,638,310 of record OZ018318.1, on the reverse strand, counting down.
GCTACTGCTTCTTAAATAGACGAGGCAGAAGCGTGTGGCTGCAGGTCCTGACTTGTCATAACTTGCCTCAACACCCTCACAAACAGCCATCCCCCTTCCTCTGTTTTGCCCGACCGATTCGCAAAACCTATTGACCGCCCCTCGTATTTTACTTCAGCAACACATGATGATCCACAAACCCAAGGACCATAGAGTTTTGAATTTCAGCTGCGGGGAATATTGGAACTGGATCCAATGTGAGTGGCTTATATTGCAGAATCAGTATCTACAGTTAAAACAACAAAATTCACGAAACTCAGTGATCTTGGTCAGAGGGGTGTCTTAAGACAGGATGAACTCTCATACTGAATCTTTAAAGGTCCTTTAGAGTATCAGCATTGGAACGGCTCCTTTGAAAACTCTAAGCGTTCATTCCAAAATCAAGTTAGATATTGTTCAAAAGGTCTTTTTCGGAACATAAAAGGTAATAGTGAAGTATGCGATCTGGAATGGCTTGTATACTCTCCAACAACTAGTTGCGTCATTGCTTTGTCTGCAAACTGTTTTCACCATCAACTACAGCACTAGCTTCTGATTGATTTTCTGACTGGCGAAATCCCATTGCAATCCAAACTCATGAAAACTCTGAAGGCCATAGAAAATCTTTGCTAACATACTTGACAATAAAGCATGGTTCAACCTTAGATTCAGTACTAGCAAATAAATAAAAGAACGGCTTCATTGGAGGAATGTACTTGAGCATGTTGTTGCAGTGATATGCACATTAGCAGAACGTGGTCTAGCTTTTAGGGAAGACAATGAAACATTTGAATCCGCAAATAATAGCAACTATCTTGGTTTGTTAGAATTTATTGCTAAGTTTGATCCATTTCTTTCTAATCACATAAAGCAATATATCAAATACAGTATATGATGAAATTATCCAGCCTATAGCTAGTGAAGTAAGAGAATAAATTTTAGATGATCTGAGAAAAGTAAGTTACTTCAGTTTAACTGTGGACTATATACCAAATCTTTCCCACGTGGATTCACAAACTGTTATAGTAAGTTATATATCCCCTGGCGATGGTTTACCTATTGAACGCTTTCTCAATTTCTTAGCGTTGGAAAATCGCATTGGTGAAGGTATGTAGGTAGGGAGGTTGACTAGCTATGTAAGGACTACAAAGTTGATTTCAGTAAGCCGAAGACAGTCAATTTTAAGGCAGCAAATATTGTTGGTAAATACAATGGAATGCTGAAAAAAAGTCTTAGAGTTAAATAAGTATGCAATATATATTCCCAGGACATTTATTAAATCTTGTCGGCCGTGCTGGTGTATATTGCTGTTTAGATACAGTAAACTATTTTGTTGGTGTTCAAGAAATATACACTTATCGGGGTAAAAGGAGACCTGTTTATAGGTAAACGGGGTGATCCAATTTATTGGTAAGCGAGGATAAAGCGGCGATACTGTAGAATTTAATTTGACCCTAAATGTCCGTTTTGTTATCCACTTGTCGGTTGGGTTACGGCAACCGGATAGACTACTTGGCGGAATAAGGGAATCAGAAGAAAAATGGCGGGTTTTTTTTAGGCTTTCAATCTTGCTTAGGGCTACCTTAATTCGGGCAAGTAAAATCGCTGAGTTTCGATTTCGTTTGTGTGCTCACGTCATTATGACTGGCTGTCAGTGTTAATAAACTCAATGTTTCTTGTATCTCCCTTTCTCTGTCAGACTGTGGGATTGTGAGCGGACGGACCGTGGATTGAGGTATTGTCTTACTCTTGGCGGAGCTTATCTGATCAGAGGGTATGTGTGTATGTTCTCCGATCCAACCGCTGAGCAGAGTTTATTCAACCAGATGGTGTGTTCATGCTCAGTGTAGACACGTGTGCACCAAGAAAGAATTTGAATTTGGAAACCTGATGAGGGTTTATCAAGCCGACATCTGTAGCAAGATTGATTTCGTCTTTCACGGGTTCACGTCAGAGCTGGTGTGTCGGGCTCCCTCTAAATAAGAATCACTTTTTGTAATATATTTATTTATACACTCAATTATGGAATATGCTTAAATAATGTAATATAAGATAAATATAAAGAGTATAAAATATTTAATTCAAATAGACGTTCGTATGATTAATCAATCCTAAATTATGTACCAAATATAATGTCCTTATTTGCAGATACGCCACGCCGTGAAGCAAAACTGTATTTGTTTGTTATTGCGTTGTTCTTTTAAAATTTTATTCGTACGCGTCAAAGTTGTATTTCTCTATCTCCCCCAAGTTTTTTTTCTGCGGTAAGGACGATCATAGCAGTACAAACGGACCAAAGAAGTCATACCTAGACATATCGTAAGAGTCTTGGCACGCGGGCATTTTCATAGCGCGACTCGATCGTCGCACAGCGGTTGTAGGCAAGGCCGTGGTGCTTGTGGAGTTAGGCCGAAGTTCGAGTACAATTCGTCGGACAAGGGGACCCAGGAGACCGTAGCGTGGTCGCGACAGCACTTTACCAGATGTATTACGTCGTGGAGTTTGTGGAGCTGCAGGAGTGGTGCGAGGTGCACTGTGAGATTGTCGCATCCGAGGACGAAGTACCTAGCCTTGTGCAGGACGTCAGTAACTGCAAGCGCTTTTCCATCGATTGTAGCATAAGTTTATTCGGCTGGATGCATGAAGCGTCCGGCGAGGGGGATTTTCCATCCGTCTCTGCAACAGAAAGGCTCAGTGCTCGGGCATCTGGGAAAGCCAGAATCCAATACCAGATTTTGACCAGTCTGTGGCGAGGCTCGTCGGTTTAGTCTTATTGAATATGCGCGTGCCCTCTTGGATCTCGCTTATGATGATTGCTCTCGACTCTTCAAATAAGATGTTCAGCGTGTGATCCCATTGAAAAGACGAGCCAACCTTTAGTAGTTGGCGAAAAGGCATATTTCTTGGTGTCATGGCAAAAGCATACGCTACTTGGTTAATAAGTCCGAACCATGATCGCATATCTCTGATATTCTTGGGCGTCGGGAAGTCCCGAATGGCCCGAGGGTACGATTCCCGTAGCTTTTGAGACCGTCGAACTCTACTGTGTCCTTTCCAAAAACAAATTTATAACGGTTCAGTGTTATGCTATGCCTGCCGCAAATGTTGAGCCAGTTAACCGCTTGGAAGAAACTTTCTTCCAGTGTGTTCGCCCAAAGCAACGTATTGTCGATATATTTGGTTTTATTCGGTACTTCCGAGACAATTTTGTCGTATCTCCTAGAGTGGGCGTTGCCCGATGCGATGTAGCCTTGTGGGGCGGTCTTGTAGTGATATCTTCCTCAGGGAGTTTTAAACGTGGTGAGGTGCCTGTTGAATTTGAGAATAGGGACGCTGTGGTAGCCATTCCAAGCGTCGAAGACGGTTTTCCTTTTGCCGTGTGGGACCGAGCTCGCCTGATGAAACGGTGATTGGGTGTGGTGCGTCTATTTGGTGGCGTGAGCATTCAATGGTTGAAAGTCGATAGTGCGGCGGGCCTTGTCGTTCCTTTTGGCGCATACTACCATGCGGTGGAACCACGTTACAAGTTCGCCGACTGGCACGGGTTCGATGACGCCCCCTCTGACGTCTTGGTCTAGCATGGTTTGAAGTCAGCCTGCCAATGAAGCGGGCCCCGTACGGGGGTATGGCATGCTACCGGTTCAGTCTATGGGTCAACCATTAGCTTCATCGGAGGACCTTCCATGGTGGGCAGTACTTGATGTTCGCAGGTATTGAATGTGTTTGCCTTATAGTAGTCGAGTAGGAACTCCTCAAATCGGGTGCGGTTACCTTCAGTCCCTGGGAACGGAATAAAGGTCGGAGGTGACAGAGCTTTGCATCGTTTGGCACAATTTCGCTTGTCGTCATTGCTGATGTTTGCGACGAAGGACTGCGCTGGTGACATGCAGTCTAATATTGTTTCAGATGCGATGTCAACGTGCGAAGCTTCACTCACTGTTGGAAAGTGAGGGATAATCACACCAAGGTCGAAGAAGGCTTCCATGCTGAGGAAGAACTTGTCGGTGCAGTCTCACGTATGTGATTTAGCGAGTTTCAATGACTTTCCCAGATGTATCTCTCCCTATGAAGCGTAGTATCGCAGCGCCAAGCAAGCGAATCCCTCCATTGTTGGTAGCGTGCATTTTCATCGTGACCAGAATCAGGTCATTTTTTTCTCGGACCTAGTTTCTGTACTGCTTTGAGCCCTCCTACGCGGCAACTTTGACAGCCTGTGTCTTCCATGGCGTTGATGACGGTTGTGATGACGTTGACGCAGAGAGAAAATCCTAGTGATTTGTAGTCTACCTTTGAAGCCGTGACGAACAGACAGATGGGCGGCTGAGGTTTTGATGCCTGTCGAAGCCATGTATCCAAAAGATTTTTGCAGAGGTGATGGTTCAGGGCGATGGTTTTCCTACCGTGATTGGATATGGATGTGGCTATGCCACATAGGGCCTTGAATACGGCATTTTCATCGCATGGGTATTGCGTATTGTGCTTCAGCATCTTGTTGCGCCTATTCGGAGTAGGTCTCTTCTTGCTCTGGCAAACGAACGCGAAGTGGTTCGCACGAAGGCACTAGGGGCACATCTGACCGTATGCCAGGGATTCTTTTTTGCGAATGGCTGATTTGGATTTCGTGCCATGTATAGTGTATGGTTATTAATGTGATTTATCTTCGTTTAATAAATCAGCCTAGATAGCGTTTCGAAAACCATAACAATAAATTTTGTTTGATCGAAGATGTATGACGTTAGCTTTAGGCCTAAAGGCGACAGCGAAATAAATTTTGGAATAATGACTTGGGCGTTAAGAAAGACAATTACACAAATATAAATATATTCATAAAATCAACGAATGTACAATGAGATATTTAGGTTAGGTAAATATGGTGAAACAATAAGGTGAATAATATATAATATCGTGTGGTAATGTAGTGAATAATATAGAGTATCTTTGAATAAATAATATTGAGTATCTATCTTAATATAGTAAATATTTTAGAGTATCTTTGATGTAGAGTATCTATGTTGTAATTTAGAGTATCTATAATGTATCTATGTATTATCTATAATGGACTGAATTGGGGCTGCAATGAGAAGTAAATATAATTAGGACTTACTCTCGTATGGTCGTTTGCAAAGAATGTGAAAGTGGAAAATGGAATTAACTAAGTAAGACTTGTTTGGAGGTAAATGACTAATTGTAGAAGGAATGATTACCGACCTTTATACGAAGAAAGCAGCGAGTCGAGTGGGAAGAAGAGCGTGCTCTTTTGATCGAGCTGGGAACATGTGTTTGTTTGTTTGTGTGTGAAATTTAAGAAATGTTGTTTAGAACAGTATACGTTAATTGAATTGACAAGTAAATAAATGAATTAATTAATTATTAAGTTTAACATAAAATGATTTAATTTACAAAAGTTGAATTAAATTAATTGAAAGATTAAATTGACAAAGTTAGAGTAAAATAAATGAATGATTAAATTAACAAAGTTAAAGGATTGCATGAATTATTTAAATGACAAAAGAATTGAATTTTATATATAATAAATGATGATATATATATATATATATATTTAAGTTTCCCAGGAGGTTTTTATTACAGGAATTCCCAGAGGCATTGCTATACCATGGCCGCTGCCTTCACAGTAAAAGCAAGTTTCTGACTCCTCAACGCGTTTTAGCTTGGTGATGTCTCTCTTGTTGCGCCTGTTTGAGCTCGTGACTGCTTCGGTGCCGTGTGAGTCGAGTAGACGAGAGGCAGAGCGTTTACCAGATTCCTTTGCTTCGTCAAGTTGAAGGACCCTTTCTAGAGACATATATAAATTTGGATTGCCCAGTAGCTCTAGTTGGATCTCTGGATTCTCGATACCGCGTATGAGGCCATCACGCAAAATGGCTTCAGTTAAGGGTACTTCAGAACTGCAATTGTTGTATTTATTGAGTATTTGCATGTGTGTACTTGACTGCGCAGGCGGGCCCAGAAGGACCGTATGGTTTCTTCTTTGTCCACTCGCATGTTATGCAGGGCAATTCGGGCAACCATGATGTTTTCTTCTCACTGCTACTTTATTGCTGGCGAATAGTACCTCACCCTCAGTTTTTATCATGAGGCTGCCATTTGAGGAACGTGTAAGGTCCTTGGGCAAGGGTTCCTCGCAGTATTCGAGGAGTTGCACGAATTTGTCTTTGCCTGATATTTTGGTTGCTTCAGCGTAGTCACACCATCGAGATAAGAAATATAACCGATCCTTTCCCGTGCCAGCAAGTGCTAATGTGGGCCGCTTGACTTGTAGGAGTGCGAAGATGTATCACAGAGAGAGAGAGAGAGAGAAAAAAAAACTTTCTTCCAAAGCGAGAATATAAATAGCCCGTTAAATTACCAAGTCACCCCGTCTACGCCGTGTCGTAACGGTAGAGTGCTTGCCTCGGGATACAAAGGCCCAAGATCGATCCCATACAGTCCACAATTTTTACGAAAAAAAAATTCTCGAAGAAAATGGAGACCACGAAAAACGCTTTAAGGACAACTCAAGAAATCAACTCAAGAGAAAACCGCTGTCAAGGAAAACGGAAAGAAAACGACTATCAAGGGCTAACTCGTCTCAACTCATCAAATCGTCAAGAAGCATCAAGAAGTCATCACGTTATCAGAATTGGAAGGAATCATCACATCGTCGTTAGAAGGAAGATACATCAAGAAAAGAAAATCAAGAATTAACCAAGCCAAATTAAAGAAGAAGGAATATCAGCCTACAAGAATATACAAGAGTCAGATTACTGGAAGAAATGTTTCAAGGGGCAACTTCAACAAGAAGTAATAAATAGATTTGATAAATAAAGAAATAGTTATAAGAAAGAGCCCCGCCCCCCATAACATAACTGGTGACCCTCAAAAGGCCGAACAATCTTCTGATCTTCGTTACAAATGCACCTCGTCTCCTACTAGAGTTTAAGAAAAAGTGCTGCTGGGAACCGGAGACCCGGGAAAGGATATTACTGATTAGCGTCGAAATACTTAGTTCGCTCTCCTCAATCCCACTTAATTAGCTCCACTCATCCCGCAGACTCGGAGGCAGGGGAGAGAGAGCTACTAGTAATCCTCGATTAAGAAATCCAATACTAGTCTCTCCCCAATCCTCAAATTCGCTCCGCGTTCTAGAAAGGGACCTGTGTAGAGGTGCGAAGATGTATAAGAGAAAAACTTCCTTCCAAAGCGAGAATATAAATAGCCCGTTAAATTACCAAGTCAGAACGGACTTGGCCGTAGCGTAATGGTAGAGTGCTAGCCTCGGGATTCAAAAGACCCACGATCGATCCCCAAAGTCCACAATTTTTACAAAGAAAATTCTCGAAGAAAACGGAGACCACGAAAAACGCTTTAAGGACAACTCAAGAAATCAACTAAAGAGAAAACCGCTGTCAAGGAAAATGGAAAGAAAACGACCTCAAGGGCTAACTCGTCTCACTCATCTCAACTCATCAAATCATCAAGTAGCAAGAAGAACTCGTCCCACTTCAAGAATAAAAGAAGAAATCATCACGTGATCAAGAATTTGGAAGGAATCATCACGCCAAGATAAATGCAGATAATTGAAAGACAATGTTTGAAGGGGCATCTTCAGTCAAGAAGTAATAAATAGATTTGATAAATAAGAAAAGTTATAAGAAAGAGCCCCCCTCCCCCATCCCCATAACAGTCACAATTTTTACGAAGAAAAATTCTCGAAGAAAACGAAGAACACGAAAAACGCTTTAAGGAAAACTCAAGAAATCAACTCAAGAGAAAACCGCTGTCAAGGAAAACGGAAAGAAAAAGACTATCAAGGGCTAACTCTTCTCAACTCATCAAATCGTCAAGAAGCATCAAGAAGTCATCACGTCATCAGAATTGGAAGGAATCATCACATCGTCGTTAAAAGGAAGATACATCAAGAAAAAGAAGCTCAAGAATTACCCCAGCCAACCCAAATTAAAAGAAGAGTTAACTTAGCCTACAAGAATATTAAGTCAGATAAAAGGGAAGATTCATCAAAGAAGAAAGAATAATTAGAGTCAGATACATGGCAGTCAATGTTTGAAGGGGCATCTTTAGTCAAGAAATATAAATATGCCTCCCCCCCCCCCTAGACTTTCTCCACTGGGATAGCAGGGTTGCTGCTAGCGGAGTGTGTGTCGCTGTGGGGCGTAATGAGGGCTGCAAAAATAGAATTGTTCAATATAAACTGTTCAATCATAAATAAGAATCATTTTTTGCAATGTATTTATTTATACACACAATGATGGAACATGTTGAAATAATGTAATGTAAGATAAATCTAAAGAATATAAAAATATATAACTCAAATATAGGTTCGGATGATTAATCAATCCTAAATGATGTACAAAATATAATATCCTTATATGCAGATACGCCACGCCGTGAAGCAAAACTGTATTTGTTTGTTATTGTGTTTTTCTTTTAAAATAAATTTGTACGCGTCAAAGTCGTATTTCTCTACCCTCACTATCAGATTCCGTCTCATGTATGCACAGCTGGTTCCACTGTCTTTTTTATCATTTTTACGGCAAGAACATTGGCTCGCACCTGTTTCCTAATGTCTGTATGTTTGCATATTAGCGTGGGGACACAACAATTTCACTTGCATTATTACAAAATATTCTGCTTTGCATTGGTACATAGATATTAAATTGCAATTTAGCATTATTTACAAGTATTTGCTTTGTTTTACATGAATTAATCGTTATAAGATGGCATACTATTTCAATTTTCGATTTGTGTGCCCAATTTCAAGATTTCATAGGACTAACAGGGTGCTCATTTGTGAGGTTCCTTGTTGACTCTACTCTACCTTGCAATTAGGCACCACACACTTTCTTTTAATTTTTTTCAAACATGTGGTCTGTGATGTTATTTTTCTTGTAAACAAACTCAGACTCAGACACCAGAGTACCAAGAGTTTGTCCGACACTAGATGCGAAGCACATGCCAAAGCGGTGTCTGCCATAAATGCAAGTTATGAGTCAATCATGGATGCTCTAAAAGCCACATTTATGCTAATGAGAAGGAAAAAGGAGCTACAAGACTACAAGCTGGTACTAATCTAGAAAAAAAAATGGAGAAACTAGTGTGTTTTTATGATGCACCTATGGAATCATTCACTGACAGAGTTTCCCAAAACCAGTATGGCTCTCCAGAATCCAAAGATTGCACTTACCACATGTGCAAATCAGTACAGATCACCCTTCACAGTGTTAAAGTTATTCGAGAAAAATTTGATGATATTGAAAAAGAAGCTAAATCCTGATTGCCTGATGTATTATATAAGTGCTAAGAAAAAAAATAAGGTGAGAAAAACAAATTTGTCCAGGGGACAAATTTCGAATAAAACCCTTCATTCATATAATAGACGTCTTGAATCAAATTTAAAAAGAGCAACAGTCTATAATTATGTTGGAAACAAATTTGGAAGCTTCAAGGTGCCAGCTACATGATGAAGCATGCGAAACTTTAATGAAAGAGTATTCATATGATGTTGATATTAACCTGACTGGTGGATTGAGGGGTTTCGATAACCACCAATACATTCTTACTCACGTTCAACCTTGACAGTTACCATGAGTCTGTCCGTGCCGATTGGTATTGCTACTACTGCCAACCCTTCAGCCATACGAATTGTTCATCGAATAGACGTGCAAAGTAGGATTTGCCCGAAGTCTGTAACTTGCTTCAACGCCGTGCACGATATGTCCCTATCGTGTATGGCCAAGTGTGTCAATTGCAGAGAGCAGCACCCGTTTTTCAAAGCAATGTGGTGCGTATCTCCTGGAGAATGAAATCCTGGCCATTCAGACCCAGGATCGTCTCTCATTTCGCGAGGCTACGGACCTGCTACTGGAGCGCTATGCGCGCCTTGTGTCGTCTTATGTCTCAATGTTGGAGTTAAATAATTAAAGGGCTTATATTGGAGTTAAATACTAGTAAGGCATCTGACCCAGACAACATGCGTTCTAGGTTACTTAAAGAAGGTGTAGATAGTATTCTAGTAGCTCTTGAGAAGATATATACTAGATCACTAGAGTTTAGAAAAATATCTGATGGTTGGAAATTAGTGAATGTAGTACCCATTTTTAAAAAGGGAAGTAAAGAGGACCAGAATAACTTTAAACAGGTAAGCTTAACTTCTATAGTTTGTAAAATTCTTGAGAAGAGAGTTAAGAAGAGAATTTCTAACCATCTAGAGAGTGGTAGGGTTAATAAATGATACTCAGCATGGGCTTAGAAGAGGTAGATCGTGTTTAACAAATTTACAGGATTTTATGGATTATGCAACTAAACAATTAAATAAAGGAGAGAATGTTGATGTAATTTACTTAGATTTTAGCAAAGCTTTTGATAAGGTTCCACATAGGGGACTAGTTCACGAATTAAAAATGCATGGGATATGTGGTAAAGTTTTGAATAGCTGAATGGCTGAAAGACAGGAAACAGAGAGTTGCACTGAATGGTGTGGGGTCACAGTGGAGGGATGTTATTTGGCGTACCTCAGGGATCAGTTATAGGCCCTTTATTATTCATAGTTTATATAAATGATCTTAGGGAGGCTGTAAATAGCAAAGTGTTAATTTTGGCTGATGACACTAAATTGGCAGCTATAGTCAAAGAAGTCGAGGGTAGCTTTAAAATGCAGAGTGACTTAAATAAGTTATTAGCTTGGGCTCAGAAGTGGCAAATGACTTTTAACCTTTAAAATGTAACATTATTAACATGAGAAGGGATAATAGGGAATTAAGCTATAAAATGGATGGGCATTCGCTGAATTCAGTTTAGGATGAGAAGGACTTAAGCGTAGTAGTAGATAGGTCACTTAAGTTTTCGAAGCAGTGTATTGAGGCAAAAAATAGAGCAAATGTGGTGCTAGGATACATTATGAGGAATTTTAGCTAAAAGAATAAGGAGGATATCCTTAAATTCTACAACTCGTATGTTAAGGCACATTTAAAGTACTGTATACAAGCATGGTAAACACATTTTAGACATGATATCAACCTGCTAGAGTGAGTACAAAGGAGGGCAACAAAATTAATACTTTCCCTGAAGCACCTTGAATATGAAGATAGACTGAGGGTACTAAATATGTTCTCCTTTAGAAGATGTGTGTCGAGAAATATGATTGAGCTATTTAAAATCTTTTCTGGATTTTAGCAAGCTATTTGAGTTGGAAGGTAATAATAGGAATAGGGGTCACGACTTAAAAATAAAAAAAAAGAGGTGCGGGTTGGATGTTAGAAAATATTTTTCACCAATAGAGTGGTAGATTACTGGTCTAGTTTGCCACCTGAGACAGTAGACAGTCCAAACTTGAATATTTCCAAATGAAGATTAGATGATTATATGGGGAGGGAGGGTGTTATTTTGGACTCATTTATGTGGATGCAGTTTTTTATTATCGGATATTATGATTGATTTGGATTTTGACGAGTCTTCATGATGATGCTTTTTGTTTTTGACACATTCCTGTGTATGGTTCGAATTGTATATTGTAGATGCATGATCTGATACAATTCTATAAATTGTTTAAATTGTATATTATAGATGCATGATCTGGCACAATCCCTCGGATGCATTTCATAGGTGGATTTCGACATATGCGGATGACCTTTGTTAGGCCCTTGTGGCATTTGTCATTCGTGAAATTATTCTCAAGGAAATACGCACCACATTGCTTCTAAGAAGCCGGGTGCGGCTCTCCGAATTGACACACTTAGACACCTTTCATAAAATTCATACATAAATATACATCTATTGTTTAAACTTCATGAAGGTTGATGGGTTAGAAGTCTACTAAAATTGAATTTTGAAGGTGTAAGAATACTTATTTCTTCCCATTGTACATAAATGAAGTTCCCGATTTTATCTTCTACGCTCTCTTTTCCTTCATTGCATTGACGATGTCGACTATTGTTTTGAATGTATAATGAGGCAATGTTGATTGTGCTCACACAGTTGGGCATAAATGTAGCACCTCTGGGGATGACGATTAGTTTGTCAGACGACAGGTTTTCTTGAAACTAACGAATGTATCTTTGCAGGTATGTTTTTTTCGTTTGATGTAAATATTGCACTGACTTCTCTAAAGTAAAAATGTGTAAAAGGTGCACTCAAGAGAGGTAAGGACTACGGAACCCAATTGTCTTGAACCCGTCCCCGTTCTGTCGCCGCAATTAGAGGGACGGTCGCAGAGTGCTGCGCGCCCGCCACCACATTGCTACGCAGAGAAGCCTAATGCGTCTCCTTCTAACTGTACCCCTTTATGAATCTAGATTGAACCCATTTTTGCAGAGATGCTCTCGTTGGTTTCCACATCAAATATTCCGTCTGCTCGACTGAAGTGAGATCTGCGAATCGTGACATCATGTCGTTTCAGGTTTTCCTGCGACTGCGGCGCCGGAACATTGAGGAGCACGTGTCATCTGCAAGGGAAACCGAACCAGGATGACGACACCTTGTACGACTCGGCTCCCCCGATCGAGTCTCAGTCACTGATGGCCGAAATGTGATCACGGCACCAGCAAGCCAAGCAGCCCCTCGGGGAGAGGGAGGGGGGGGGGCACTGAACCACTTGCATTCACACAAACCAAAGATGGGAGAGGTGGAATGGATGGTTGGCGCGATTAATCACACCTTTATATTAAGTTCGCTGCTAATTCTCACCATCTGCCACTTTCCCACAAGGTAGGGTCTGTCCGCATCAACTCCTAAAACTACACCCCCCATTTATTTCCTTGCAAGCCCAAGGCCCTTCATAGCGATGCGGTGCGGCTTTCCATCCCTTCGGGGTTGGTCCCTGGGCCGAGAAAGCCCTCCCCTTCCCTCCATGTACACCTACCATACACACTATCATCCTCGATCAACACCGTTTCTCTCATACAATCAACCCCGCCCCCTTTTATGCGTTCTTCCTTCTAACCCTTGACTCACTCATGTTCATCAATCTCTGTAGAAGCGTATTATCACCATCCACCATCCTTAGATTTCCACACCACCTCATTCACACCATGGAGATCTCATACTCACTCATTCT